>VZRR01005613.1:1351888-1557495 GCA_013398015.1 Oreocharis arfaki | reverse complement strand
GCTCCCCCGGCCGGCCCGGGCCGCCCCGCCCGCGCCGCCCGCCCCGCCCCGGAGCCGCGGAGCTGGCCGGGATCGGCGCCCCGGGCTGCGAGCGGGACCTGGCTCGGCGATGGAGAGCTGGGGTTGGGACCTGGCTCGGCGATGGAGAGCTGGGAGCGCGGAGCCGATCCTCCCCGCGGGCGTGGGGCCCCTCAGCGGCCGGTCTCCGGGGAGAAGCGCCGGGCTGGAGCCGGGGGCAGGAGAGGAGGCGCCGGGGGATGGCTCCTGGGGCTCCTCAGGGGTGCCCCGTGTTTGGAATGGTGGTCTCTGGCTGCAGCGGGGCTTTGGGCACGTTCAGAGAACGGCCGTGGTTATCCCGGGGTAGCCGTGTGTGGTCCCGGTGCCATGAGCACAGGTGGGAGCCTGCCAGAGACCTTGCTCTGGGCTGGCAGAGTGGAAAGTTGGGTTCTCCTTCCACCCTGGGGCAGCTGTATCCCGGAGCCACCGGATTTGCATTCTTCTTTCCAGTGATTTCAGTGAGGCTTCCTGATAGGACCGGGCTCCTGGACAGAGCCAGTCTCGCAGGAATGCGTCCCTCGCCTTGGGTCACAGTGACATTTCTGCCTGACTTCTGCCACGGCAGCCAGAACTACCATGTCCAAAGTGCAAAATAATAACACACAGAGCAGTGGGCATCCAGTCTGACCTCAATACGAGGCACAGGTGAGAATCTGTCCTCAGGCTAAAATTTTGGAGACGCTGCAGGGATTTAATGTTTATATCAATAATGAGAACACTGAAAGTATCAACAGGCAAAGTCTACGAGGGTTATAGGGGAAATTTTCTCTTCAAAATTAACATTGGTGTGGGGACAAGGGAGCCATACCTGCCTATTACAGGTCCTTTATAGCAAGAGGTGAGGCTAAGTGCCTGACCTGGATGTGCAGGTGGAAAAATACCCAGCCATAAACCTAGGAAATGAACTGCTCTCCTTGGGACCTGTTAGACAAAGCCAACAGAAGGCTCACAGAATCCGTATTTTCCATTTTTTGGACCTGTCAGCCCACAAACCATTGGCATCTGTGGTCCAAGGTAGCCTGGGAAATGCCTCTGCTGTTTGTGTAGAAAAAAACACAAGCCTCCATCATATGGCCCTGCTTACATTTTCTGAAAATAGCCATAAAGAGGTTCTCTTGGCTCACATGGAAGGTGAGCAGCTGGGCTGGAAGAGCACTGTCCTGACACTCCTTGGGTGCCTGTGTGCCCCTCCTGTCCCCACCCTCCCAGGCAGTGCTTGGCTGAGACACCTCTCAGAGGATCTCTGTGGAAGCAGAAAGTGACCTGTGCCACGTGGGAACTCTCCATGCAAGAACAAGGTTGGATAAGGAGCTACTGCCACTCAAGGAAGCTGAGGCTGGAGCATCTCTCACTTCTTGCCAGTGCGTACCCACCACAAAAAGGCAAGCCAAGTGCCTGAACCATCAAATCCAGCAAGCAGATGGCGGTCTGCAATGGCTGGAGAAAAACAAACAGATAAATAAATATGTCTGCTATGTAGGAGTACCTCTTTTAGAGCTCTTCCCAGCTGCTTCTTGGCTATGGCTTTCACAATCTAGCAGGGTAGGCCTTGGTCTTGCAAGCCTTTGAGGTGTGCCTCTATCTTGAAGCAGGTGAGCAAGCATTCTGAACTGAGCAAGGCTAATTAAGGATAATACCAGTTACACAAACTAATTAAAGATGATTTGAAAGATCAAAACGTCAGATACCTGTGATTCCTGTCTTCAGGACCCGGAGCCTTTACATTCTCTGCTTGTCCCTTCCTTCCCCTCCCATGATAAGGATGCTCTGGAATTCCAGGACTGCTGGTTAGGCCCATGGCAATTGCTGGACAGGTGGCAATGGGACAAATAGTAATGCTAGAGGAATACAAGTTCTTCCTGTTTGCCCCCTTCCTCTTGCAGTAGGAAGTACCTAAAATACTTTGGAGTATTCTTTTTCAAACCAGCTGTTGTGTTCTGGGGCTTAATAAAACTGGGAAATACTCAGACCCTGCTTGGCATGAGGAATTAATGTTCCCAGTGCTGGTGCTGAAATCAAGATGTTTGCCACTGTGCTCAGGTAGAGCAAACACTTGCAAACTGGTTTTCCTGGTGGAGCTTCTTGGAGCCAATAAAATAACAGCTATCTACCTGTACACCCATGTATTCCTTGCTTTTTTCCTTCTTATTATTAGTGATGCTTATTAATGATGATGATGATTATTATTATTAATGATGACTCAGGTGTGAAAAGCCTGGAGGGCCAAGCTCATCTCGTTTAATTCCTTTTTTACACAGCTGACATCCTGTCTTTCAGTGCAGAGGTTCATACTGTAGCTGACATGTTTTAATCCTTTTTTTCCCCTGCATATTCATGCTGTATTGATAGGCAGTCTGGCTGCTGGTGAAACTGGCACTTATGGCTAAAGCTTCCCTGTCCCATCCTGTGGCTTTCAACTGATGTCATTCTACTTCTCTGGACTTACTGCCTTTAAGCTCTTTTGCTTCCTGAGAAACAGAGCAGGAATCAAGAATAAATTTAGAAGCTTAAGAAAACTCTATGAAAAATTACAGTGATTTGCTCAATACCTTATGCGGTAGCATGATCCTGATCCTCTCTTTTCTCCACTGGCAATGATAAACACTTTCCATTTTTCCCTAAGTACACAAAGCAGGTGTGCATTGTTTCGTTAATGTTTTTGATTAATATTATTGATTGTTACACCTACCTTTTGCATCAGCAAAGCCTTTAATGTCTATATTTGTCTAAATCTTTGGTATGACTTTCTTCTCTCTGCTTGCATTTATTTTGCTTTTCCCCTGGTTTAAGCATGACTCAAAGTGTGGTGAAAGTTATTGACCTGTCCGTGGTGAAAGCCAGAGGGAGCCCTGCCATGACAACTTGTGTGCAGGTGCCCTCCACTGACTTCAGGGGGGTTGTGCTTGATGGAGACTGTCAGGAAGAACCACACCTGACCTGGATAGTGCAGAGCTGCTCTCTGGGGTATTTTCTCCCAGATATTGCTCATTCCAGTTGCAGCAGTCCCTAGTGGTCAGACTTCTTCCTTTCTTCAGGGAACATATTCCATCTGGCAGAACAAAAGAGGTAGAACAAAAGGTAGAAATTTCCTCCACACCTGAAGTGTGTCTGTTGTTTCACGAGGCTTTTCTTTTTCTCTTCCCCATGCACTTACCAATGCTATAAAAACCTAGCTCAGGAGGTTACTCAGCAAGACCAAGTTCCGTCAGAGGTAAAGTTAACTGGGTTTTGTTCAGCTCCTGAAAGGTGGGAAGTTGTGTCAAATACTCTACTTGTACAGGCACCTGGAGGACAGATGGAGGAATAAGATGGCTTGGCAGACTGGCGTTAGCAGGGACATCTCCTCAGATCAGTGGTGTTGCACTTGTGTCCTCTTTCCTTCCAAACATCATCCCGGGTACCTACTTAGATAAGGGTGTATTATTATCTCCGTGGACAGTTGTGCTCAAGTGGACACAAAACTTTTTCAGAGAGTTTTGAGCAGAGGTGGGGTTTGTGGTGGACCTGAGCTGACATTAAAGCTGAGGTGTGTCCTGTTAAATGCCAAGAAATGAGGAAGCCAGAGACTTCTTCACTTTGGGGTCCTTGGCTGCAATGCTAGGCTGTAATGCTGCCGATAGTCTGAGGTGGGAGAATTCCTTTTGTCCCTTTGTGGATCCCTCTGAACAGCAACAAAGCCCGTGGACCTAGGGACAGCTGAGCCAGCAAAACAACATTGCTGGCTCTGACAGGGAGAAGTCTCTGTCCTCCCCCTGCTTCTGGCTAAATTATCTCTCTCTTCCTAGGGTCATTTTCACAGTTATTGGACCAACTGCCACGCTGAAATGGCAGAAAACTAAAATGGCATATTCTTCTGCCACCTGAGGAGGATGAGTTGGGTTGCAGTAGAGCCAGGCAGGATTGGGACAGTACCAGGTAAATGGCAAGCACCTGCAGCTGGATGGAAGGAGGAGCCCACAGAGCAGGTGGGAACACACAGCTGGGGCTAGATAAGAGCAATCATCAGTCACAGCTCAGCTGTCTCATTGAAAGTCCCCCCCATCTTCCTTTTAGGTGGGAGTATTGGCAGGAGTTCAGGATGTTTATGGAGCTCTCATCAATGTCTTTGAACCCTGATCTGCTGAATCCCACTGGTCTTCCAGATTTCCTTTTTTAAGGGATGAAGGGAATAGTTGGTTTTGGGAATTTGAACAGAGTCCTATGCTTATTCCCTAAAGAGGTCTACGTAGCTGCACTCTGCCAGCTGTCCTGATTCATGTGATCAAACACTCTGCATCCCATGCTGAAACTCTGAGCCACTCAGGCCCTGGGAACATGGTTTTCTGTGAGGGGCTGTGATAAATGGCATTGCCACGTGGCTGAGTGCAGAAGCATGTTAAAGATCCTGGGCTACCCACTCAGGAGCACGAGCAGCAATCTTTCCCCAGAAGTAATCTCTCTGGGTGCCTTATAGCAGACCAGATGAGTTCCTTGGTCCCAGGAAGGCACTGGGAGCCTGCCAGGGTTCAGTCAGTGAGAAAGGGGCCAGAAGAAACAGAGAGGCAGAGGGGTCACTGGGACAGCATGGTTGTTCCAAGCAAAGCTTCTCACTGGAAGAGAGCTAAATACTCTGTTGGAGAGCATGAATCCTTCATCTCGGATGATTTGCAAGTATGCTGCCTGTAGGTGCCTCTTTGAGATCTTTTTGCTTCCCTGTGAAGCATTTCATGATTCCAGCTGTAAAAGTGGTGACCAAATTCTCCCCCAGCTGAAGCTGGCCTTAGACCACTGTTGCTCCACTGACTTCTGTCCAGCCATTTCTGACTTTCACCGATGAAAGGCAAGACAATCAACCCTAACACAAACAAAACCAGAGCTGTTTAGCTGCTCAGCTATACAAAAGCTTCATCACTGATACATTCCAGCAATGCTTTGGATTCTCTCAGACATTAACTGTTTCAAAAGAGCGTGGCTGGGAAGAGGGTGGCTGGAGGGAGGGGGGGATTTCCCATTAAGGAAAGCAGGACCAGATGTCTTTTTGATGGGCTTCTCTTGGCTTCCCATTCTTTGACATTTCCTTTTCAGTTGTTAAGTCCAAACTGCTTGTAGGCCAAATTACAGGGAGTCCTAATAGCTCGAATTGTTTTCTTTCCCTTGACAGATAGAATACCTTCTTGTGGCCAAAATATGAGGCATGCTGACCAGACAGTGTGCTCAACAGCTACAGCATTGGTTCCTTCTGGAGCCATTTGTTCCTTGTACTGTTTTACCACCCCAGACCCTCTATCCCCTCCAGAGAAGCCCCTCAGCTTTCCTTTGACAATGTTCAGTATCAGTCGAAGGAGTCCAAAGCATTCTTTTTTCCCCTTCCCTGCCAGCTCCACATGGGGATGCTCACACCAGCAGACCCCTCCAGTTATCAGTGCACTGTCCTGCAGCTTGTAACACTCATAGGCACCACAGGACACGGCCATCAGTTTCCTAAGGGTTTCTGATACAAAGTTCTGATGCACAGTTAGCCCTGTGTGGTGGTGCATCGTCCCGCCATGAACCTCCTGGCCTATGATCTCAGCAATGTTCCTTAGGTCCTGGCCTTGAGGAACAGCTGGGCTGAGCTCCTCCTGAGCTTATCAGAAACACTGTCTGCTCTCAGGAATTAGTGCTGTCTAACGAGCTCCTGTTTTTTTACAAACAGCCTTGGAAACTTATTTTTCTTGCCTGAATAACAGCCCAAGCGGAACAGCATTTTTGTAATTGAACTTTCAAAGAAAGCCACTGACCTGAACTGCGGCCAGGATGGAATATTATATGGCTGAAACCAACTCTCCTGTGACCCTTTAAACGGCAGTCCAAAGTGAGGCCCTTTGAGCTCTCCTGGAGCGCAGTGGCTGCCCCAGCACCTCCCTGGGAGTGGGGCCTCTCAGGGACACAAACTCCCACGTTTGCTGTTCTTGGAGGACCAGCGCCAAACACCGACAGATCCTGGGCTGATACCCCCAAATCCTCGAGGCTCAACCCCTTGCCTCTTGAGAAGATGTAAAGGCATGCAACATGAGTGCTTCCCTGAATTCGAGGGGAGTTTTTCGTGGGTATACACACCTTGTGCAGACTCCTGTAGATCCGCGTGTGTGTCAGTGTGCACGTGCCATACCGAATGCGCTGGGAATGCTGCTCTCCTAGACTCTCCAGTACTTTGGGTTTTGAAATAAGCTAGGCCTGTGAGTTGCTGTTGTGCTTATAGTAAATTCTGTATGGATGCTTTGTTAAATTGTCTAGCTTAAGCTGTTGATTAAGTGCTGTTTAATTTAAGGGCTGTTAAACCTTTAGACCTAAACCACTGGCGAATTCTGGGGCTCAGTTTGGCAAGGGGGTCCACTGTGAACCTTGTGACTCAATGGGAAGGTGCCCCTCGTACCTTTTTATCCTTACTCTTTCCTATCCTTACACTTTTCCCCAAACCCTCCTCCCATGCTGCACATGGATAATTTTGGAATTGATTTTGGTTTTAGATTAATTGATTTTAGATTTTTAGTTTGCTTTTTTTCTGTGTGCTTTAATCACCTAGGAACTAGTAGAGTAAACCTTGCCAGTGAACTTTGTTGCACTTTCTCTTCCATATTAAACCTGCTTTTGCTGATGCCTTTGCTGATGATTCTTTGAGGGACCTAAACACTCATTCATGACAACATGGTCCTATTTTTGAGGGGATAGGATAGGAAATAATGCTTTTCGCATTAAGGACAGCTGAAAAAATATTAGAAACTTCATCCTCTCTTACAGATTTTACCAGTAAACCAGCATTGAGCAAAATCTCTCCCTAGTTAGAAGAAAAAAATCTGTGTGGACGCTCAAGCTGTAAATGGAGGACTTGCCTGAACAGCGCTGAACTCTTGGCACCTTTCAGCACCAGGAAAGCTTATCTGGATGAGAAGAAAAACTAATTTTATCAAAATATGGGAAAACATTAATTTTTATGTCTTGCTACATTTTCACTGGGATTTTTTTAAGCCTCCCCCATCATCACTGCAAACTGTGGTCTGGTGTCAACTGTGAGCTCACGGAAGGCTATTTATTCTGGCATTTTCCCAAAAAGAGTGTTTTTCAGCCTGCAGCTTTTCTTTAGGCCTTAACCAGTTCTACTCACTCGAAGACAAGGAGCAGATCTTCTGTGGTCAGCACTGCTGAGGTGGGCAAGGGGAAAGAATGAGAACCCGTGGTCATACAGCACCAAGAGACTGCATCTTGTTTCAGTGGAGGCTGAGCGCTACGCAGGAGTCCAAGTTTCCTTCCCTGCTATAAATATTAGATGTTAGGCTATGCCAAACTACCTGCCAAAGTGGAATTAACTACCAAGTAATAGGTCTCACCTATGTCAGTTGAATCTTCCACTTGTGTTTTTTTTTTTTGTTCCTGTGAAAATAGATTTAGTTAAGAACCAAGAAATCTGCTGCAGTAAATACCAAAAAATGCAGTTTCTCTTTTCACACACAGAGCTGTGGAGCTGATTTTCTCCTGCCTTCCCAACCATCATTAAGTATTCTGTTTAAATAGGCCAGCTTCATGCCATCTATAATGAAGTTATAGTGTATTGCTCTGTTATGAATGATGAAGCTGTTGTGTCCTACGGGGAGAAAAATCGCTGTAATCCAACTTTCCTTTTGAAAAGGCCTAATGTATCCACATGAGATCTTCTGGCAGAGACAACTGAGAGAATATAAATAGAAGCTTAAAAGAAGAAGGAGGGGAAGGGGAAAATAACTCCAACAGGGCTGAGTAGCTGAAATTCACAAGTTTAATAGGAAGATGGATGACTGAAGAGCCTGTTCTGTGACACAATTAGGACTTTATGTGGGCCTTTTTCAATTATTTGTAGCTGACAAAATATCACACAAAGGCTGTTTCACACTGCAGGCCAGGTGCCCAGAAATGGTTTTTTTGGAGGAGAGGAGCAACTGGGAGAGTCGCCCAGGACCATGGGCCATTAGGGCTGCCACCGGCTACACTGGGCAATGGTGTGCGCATCACCTCGTGTACAAGTGGCAGGAGGGAAGAGTGTTCTGCAGTGCCTGAGGCCCTGCACACTCAATCCATCATCGGCCCACCCCCAGGGAGCAGAGAGCTGCAGCCACAACAGGCTGTGTGGGGTGGGAGGTGACTGTACATGTGCATGTGGCCCAGCCTGGACACACCTTTCTGGTCTCCCCACAGACAGACACAGCAAGGGGACTTGTGAGCTTCTGCTACAGGAAGAGGTTTCTGCTGATGGGCAATTCTCAGAACTAAAGCTTTTTCAAGAGATCTTGCCTGTTCTGTCCCCTGCTTGCTTCTCACTGGCCACTCACCAGACACTACTGTTGTTGTGGCACGTAGTTTTCAGCACAAAGCCTCAGCAGCACCAAGGAACGTTTCTTAAAGTAACCTGCAGGTGTTTGCACACAGTGTTCCCATCTTCAGAGGCTTCAGTGCTGCAGCTTTACGAGGTGACATACAGCAGAGGAGTGGTGGTGAACTGGTGAGCTACAGCAGCTTTAGTATCTCACAAGAGACTTGCAGGACATCCTACCAAGCCTTCAGACTTCAAGTGTCTTAAATTTGTTTGGTTTACTCCATTCCACAGTGAACTAATCTAACTAAAGGCATTTGGGGTGATGATTAGTAAATTTGGTTTACTTAAGTTTAGTTAATTTGGGGTGAACTTTCCTGGGTGTCCCCATGAGGAGAAGTCAAATCCTGGAACCAGGGCAGGGAGTCAGTTCTGCTTTGGTGAAACTTGCCACTGAGTGGTAATGCCTTCCCTCATCCCTTCCCTTATCTCAGCACTGGCAATGGGTTGACTGCCTGTCGAGGCTGACAGGCTTGCTGATATGATTAAAAGTTAATCATTTTTTCCTCACAGGGTCAATTTTTCAGCCAGCTTTTCCCCCTCAGGTGATCTGCCTGCCATGGTGGTACCTCCTTTGTCACTCAAACTGGCCAGGCCTAGGAAAATTCTCTGAAGGGTCCTCTGTTGGGATTGCTCCCAAGGGAGAAAGAGCACAAACGTAATTTTCAGGAAGCTGAACAATTAGTTAGTTACGGAAAACCCAAACTTTGAATGCCAAGAGGTCAGAGCAACATCAGAGCGCTGAAGCGTTATGTTCTGGGCTGCCTGAGCACCATGGCAGGCCAGTTATCATAGAATCATTTATGTGATCCAATAATTATTGGCCTCAGAAGAAGCTTATTTTCAATTACCTACTATTGTTTCACAAACCTAGGTGGTAGGAGGATTAATTGGTGGGGTTTTTTTTTTGAAAGGGAACAGTTAGAGAGAACAGCAATAGCTGAAACATAAAAATAAAACACACACTTTAAAATCATTCAAAATATCAAACACTGGCTTTCCTCCTCCCACAATATCTGTGGTCTTAAATGCATCATTGCAAGGGGAATTATTCATGTAGTCTCATCAATAAATCTTACTGAAGTCCTTTATATTGCAGTCCTCATTCATCCAGCAGCAGCTCCTCTGTAAACGGTAATTAGGCTAAGAGCTAACTGAGATACCACAGAGTTTGCTCCTGGCAGTCATTGAACATCCTGAGCATATCAAGGCTGTAAAGTAGGCATTTCTCAGCAGCAGTTCATTCACTGTGAACCCTGATTCAATTATTACCTTGTCTCCTGATTCACAGCAAATGCTTTGGTGCACATAAAGCCTCAGAGCCTTTGTCAATGAATTCCTTGAATGGAGTCAGCTGCATTTTGTCTCCTCTGCAGTATCCAGCCTAAATCCAGGAGAGGCAGCCAAGGGGGAGCCCTGTTTCCCTCTGGCAGCTTTACTGGGCTATTCCTGCAGAGAGGTTTGGTTCCATCATTGACTCTTCCCTCCACTGCCTGGCACTGTGGGGGCTGGGATAGCCCACATTATGGGAAATAGATGACTCCCAAGTGTGGAGACCCCAAGCAGCAAAATCAGCCTCCAAATAAATCTGTCAGTCTGTTCCTGTCAGACCTGGCTCACCTTTTGATGCTTCTTCACTGGCTGCCCAGGGATGCACTGTTAATTTGCATCCAGACCTTTACTCTTGCCAACTTGGAAGACTGGGAATTTCACTAAGAGGAGCTCAACTCTACTGTAGAGATTGTCTTCTCCTGACTTATGTCCAAACAGTATTGCCACAGTTTTAGCCAAGACATTACAATACCAAGCAAGTGTGCCTGGCAGGGCTCTGTCCCAGCTTGTGCCCCAAACACCAACCTAGCACAGAGCTCTCAGGGTCTGCACCTGGCTTCATCTGCCAGCAGAAGAGCCACCTCCTCCAGAAGGTGCATATTGAAGGTGGGATTTAGTCCACTCCCTTGCCTCCCTCTTTCATACTGGGGTGCTGAAACACTCCTCACCTTGCACAAATACCTGACTCCAGCAGTGTGACCCTCAAACGTCTTGAAGACAATGCTACCTTTTTAAATTGTCAGTCACAGGAGGTGTGGTGGTACTGCTGGAATTGAAAGGACAAAGGGAATGCCACCAGCTGCCCTCTCTGCCACGGACTTGAGGCAGCTTTCATGATACCCAGAGTCCAGTATCACTGGCAGTTTAATGTGCTCTGCTCTTCCTTCAGACCCCACTGTTCACTTGTGCCCACCCCATTTTTCATGCCCAGCACAACTATTTTGGGAGGTTAACTCAAAGCAGGGAACTGTCTCAGTTTAAAAAGATAAAAAAACCCCAAAAACCAACAATGCTATGCAATGAAATAATAAGTAAAAAATGTTTTTTTTTAAGCAGGGTCACTTCTCGAATGTCACTGGGAGCGACCCCACAAGCAGTCATGCTGACATATCTGATGGCAGGAAAAAGCTGTGGGGGCGTGGGAATACCTTAAGCTGGCTGAGCAGCCACCCAGTGCTTTGTCTTATGAAATCCCAGCCCGAGGAGAGGCTGCTCTTTGCTGTTTTCTGCTTCCCCTCTCTTCCTTTCCCCCGAACCCCTGGGCCCCCATCACTGCCATGGCTACATCCAGCCCGGGATGTACATTTTAATCTGCAGTGTGTATATAAAAGAGCTGGAAGCAGAGGCTGTCTGAGACCCACCTGACCTTTGGATGTACAGCAAACTTCCTGTTCCAGGGCTGCCGGCTCTTTAATCTCCCAGCCTTTAAAAAATAAAAGTGAGCCTATGTGAAAAAATGCTTTGTAATGGGGACTCCTGGAACAACTTTTCTCTCTTGCCCTCTGACTAAGCCATAGAAAACAGTAAATATCTCTCCCAAGAGTCCTTTCTTACAATAGAAAAATGTCAGGCAAAACTGAAGTTTCATTTCCCAGCCCTGGACTCCACAGCAGACAGGCACAAAAGCTACAGAAAAAATAAAACAGCCAAGGGTAAAAAAACCCCACTCTTGTTAATTCAGAGTTTTGAGAGATTTTTGGTGGAGAATAAACTTCTTTTGGTGGGGAGCAAGTCACACTTGGGAACTGGGTCTCTCTTCTTGCAGGAGGAAGTGGTCTTGGGCTATACTTGACAGCAAATTAGCATTGACATTTGACTTGTTTTGATCTGAGTTATTTACAATGATATTATCTGTGTATTTTTTACATGCTGTGAAGATTCCCATTGCCAGATGCCTCTCAATGGCTGTAGGATGCAGAGCATTCCACAGCCATTACTCAGGGGTCATAAACTTCACATTACTTGTGGGGAGGAGGGGAGCAGGGGGAAATGGGCTAACAATTAAAAAAAGAAAGAAAAAAAGCAATCCTAGACTTAGATTTCAGTGGGCTTGTGTATTTAACTGGAGGGAAATTAAAATGTGCTTAGGGAGCTGGCACTGTCACACCGTGGGGCTGAGGAATGGATCCTTGTGAATTTGCTCCACACACAGGAGTGCAGTCAGGGATAATTTTCCCAATGCTCTGGTCTGGGGGAGGCTGTAATGGAGCAACTGCTCCATGACACTGCCAGGTCAATGATCCCCAGCTGGGATTGCTGCTTGGGATCTCCAGAGCTTGGGCTGGCACGACATGTCCCAGGGCTGGCACTACACTGTAACTGCTGCTACAGGGAGGGAGACTGCCAGCTGGAGGATTTTCAAGAGACAGAGTGATTCAAAAGAGAGACTTTGGGTTTTGAACTTTTTCTGTGTTTGGGAAACTTTCAAGAAAAGTCCCAAGGCTAAATCATAGACTTACACTTGTGTTTTTTTAAGCAGGTACTTCATGCACAGACCTTCCTTACTCCCTAAAGGAGTGAAGATGCCCAGGGAGGTTAACAGGAGATGCTCTGAGATACAATCCAAAGAAAGGACACATCTAACTGCCACCAGGTTGCTTTGCTGGATTTGTTCACAGAGAAGTTTCTCTTGTGCAAGCCTCAGCACACACACAACACAGCACAAATCCAGGCAGATATGAACCTTGCTAAAGGATAACTTAATGGTGGCATTGAATCCTCCAGCTGTTGCTCTCCAAGCGGGAACCTGAGTCCTCATCTCCTCTGAGACTCAGTCCTTAAACACTCAACACAGCACATTGAAGTAAAACCCTGGGGGAGCTTTACCTTTGCCACGAGAGAGAACCTGTGTGGAGTATGAAGGTAGGGCAAGGTGGGGGAGTCCCAGAGGGCTGAGGAGCAGGAGAGAAGATGGAGCACCTGGTACCTGCAGGGCAGGGATCCTGGTGCTGCAGGGGCTTTCTGGAGGCTCAAGGACTGTGCAGGGTTTGTGCTGCATTGCATCCTCAGAGGTGCTGTGTTAAATTCTGCTGCCACAATGGTCTGCAGGGCCCCCGGCGCTCAGCACATCGTGGGTGTGATAAACACCCGACTTCCTTGGATGGCATCATCCCCCACCTTCCACACCCACACCAAGGGTAGGCAGGTTTAGACTCCAGGTGACTGAGCAAACACCTGGCTTTAAATATAAACCATTTTCAAGATGGGGACTAACATTTTAGCTGAATTTGCAGAAGTCAAGAAAGGAAACCATTTAGCCTTTGAAGCTGACACAACAGCATGGTCTGTTTGACCTTGCTGGTATCTCAGGTCATTTTAACTGACAACAAAACTAACACTTCTGTGTGGTTTGCATGAATAGCTAGTTCTAGTGAGTATCTATTTCTAGTGGCTTAGCTACAAGAAGCCTTGTGACAATTTTCAGACCTGTAACTGTCATCTGTCTTGCTCTGATCACTCATACCTCACATCTCTGAGCTCTCTTCTTGAGAGCACATCCTATTTTCTAGGAGAACTTTGTTATAACTCTGCAAAATGAAAAAAGAAAAACCACAATAAACGAGGCAACATGAATCCAGAAATTAAGAATAAAGCTCCAAACTTTATTCATTGACTTGAGTACAACAGTGATGCAGATTACAGTGGCACAGGAGTGCAATATGTGCAGTTTGCAGTATGACAGTGGAAACACTAATTGTACAGAACAGCAACCCAGCTCAACTTCTCATTATGCATACAAGCAGACTTACTGTACAGACAAGACATTGATGCACTTTTACAGAGACTCAGAAAAAGAGACAGATGAATGGAAAACACAGGGACACCTCCCCAAAACGCTGGTTTGTAACATGTGGAGGGAGGATAAAAGAAAAATAAAATAATAAAATCCTATTGCCAAAATCTACTGATTTAAAGGAAAGTATACCTTTAAAAAATTAGTTTCAGTTTCCAAAGCTTAAAAAAAGCCCCCAGCTGTAAGGCCCCCTTACAGGAAGAGTTGTCCACAATGACCAAGCCTCGCTGCTTGGACAGGGCTGAGCTGGGAGTGACACACCGAGCTCCTCGCTGTGGGCACACACAGCAGCCAGAGGCTTCCCTGGCTCCAAGGATGCGGTGCCAGCGAGAGGCTCCACTGCTGCCAGTGGGTTTGCATCTGGGGGGAAGTGCATTCTGAAGGTGTTCAGTGACAAAAGCCCAGGCAAGTGTCCAGTGGGACCTGTCAAAGCATCCTAAGGGAGCTAGAGACTCAGCCTGGTAAGGCACCGCTGGGATTCCACAGCTGCTTCTGCTGCTGAAATGCTGCATTTCCTAATGCCCAGGGGCAAGGTCCTGTGGGCCTCAGCTCTGCAAGTCCTGGGAGCAACACCTGTACTAACTGGCGATCCTGACAGAGCAGGTTACTGTTTGCTTTCAGTCATCTCTGTTTTACCTCCAAAGAAGGACCACAGTGCACATGGAAGTATTACTTCTTCACAAAGACCAGCATTTCTGAGCAACTCATTAGCAGAAATCTATTTCCCTGTTAGAAGCCCTTTGGGCAACAAATAATTTATTTTGCATACAGGCAAACAACATTAATGGCCAATTACATTCCCACTTCCTGCACTGATGCTTACATTAAAATTAATAACACTTCTGCCAAATGTGGGCATCACATATCTCCTGCCAGCAGAGTTGTCTGACTGAAAATTTGGTATCTTTGCATTGTGATGGATTTTGTTGTTGTTGTTTCTTATTTTATTAAGCACAAAAAAGGTGTGGGGGAGAAATCACAAGGCAAAACTCACCAGCCAGAGCAGTGCTGCAGCCCACAGTGACAGGAGTGTTTCTCTGCTAAGGGGAAAAGGCGCATTGTGCTACTGTCACAGTGCTCAGGAGCTCTCTCCAGCTCTTCATTTTGCAGCAATGGGGTAAAAATGTACCACATATTGTCAAGACCAGCCCTTGCAAAGCATCTACCCTGAAGACTGTGCTGGACTCTAGTGGGTGTGTTGACAGGGCCACAAACCAGACCCTGACCTGGGGAGAACTGAATGGAGAAGGGGGCAGTGGAGACAAGCCCTAAGCGTCCCTCTGGCATGGAAAGATGAGTGGCATTTTGGGACAGATTAGCTTAATTCTTGTTTCCTGCAAGTGTTTTATTGCATTGTCATTATCACTGACTGGTGTTCCTCACTGCTGTAGGTAACATTCAGGATGTGGACATCCTCCTCCACAAACACATTCCAGAGGAAAGCAATGAATCATGGAGTGAGAGAAAGGGTGGTTTTCATTAGCCTGCTCTACAAGGCTATGGTCCAAATATGCCAACATCTCCTCCTAAGTCAGGGTGAGCCAAGATAAGTCATTCCAAGATGAGTTTGGAGGATGTTCATATTTTTACCATTCTGGGGCCTAATTTTCCTGTTGCTTGTTCTAACAGCTTCATACTATTAATTTCAGTGTGGGTGCTCACACGCTATGAACTCCAAACTAGACTTCCCCACAGTCTGAAACAGGTACTACAGGCTCATGCCAGTGTTTTCCTCTAATCCTGCCAAACATCACCCTGTCAAGCCCTGGAGAAATCAAGCTTATGCCAGCCCTCCTCCTTCCCAGACCTTAACCCTTCTCTGTCCATCAATATTACCCTGCCAGGAGACACAGGGATTGTGGAAAGGGATTCACTTCAAAATCTGTCTAACTTCAGTGTAGCAAACTTTTACAAAAGAGGCTGCTGATGACTTCCCTTGAGTAGCAGGACATCTGAAATACATGGCTGAGACAGGATTTCCCAACTACAACAGGAAAAGGGCAGCAAGCACTTCCCATGGACTTGGGACTATAGGACTTGGTAAGGAGAGATGACATCTGTCTGACAGAAGTAAAAGCACTACTGGAGCCTCAGAGATCTCTCATCCCAAATAGAGCTGGAGTTCTCCCAGCCTAACCTTTCACAGCACACTGCAGTACATCCACAGCACACCACAATCCATATTTAATGGGCTCCACATGGGAAGGGTGTGTGCCACACGTGCACCTGTGCTCAAGGACCTGCATGTGTCCATAATCCCATGTGTCCATAATCCCATGTGTACACGTGGGCTTATTCTGCAATGCTTTGACTGGGCCTTGCTCTTACATTGCTCCTAAAGCAGAAAAGGAGAAAGAAGAAGACAAAAGTGATCAGTTTTCAGTCCTCTTGGTAATGACATTCTGTTGACAGCATTGATGGGATGGGAATTTGTCAGAAGCTGAAACGCTTTGCAGGAGATAGAACACAAGCATGTACTTAAGGCATATTCATAGAATCTCAGAATGGTTTGGGTTGGAAGAGACCTTTAAAGATCATCTAGTCCAACTCCTGACATGTCTCAAGGGAATATCAGAGAGGGGAATTACTAAGAACTGCTACTCAATGGATACCAGGAGAATGATGAATTGCTTACAAAGAAAATTCTCCCTGGGGCTACATTTTGTTTTTATTAGGTGGGAAGGCCAGATGAAAAAACAGAAAATATTGCAGTGACAACCACTAAGAGACCACTGCAGAAATCCTCCCTCCCCCATGGCTGGCTGCAGCGTGGGTTTTGTGGACAGATGATCGCTTGGGGTGTGTCTACATGTAGGTGGTTGGGAATTAACTGTAGGCATGAAACTGAAGCTCAGAAAACCCTTCATGTTCCCAGTGAGGAATAAAGCAGTAGTAAGTCTAGTGTAGAGGGCTGTGAACTGACTGACTGCTCCACACCAGTGAGATGGGAGACAGCAGTGGCCCAAAAATCCAGTCAGAGATGAATTATTTCAGCAACATCTAAGCTGGCTTCTCTTCATTCCTTCCCAAGCTTCAGCTGCAGTTTTAAATTCTCAGTTGATGAGGCAGATCCAAATTACCAGGCCATCCTCCACAGGCTAAGAAGCTGACTTTTTTTTTTTCCCTTTTTTTTTAATTTTTTTTTTTTTTTTTTTTTTTTTTTTTTTTTTTGCATAGGAGGGAGAGGTAAGAAAACAACCTGGCTTAGTCATTTCTGAAATGACTGGGTAGTGTGTTTGTATGTGCTATGAGAAGTTCAGCAGTGACCCAGAGACGGGGACAGAAAAATGCAGACTGGCAGCTCACATCCTTGAGAGAGCAACTCTTCAGGTCTAAAAGGGGTATGGTCAAGGTAACTTGGACTGAAAGACCTGTGATGCCTAATAGTTTCAGTGTCTATAGGATGTGGGATGACAAAATGTGGAGAATTTTAATAGGTTAAATGCATTAAAACTCAAATGTTCATCTCAAAGTTAAGCCACACCTTGCAGGTGACCAAACACTGAATTTCTGAGACCACAGCATTCAGAAAGTCTGTGAGTGTAAAACACTGCTGTTCTTTCATCATATGGATTTGGTTTCAGCAGTAACTAAAAAATGCATCTCAACCTGCCCAAGCCCCTGACACTCCCATTTATTTCTCAGAGCTCCTCTAAAAACCTTTCAGATGCGTGTTCTGAAAAATGGGGTGAAACACCCTACACTGATCCCTGCTGCAACCTCAGTACCACCCAGAGAGCTCACTCACGAGACCTTGTGTCACAGTGTCCCTAGGGACTTCTGTTCAGTGGGGATGATGCCAGATCTCTGTGGTGGCACGTTCTCCAGCTTGTCCCACAGACCCACATTCCCTCAGCTCTAGGGACATGGAGCAGGTGCTGAGCTCAGGTCTCTGTCTCTCACACGCTGAATCTTCATCTCAGATCTTATCAAGGGAACCACAGTGATCTGTCACAACAGGACTTCCTAAACCAGCAAAGAAGAGGCAGGGTTTGGGCTGTCCTGCACAGCTCATGATGAAATGTCATTTGGTGATACAGAGAACACAACACAGTGATACTGAATCTCAGAACTACACGGGACTGTTTCCCCTTCCTGACTTCCAGATTTTAACACCAATGTCTCATATAACAGAAAATACAAAGGTTCTGATGTCTCCAGTGCCTGAAGTTTCTGCATTAAAAAGGAAACCTTGATATTCTTTGACAGACACAGAACCTCAATGACCCTCTCCTACCGGGAGACAGGCTCATTAGTGCAGTTATGCATTGGCAGTTAAGCACCAAGGAAGAGAAAAAGCTGACCTGGCAGCCACAATGCATCCACTCAGTTACTTTGGTGCTCGTGTCCTCCTCTGTATAGGACTTGCCCAGAAGCAGTTAAGGTATATACAGGCAGTTTTTCAAGCTGCAGCATATTGGAAGAAGACTGAAAGCAATAAGGAGTTCAATGCAGCTCAGAAACTGTCTTGCATGATTACTCTGTCTTCAAAAACCAAGTCAGGCACAAAAGGAAATAAAAATAACCAAGGCTGGAGCTTTGATGCTTCAAGAGAGGAAAAAAAAAAAAAGTCTGTGCCCTCTTTTCCAAGCACAAGTGAAAACCTACATTAACTAAAAAGAGTGCTTGGCCCCATGCACTGTGCCATATTGACAACAGCTACTGCAGTTTAATCAAAAAGCCTCTATTGGCAGAGCTTGGCACCTTGATGGTACCTGTTAATTCATAAACATTCTTCCCTAAGAGGGATGAATTTGCATGCTAGCTTGCAGAGAACCATCCTCCCTGCCGTTGTAAAATCCTACAACTCCACTGCAGTCTGATGAGCTGTACTAGTAATTACTAGCAGGGAGTTTGTCCTGAAATCTCTGGGTGCAAACCAGGGCACACTTAAAATAGCATTTTCTCACTCTTGTCACTCCCACCCCCATCCACCCACCTCCTGGAGTAAATTACAAGAAAACTGACTCTTCTCCATCATTCCCATTACTGAAGTGATTTTAAATTAGTCAAAGGACTGGTTAAGCTCCAGCCTTATTAATTCAAGCAGAAAGTGTAGAAGAGGGAAGACTGACAACACACACAGCAATTCACTTCCTCTATCCTAGCAAATATTTACAAGGAGTCCATTTTCCAGAAATCCAAGTGGTGTGTCCTGTAGGTGAGCAGAGCACCCACCGTCGCAGGCTGTGTTACATGAAGAAGACTCAGTGTCAAAAGAGTGCCAAGTATGAAACAGTTGGGTGAAAGACTTAATGTGGCCATGGGGATAAGTTACAAGGGGCTTCTCCTTCTCTACAGACCTACCTATGTCCCTCTCCATATATACACACATATATACACACAGACACACACACGGAGATAGATGGAGAGATATAAATACATGTGCGCACACAGGCAAACACGCATACATATATATATATATTTATATATGTATATATTCTCTTCCAGTTCTTGGAGTGGTTACAACTACTTTAGTCTACAAGGCATCCTAAGGGCACTTCCTGGCTCTAGCAATAAAGTCCATCGCATGGTGGAGAGAAGTAAAGGGAGTATCATTGAGGGAGAAGAACAGAACAGTTTTCTATCTTGTATAATAACAGGTAACAGGCTGACACCTCTGAAAACTATCATTGCTGTTTCTGAGCCCAGATATTTTCTCCCTGTGTTCCAGGAGGGCAACTGTTCATCTTTCTTGTTCAACTGCTGTGTACAGAGGTGCCACTATGTTGATTTTCCCTTTTTGGTGGATAAGTAGTTGCTTCCAAAAAGTTTGGACTGTATGATACAATATTCTATGCATCATTTGTTGTTGGTTTGTTTAAAGGGAGATTAAAAGAGTTTTGCTTTTTTCTTCATATCGTTGCGTCTCCAGAGAGGTAACTTGTCAAATTCCTGTATCGTCATGCCAAATATTTCTTGAAAAACTTCAGGTGCTAAGTGACGCTTTAAAAAAAACAAAAAAAAGGAGAGAAACAAAAAGGAGAAAAGGCAATGGTCAGTCAAAGCCAAAGAGACACAACAGGAGGCTGGAAAGCCTTAGGGATTTCATGTTGCAGTGTAAGAGCCATTGCTGGAAAAAATAATGCTTTGGCAATAGATATATCCAAGTCCTCATGGACCTGGGTGCCCAAGGAATCGATCGGGGAAATATTTCATTTGCTGAACAAGCAAGAGACAGAGAAAGGATTGGTCTGAAGCCATCCAACAAGCAGTGACAGACCAGAGAACAGGACCAGCTGCTGCACTCCCATCCCAGGCTCTAGCAAGTCACCTCTGCCTATGGAAACCCGAACAGGCATCGGGTTTTCAGGAGAGCTCTGCAGAGGGGCTGCAGGTTGACATGCTCCAAGTTCTGAGAAGGAAGATGTCTGGCCAGGCTAACTGTTCAGCACACTTCTCTACTGCTAATGAAACACTTTTTGGTGCTCTCCTGTGCACAAGTTAATTCTTGTTCAGCCACTTTACAGTGCACTAGATGAGGAAAGTGTCTCCCTGTGGCACTAATCTAACACAGCACTGAATTCTGACTAGTGACCACATATCTAATAATAAAAATGGGTATAAACCCAAATTATTACCCAAATTACCCACATTTTTGTGGCTGCTCCCATTCATCTCCACAGAAGATTAACTGACTACAAATGACATAAGCATCCCCAGCATTCCACTGGGCTGCTTAATTCTTCCTAATCCACAAAGTTGTAAACTATATTTGTTTGTTGGCAGAGATTTAGATCCTCGTATTTTTGGATATCAGCCAGTCTAACTAAGTCACAGGACTCAGGATGAGTTAAAGAAAGTTAGACTTTTGATCCTCAAGGATGGCTGACACTGACTCTTAGCTAAGAGATGATCCAAGATCGAACGAAGTATTGCTCCATTCCCATATGGATCCTATGAAACTTGTGCAGTTTGGGGCTTTTAGCAAATCCACAAGTATATAATGAAATGCCTGAAACCATAAGGGGATTGTGAGAAGCTCAGTCTATGAGCAGGGAGACAGAGGTGTGGGAGATTGTTCGAGGAGGTGCAGCTGCTTCCTCCCAATGTCTGATTCATCTTTCCCTGATTAGTGCTGAGAAATCGTCCCACATTTCTCAGGACCCACATTTCAGTGTTTCAGCTTTCACAAACAACAAACAACTTCAGCAGGAAAGAGCATTTAGGAACTTGCTTCTCTTACCTCCAGCCTGGTTCTGTCTACATCTTTTAGTATTTTATTTCGCCCTCTGTTGGTCACCATGAGTATTTCATATGGAAAAATCTGTTAACAACGTATAAAAGGGGGAAAAAGAGATATTTATATTTATATTCTAAAGCAGACAGAACAAAATGTGTCTCATTTTCATAAAAACACAAATATTTGTTTTATTTTTCAAAGCAAATATCAGGGGGGTTTCTTCTTACGATTTTTTCCTAAAGTTGTATGGAAGACAGGCTGATCTGGACAGAGCCAGAACTTGTTTAGCACTGAATTGCCTTATATTTTAAAGCCACCATTTTTATGGTGTATATAACACATCAGCTGGCTTTGGTCAGGCAGAGTCCTTTCTAGGCAATATATTTCCTCATCCATCAATGTATAAATTTATTAAGGTAATTGCATTTGTCACTCATTGGTCTAACTAATGGCTGCCAGAGTGTGGACGGCCCTGAGGACACACAATTAGTGAGTGGAGTTTCAAAACACGAAAGTACATTAAAAAAGCAGCATCTCTGAATAAGCAAGATATTAATTAGTGGGGGCCACTGCATTCAGTAGAATTTATCACATGACTTTCCTTGCCTTTTTGGATAGTTAAAGAATTCAAACAATAGAAACAGTGCTGCTTGGAAAGGATTTCAGAAAATCTCAAAATCAGTTTCCAGAATTATCCCTGGCAAACAAAACTCTGTTCTAAGATTTTTTTTTTCCTTGGATAGACACTTCATGCCTGGAATGACTTAGGAGAGCTCATGTTCTGTCTGCCAGAGTGTCTCTAGAGCCCTTCTCATTGCATGTCTCTGCAGAGTAGGAAAGCAGCTTTCCCAGACCCCTCATCCAACCCCTACTGAAGTCAGTGAAGTTTTCCTGGAAACTTCAGTGGCAACTGGCTCAGCCTTTACTGTCATTTGTGGGTCTTGTCTTAGTCACTCACTGGGAACACGAGTGAGACCACCAAAGCTCTCCTGGAGAGAGAGCTGAGCTATTATCAAATGCTATTAATTACATTATTTCAACATCAGAAGAAGTCTGACTTAATCAACTTTTGTGCAGTATTTAGAGATTAAGTTCATTCCATTGTTAACAATTACCCCAATGAACTTTTCAAAAACATAATAAATAACATTCAGGCATCAATGAACACACCACCGAGTTTATTGTAAGTAATAATAATTTAAATAACGTGTGCTTACATACCAATGTAAGATATGATTCTTATGAGATTCTGACATTGTCACAATTGTACAATTAAGTCTATACTTGGAATTACATTGTTTATGTTTGATACTGGAAATGGCTACCATAAACAGCATTATAGGAAACTAAAATGTAACTTTTCATATTTAAACAGGCAGAGTTTAACTCAAGATCTACGGTCGTAATTACATTTTATATTTAAATATTCACAACAAGGCATGTTTCCATCTGGGCTGGCAAGATGCACAAATTCTGTCCTTTCTGGAAAACCATTTGGTAAAATTTGGTCATCCTTAGGATTATTAATTTTTACTTTTCATCTGTTTCATGCTGACTCTGAATTGGCTTATTTTGCTTTATCAGGTTTAAGTTAGTGTTGAACCATTGACATGAATAAAAGTGCCAATTCACACATGCTGAGGGTCTGGCATCACCCCTATAAATATCAACAGAAAGCAATCTATTATCTTACGAAAGTTCCCATAAATTTTATCATTAAAATATCATTAATAAATAATCACTAAATTTGTCATTAATAATACTGACAGAATTTGTCACCCAAAATAGCATCCCAAATCACTGGGTACATCAACAGCAGTGGTGACTGTAAGAATTTCTATTGCACTGAAAGAGAAATTATTTGGAATAAAAAGTAGTATCTCAGGAGTTCCCAAGATCATGTTTATATAATACATAAAACCACTTGTAACTGCACAGTGCACTGGGGTCTCAGCTTATAAAGCCAGGGTTATTGCCTTGTACAGTTTGTCTGGAGGTGACTCGGAAGCATAAGAAGTAATCTGGTTTGCAAAGTGAGCTCCTCACTTAACTGCAGGAATTCTGATCCTTGTAACTTTGGCAAAATCATGATTTCATGGAAGGTTCACCAGCAACAAAGTTGTGAGATTTAAAACACAGCCCTAGTTGAATTCCCTCTATATATTACACTCATTTTTGACTCAGGCATCTTCAGACATAGCTGTAAAAGCATTTTAATTTGGATCTTACATTATAATTAGCAGACATTGTCTCTTTTTCCAATAAATCTCCTGAAGAGTTTCTCATATAGGGAATTCAACATTATGGGCAGGTCTCAGTGCTGAGAGCTAAGGGACAGATCCAGACAGACACGCAGGTACCTCACTTCCAGGCAAAGATCCATGTATTTCCGTAACTGTTACATTAAGCCAACCTCAACAGGGTGCTGTGAGCCACAATATTCTGCAGCACTTGTCATCCTGGACAGAATTGAGACCTTCCCACTGAGTTTGGTCTGGTGCTTTGGCTGGTGAAAGCCTGACAGAGAACCAGCTATGGAGCACCTTCCATAGCTGTCACTTTGTCCCTAGAAAGGCTTCCCTAACTCGGGAAGCACACCTGGGCTGCCCTCAGCCTGCCTGAGTACCAGCACCTGCAGAACAAAGTCCAGAACAAAGGGAGAGGTTTGGCACATAAGGAGCAGGGGCTGAGGTGAAGTAAAGGAAAACAAGGGAACTAAGGCATTTCCCATATTTTATCTGAATTTCACAGTAAAACCTTCAATGTCTTGAAGGAAAGCGAATAACATCTGCACTTGCCTTTGGCTCCAACATGTTAGGCATAGATACTCCTCTGTCCATTCTCATTCCAGGGACATGACCATCCGGGAGGGACTGCATCGGATACAGGTACACATCAGACACAAAGGTTACACACACAGGGTAAAGGCACTCAAGTAGTGGTGAAGACAAAGGTGAATTTGCCCTGAGACTTCCTTCCAGTCTTAATTCTTGGTCTTATTGTATCGATCACTGCCATGGCGACTGTTCACTACTCCTCTGAGGGAGGGAGGGGGATCCTTCACTCCTCTCAGCCACCACAGCTCCTGTCCCTGCTAAGGCTGGTGACAGCTCCCCACTGAGCTGACCAGCATCACTTTCTAGGGAGACCTGGGCACCCCAAGAGAGTGCTGGGCTCTCTCCCACCCCAGTGAGTAGGTAAAGTTCTTCTCTAGTTCTTCCCTAGCATTAATTCAGATCCCACTCAACAGCATAGAAAGCACCCTTACACCTCTGGGCTTTCCTTCATTAATTTACTGTATCAGCTGAGGGATTTCTCTTTTTATGTCTCTACAATGGGAAACTTTTACTGTGAACACCAACAGGGACAGGGTAAAAAGGTGCTGTTTTGACACAGGTACTATATCTAAGGAAATAACATTTGGAGCACAATACATGGACAGCTCTGCTCCCCTCCCATAATCTTATTCTCTTTCCAATCATCATGATTTTGATATGCCATTAACAAAATTATCCAAGTAATTAAACGCTTTCTTAAATTGCTATTTCATATTGTGATTGTGCTGAGGAGCCAGGCAGACTCAAACCATTCTGAAAAAAACCCTGCAAGCAGTAATTGAATTTAAGAGGTTTCTATCTGCAAGCACACTTCTTTCTGGCTCATCTGTGATGGCAGCACTGTAGAAAACTACTGATCAGCTATCTTGTTTGGAGAGCAAATTCCAGGGTAAAAATGAGGAGTTCAAAAACTCCTGGCATGAGAGAAAACTGCCTCCAGAAGAGACCTTCTATGTGTCTCAGGAGTCAGTACTAGAGAGGCTGGAAATAAATCCGCCCTCACGTGTCCAGAGAAGATTGTTACAGATAACTCATACATGAACAGACAGTGGATTTTACAGAGCAAGTCACAAAACTGGTGTGAGCTGTCTCAACTCAGCTCTGGGGAGGTAACAAGGAAGAATCCGAGGCTGTGTCTGTTTTTTGTTGATAAGAATCTACATTGGTGATTATGCTTAAACATGCAGGAAAATCAAAGCTATTGTCTTAAGAAACCCTTCCCTGTGGCAGAAATTCAGAGTTG
Organism: Oreocharis arfaki; assembly: GCA_013398015.1. Taxonomy (NCBI): domain Eukaryota; kingdom Metazoa; phylum Chordata; class Aves; order Passeriformes; family Paramythiidae; genus Oreocharis; species Oreocharis arfaki. The sequence continues at coordinate 1,532,688 of VZRR01005613.1, read as the reverse complement.
GACAAGTAGCTGCTTTAAGTTCTGTCGTCAGTTGATTGATGAAAACCCGTACTCTACCTGGAAATCTGAAAAGCAAAAGAGAAATCTCATCAGCTTTAGAGTGTGGAAGAACAGGACTCAGTCACAATCTACCAGAGAATCCCTCTCTGCTTTCTGGTCTACCTGATTTTTCCAAAATCCCGTCTGATTCTCTAAGGCCAGCAACATTTCTATTTCTGGACTTTGTTTGTAGAGTCAAACACTCCAAGTACTGCAGTCCTTTTCCTTAACTCTCCAACTTCCGTAACTTTCACAAATAATACTGTCAATTTTTATTGGGCAAAGGCTGATACCACATCCAGCTCAAAGTCATAATGAATCTCATGAGCAGCAGTGGGGATTAGAGGGCATTATCTCCCTTTCTTCACTGTGGCACGTTCTTTCAGACTGCACAGTGGATGGTAAGTTTCAGAGAAAGAAAACACTGTCACAGAAGTTCATATTCCTGATAATATACACATTACTTGCTTTCCATGTGATCCAGTGCTAAAGCAGTCCCTTGGCATAAACAAGGATCAGTTGCACACAGTGGATTTAGCAAAATAAACCCAACATTTTAAACAGGTATTTGAAGTGTTCTGAGTTAATTGAGTTTGCCAGAGAAAATTGAAAAGTACTGAGCAAATAGAAAGTAACCACATCCACAGCCTTAATATAAAACAGCAGAAATGATCAAACATCGTAACATTTTTCTGTTTATAGACTCTAAAAGGCTCCTCATCCTTACCTCTAACAGCACCACTCACATCCCCGTAACTGTTGTACTGACCAAAATCCGTAGAGACCGGCTGGAAGAGGAAAAGAGGGACAGCACATAAATTCACACCTCATGACTTTACAAGCAGGTTGGTACATGGGGAGAAATAAATTGCTTTAATTTTTTAATTCTCCCCTCTATTTTACATTTCTTGCATTGCTTTTTTCCTTTTTAACAAAGCAGATTGTGGGAAGGGAAAATAGGTTTGGTCTGGCTTCAGGTAGTTTTATAAGAAACATTTATGAAAATCCAATACAACTGATATGGAAATAAATACCATGGATAATTTAAGCCACCTTTCACTTCTCAAAATCACCATCTTCTTACCCTGTGAAGACCATTTTTTCCATATCCAGGGAGAGAAGAGGTTTTGGAGGCTGAAGCATGTGCTGTTGAATGAGGAAGGGAAAATATTTTACTGGAAAAATCCCATGGAAACTAAAAAAACCAGAACACTTGAGGAATCACTTAGTACAAAATACACAGTTAAAAGAGCCAGGCATATACACAACCCACTGAGACACACTGACTTCAAGAGACTCAGTCACAAACTCAACACAAACTTCCACACATCCTGTAAATTACAAAGAGCTTTATCATGCCATGGTGGCAGGCCATTAATAAGAGACACTGTGATTTTTCCAGGCTCAAAATCAAGGTGGTCTCCACTGGATTGAAAAAGGGAAAGACACCCCAGATTCCAAAAGGCAACTGATGACTGCCCTGATTATCCCTGCAAGAGGGATGGACACACCTCAAATAAAGGAGCTCTCCAACCTGTGCTAAGGTTAATAAAAAAATTGTGAGCTCTGAGTTAAGCAGGTAGACTCTGGCCCCATAAAAATTACAGACAGTGAGAGAGAGCCACGGGAATCCTCTCCAAGGCCATCAAGGCAATGTACTTATTAAACAGGGAACACAAGGAAATCTTAAGTTTCCTTGGCAGCTGCTCCAGTGGATGACTCCAGAGAGACTCATCTTGTCCCTTCTTGGCTCAAAGTACAGCTTCTGTGTTACAATGGCTGGTGAATGAAGAGAGTGAAATAAAACCCCCAAACCCTTCTCTGGTGATGTGAGAAGGCCACAGCTGCACATCAAAACATGCAATGAGGCAAAGAATCTAAGTCACCAATTAACCAAAGTTAACTTTTGTGCTTTTGCTCTAGAACAAAATACACCCAATCAAAATGTCAGCCCAGGTCAAAACATCGGCTATGTTTGGAATATTCAGCCCCACTGGTCAATATTGCTGAATTTCTTTCCCTAGGAGAAGAGACTAAACAGGGATAGGAACCACCAGTTTAAGCAAAATGTGTTGTTGTAATTTAATAACCCAGCCTATTAGCATGTGCGTGACGTCAGAGTCACTGAACACTTCATCCCACTCCTCATCTGTATTAAAACAGCTCTCTCCTCAAAATTGCCTGAAAATCCTCAACCTCATATTTCTTCTAATTAAAAAACAACCACAACAATCCCCCCCTCACCAAAACCAGGTGATGAATTAGGCCACTCTTTCAGGGCAGATCACCACTTACAGACATATCAAGCAGTGTTGCCAGCTGTCTCTCTTCTGAGACACTGCTTGATATGTGTATTTGTGGTGTTTACAATCCATTGCTCACAATTAGCTTTATTGCCTCCATGAATTACCTGGAGAATCGTAACGACTGGCAGAAAGGGCTGACCTACCGCGACTCTCCTTTTCCATCTCTTCCTTCAATATTAACTGTCCCAGACCAGAGTTGAGCTACAAGTAGCAATTAAAAAACATATCAATAAAACAAATCTGACCAAGACAGTGGTAGAAATTGCTTACAGAAAGCAAAGGGGCACTTTTTGGATGGTGCTCAGAAACAGCATGAGGACAAGTTTATAACCACCTTCATGAGCTGCTCCTCCTGCAGCTGCCGGCGTCTCTGCAGCTCTTCATCATCTTCCTCCCTTCCACTTGATCTGCGTCTCATGTCAGCTCCTGCTTCCACAAAACCACAGCACAGAGAGAGCTTTGTGCACCAGTTCAACTGCAGCTCGAAGATCTCAATGCTAGTTCAAAGTACTGGTCAGTTTGATTTGCTGAATAAACAAAGCAGCTTTTTCTGACAAAGTCAAAAGACTTTTTCAGAACTCCTTCTTAATAAAACTCACTTGGGTAGCCTGCCCTATGGTTTCCAGGCTTGTTATAAACTAAACAAGAACTAAACTACACATGAGTTCCAAAACAAGCAACGGTCCTGGATACAAAAGCCAGGATTCAATGTAATAGAGAAAGGAGCTCACAATGCTGGTTTTGGAAACATGGGGTTTAGTAACACCAGCAACTGGAACACAGCTGAAAACCCAAAGTCTGATTTACACTTACACTTTTATCTAGACTCAGAGAAGCAAACCTGAATTAACATTTCAAATGGAAAATTCAACTACATTAGTCTCCTGAATGAACACTCATATTTGGAATAAACAAGGCATAGTCTAAAGTGAAGCAAACTAATTTGATCCATTGGATAAAGCTAAAATAAATTAAGCCACAGGTGCTCTACATTTTAGTTCCTTAGTTTTTACTGAATAATTTTTATTTTCTTGAATATTTTAAAGAAATACTCCAGTCTGGATGTCAGGACAATTCCATGAATACACAGGATGTGCTACTGCTGCAAGCATTTAGACAGCAGTTCTATTTTTTTCTGCACAGGGCTTTATCTGACATAGTTATTTACCAGCCCAGTGCTAGACAAACTCAGTGTTTAGAGTATGTAGACATTTCAAGTATGTAGATGAGAGAGCTTCAAGTATGTTGATGTTAACCCTGTGACTCAGGGACTCTACATGTTTGTCAGGTTGCAATGCTAACTAAAGGACATTTTCAAAAAATTGCTGCTGCATGTGCAGCTCCTTCAGTTGGTCTCTGAGCTCTCCCACCCTGTGTCTCGTCTCCCAGAACTTCTCTGAAGATCCCATTGTTACGAAAGCCACACATTCCTTCACAGAGACCTAAAACAAGCAACACCTCAGGGCTTCAGACATGACTTCAGGAATGAACCAGGATAGTTTATTTTATGCTATAGGGGTCAACAAAAAAATAACAAGGGGAAAAAAAATACAAAGAAAAAAAAAATTAATTTGATGATGCACATGGATTAAAGAAAAGAAAATAAGATACGTGTAGTGCTACAACACAGAAGAAAAATACAAAGTCTGTAGAAACAGTAACTCTGAAAATCAGGAATTATTTAGACTGTTAATAGCTCAAATTCAGTTGTTGCTTCTTGCCATGAAATTAGTCATGTGGTTGGAAACAATCGTATTTTCTGTGGAATTTTTGCTATTAGCTCAGCACTAAAAGATTAAATAGTATAACTGAAAGAAGTCAGGCTTGTGTGACACAACACACTTTTTAAGCTACCGCACTACAGTACAAAAAATTTGCACATGGGTTAATATCTGTGAGATCAATCCCCAAGTCCTTCAGCAAAACCTCTTCTACTCAGTGCAATTCAATAGTTTTAGATTCAGACACTCAGTGGTGTCACCAGGAGAACTGCACTTTGTGGTGAGCATCTGGAGGGGACACCACCTGTCCTAGAGATTTTTCCAGCTGCACTGTTCGTGTCCCTTGGTCCCCGGTACCTCTCGAGGCGCAGAGTGGAACGGGTTGTGTTTGCATACCTACGGCAGCCAGGGAGGGAGGGCCTGGCCAGTGCTCAGTCTCAATCTTTGGTATCTCGTTGGGTGCTGGTGCATGAGCTGCTGGGAACTTGGAGGACTTGATGATATCCTCGGAGGACTTGCTCAGTGCTGCCAAGGCAGCTGCATCTAGATGGCAATCAGGGAACTTAGCTATGTAATAATCTGGAGCAGTACAAAGGTCAGCCTTATCATGGCAAAATTTTATACTTTACAAGAAGTTAAGTTTTCAAAAGCAAACGTTTTCATGTTTCATTTTTCCACTTGCAGTTTGAAGCAAAGCAATGCCTTTCTCTTGCCAACAGATTGGAATCAAATCTCCCTCTCCTCCCACATGCCCACCCCAAATCAGCTTTGGATTTTACTAGGGTTTCACAGTGTACAAATGATTAGGCAAGAGTGAGAAAATGCAGCCTAACAGTATTTGCCAATATCTCCTAAGGATAGCTGATAATTTACAAAGACGAACTCGTATTTATGTACTAATATGTTTTCCCTCTAGGGCAAGAAAACAAATAATTTAGAGTAACACTACAAATTCAAACATTACTGATGCTAATTTTTTCTTATTATATTCATGAAAAGCTGCAAAACAAGAAAAGAAACCTGAAAGAAATATGCTTAACTAGGGGATTTTTTTCATGCTGCATGCCCTTGCTTAGAGCATGCAGTAGTAGTAAAAGCAGACATAGACTTATTAATAAATACTGAACTCCATTAAAATCAACTTTGCAGGGCAAGGCACTTGCAAAGCAATGAACCTCACCAATAAAATAGCTTGGTAGTGGGGCTTCCACTTAAATTCCATTCTAAGACAAAGCCTTGTAAAAGCATGTGAGGATGTGCATTATGGCTTTCTCTTCTCCACATTAAAAAAGACAAAATAATCTAATAGGATTTAGTGTACGTTAAACCTAGCCTTAACCACCTCTGAGCTGGAAAATATTAGCTCAAATCACCTTTGATTATATGAGGCTATCATATCAAAGATTCTGGACTCTTCTTTCCTTTTCTCTTTTTTTTTTTAACACAGAAAGGCATCTTTTAACACAGTGATGCACTGTGTTGCTCATCCAACACGTTCCAGGAGTTAAGCAACATCAGTGTTAGATATCACTGGGAATTCTGAGCAGTTGATGATTGGAAAACTCTAAGCATAATTGTAGGCATGGAGGAAGCTGGTCAGAGTTTACAAAAGCATGACTTCAAACAGTACTTACGTATTAGAATTGGTGATGTCAGTGGTTAAACATTCACATATTAATGGGAGGTGAGGAGATACATTAAAACCATAAAAATAAACAGAAACAATGTTAAGACTTTTTCCAAAATGAACATATGGTTTGAAACTTAAAAAAGAAAGAGGGGAAAACCCTGATGTGTACCAGAACAGTGTAATCTGCAGTGCTCACTCCTGACTACAGAACGGACTTGTGGGCTTTCCTGCTCATCCCAGCTCAATGGCTCTCAGCCAACTGCTCATCTAAGCCCTGCAGTGCTGCTGATTTGCTACTTAACCCTAAATACATTTCACTGGATAAACATCTGCAAAGGGATGCAAATTCAGAATCTATAAATAGTGGAGTCAATCGTCTTTCACCGGGGTAAATAAAAACCATCTCCTATGCACAGCTTCCTGTGCACAGCAGGAGGGAAGAGTGAACACATTCCTTTATAATGCAGCCTTCCCCTGTAGAACTGAAGACAGGCAAGGCCGTGAGCTTCTGCCATCACTGTCATTTCAGCCTTGCTGTGACAACACCAACACCAAAAAGCTTAGAGCACTAACACTGCTGTCCAACTCAGAACCCAAACACCTGGAAAAACAAGTACAGCACACTGCCTGAGCTGTATCACAGGGCTGAGAGCCAAATTAGCCCTGTCAGTGATAAGTCACCTATAATATCTTCACTAATTAAAGATTCTTATTTGAAGCCACAGGTACATTTGGAATTCCAGCCTGATTATAACATCTCCATCTTTGCTGTTGGAATAAATTATTGTACTGTGTCTGTTTAAAATAAGGATATTTAATGATGTTCCTGTCAGAGATCAGTCTACTGTTAATCCATTTTAATATGACCAGTACCTGTACTCTTAAAATATAAACTTAAAGAAGAGAAATGCTGGAAGGTATCATAATGCAAACAGCAAAACCCCAGCTAATGGCAATTTTGCCATTAATATCCACATGGCAAGATTAAACCATATAACACAAACGAAACAACATGCTTTAAAACATAATCACTTTTCAAGACATGCAATTACAGCCACCTCAAGCTTAGACTACTAAATTTTTATGCTTACAAAGTAAAACTTGAATGCTTTTCACTAATTGCACACCTTTTAATTCAGTCAACACTCCAATTTTGAAATAAAAAAAGGAAAGATCATTTACCGTGTTGTTTGTAGATGGGTGGTTTCCTGTAAATGTTGACACCTTGATCTGTGATATTAAGAAACAGAAAAAAGGGAATGTGAAAACTACTTCAGTTTTAGATAGAGATAACTCCACCACTAAAGCAATAGACAGACCAAATCAAGAATGTAGCACAAGAAAAAGCCAGAAAGCTATTTCTAGTATTATACAAAATCAGATTATTTAAAGAAAAGAAAACATAAGAACAAGTGAAAAGTCAAAGACATGTGGTATGAAGTCCGTTGGAGCTGATTCTGTAACGTGGATGTATCAACTCATGAACCATTAATTTTAAAGTGGGGTAAAAGAGAGGAAATGTAAGCAGGCAAGACATTTCAGTGGTGAAGATACAAGCCATTTGGGGAAAACCACCCCAAATAACTTTTGTGGAAAATTGTGCTTCAGTCAGAACAGCTCAATTTTCTTTCCAGCTGACTGGCTGGATTGAACAGAGGAGAATGCAGTGAGCCTACAATTCACTTCAAAATCCAGAGAACAAAACAGCTGCCCAGAACACTGTTTTGAACAGGCAACAACAGCCACACTTCAGTGAGTCAAACGGTTTATTTATGCAGTGTTCACTGATATGCTACTAATTCTCAAACCGTAAGGACAGATTTTCTTTCTTTTTTTTGTAATTTTTTTATGCAAGGTCCACCATATTGCATATTACCTATGTAAATCAGAATAAAAACGCTCCCAAGAACTCTAATGCAGTAAATCTACAGCATGTCTAAATGATACCATATTTTTACAAATCTAAGACAGGAACCATTTTTGTTCTAAACTACGTTCCCACCCCAGCCAACACTTTGTGTATTCGGCACAGCTACCAATACAAAAGCTAATCCAAAATCAGCACTACAGTGCAAAAATGCGCCAAAATCTTATTAGAAGAGCAAAGTGAGCTACAGGGAGCTAGAAAATTAATGTCAGAAACCCATTTTGCTACTTTATGCTGCCTGAAAAAAGTTTTCAGTTACATTAGAATGAAAGATGAAAAGGAATTTCAGAAACACATGCACTGTATCAAGATCCAATTAAAGTGCTACAGGAGACAACTTTGCCTTTGGCGTTAAGGAAAGCTAAACCTAAAAACCTATTGAAACAGAGGCAAATCTTACTCTGCAGAACCCTACAACCTTAAATAAACAGGCAAACTCATTGCACACAAAGACTCTGTGGTATTTCATTCCTGTGTCTGATCTGTTAGGGCCACTGGACCAGCAAACAGGTATGAACATTACAAGGGTAGTCATGCAGTCCTTTTGCGCACACGGACACCAGAAAGCTCCAGGGAGGACGGGAGCACAGCTCCTTCCGTGGCTGCACCACGCCAGCTGGCGAGGAGAGCTCCCCCACCATGCTCCAGGTCATTTCTCACAGCTATTCATGCAATTAGGCTTGAGTTTAGGCGAGGCACAGAGAGCCAGGTGAGCTTAAGCAGTTAAAGAGCCGACCTCAGCCAAGCCGGGTCACCCTGACGGAAAGGGGGTGTGCACAAACTGTTTATCTGCCAGATTTGAGGAGAGGAGGAAGGGCAGTAACCTCTGGCAGTGTGGAGGAACACTAGGCTGAAGGGAATCTGGAAATAACTGGATGGAACAAGACTTTCAGCTAGTGCTGAAGCAGCCAGATCCACGTCCAAACCCTAGGGACACACAGCTCATCCCATCAAAATCCAAGACATATGGGCTTCTCAGATGCTGGAACAACTGTGGAGCTCACTGCAAAACAGAAACTGCTCTCTACAGAAAGGACATCCTAAGGCACACATATCCCTGTGGATCTGCAGATCTCTCTGAGGACACCAAGCCATTGTACGAAACAAGAAATAGCCTCACCTGCTTCAAAAAGAAAGGAACACTAAACTAGAATGGTTGGGTTCAAGACTGAAACAAGTCACAACAATCTAAATGAACAACAAATGTAATGGCTCACTGGCCACCTCTTTTCTGCATGGGAATCAAAACCAACTCCTCTAAAATAAGCACAGCTATGCTGGTGCTCAGCAGGTGCAACTGGGAGAAAAATCAAGCCCTACATAGCTCATACACAGCTCACAGGCCATCAACAGACCCTGAAAAATGAAGCATTCTAACAGTGAAACACCTGACCAAGAGAATAGGTAAAAATCACAACGAACCCCCACGTTTCTTAGGGCACTACTCCTCTCAGCAAGCCCAGAAGCAGTTCCAAACCCTGAGGGTGCAACCCATGGTAAACGGTGTGAAACGATGGAGACAAGACAGAAGTTACAAAGGCTACATTCTACACTGTGACAGGACAGCGAGACACACACAGTGCCAGCTCCTACCTGGAACATGGAAATGTTTAGGGGCCTGAGCGTAAGTTGGAGTGAGAGGGCGACTGTCAGGCCGATAGGGGACAGGGGAGTTCCGACCGCTGGACGGCTCATTGCCTCCAATGAAAGAATGGAGAAAACAAAATGAGAAGAGGGAGAGCAATTTAAAAAAAGAAAAAAAAAAGAAAAAAAGCAAGCCCAATCAAACCCAAACATAACTGGTGGAATCAAAACCTCCAGGGAGAAAAGAAGTTGAAACAAAATATAAATACAAACAATAAGGAGGACTGGTAGTAGCCCTGGTGACTTTTTTTCCCCCCTGATATTCCTGCAGAGACAAAAATTCATGTTCAGGCTGGAGTTGAGGTTTGAGCAGCTCAGAGTCATTCTGACGGCATGCAGGCAGGAGCTGTGTGCTCGTAGCTGGTGATTAGATGGGCGGTATAGAAAAGAAGAATGGAAGGTTACTTGGCAATGATTTTTTAGTACGGAGATTGATATTTGGAATTAAAAGGCGCAAACACGGAGCAGAGTAGTTGATATGCAAACCCAAAGCAGATAGAAGCAGATGCTGGCAGTTACTACAGTTCACTAAACCAAAAGTGTACAGAAACCAGAAACAGAAAATAGCTGTTAGGTCACTTGGCCCATATCAAAAGGCATCACTGTGCCTTACACACTCTTTCATTGGTTCTGGAAAATTCTGATATGGCAAAATAAGTTGCAAAGCAGTACAGCCCATCTGGTGGCTGTGCCCACATCGTTCATGCCACTCCAAATCTCTGTCACTGCCAAATTTGGCTCTGATGACAATACTTCACCACTGCTAATTTAGCAAATCTGAATCTAACACCTAAACCCCTTAGTTCTAGTTTGCACACACAGTTTGTTCCATTTGTAGGATTACTCTTACTGGGACTACCCCTTGGCCTCCTGACAATGCACCACAGCAATCCAAGGGCCCTGAAAGTTCCTGTGTCTTGCCAGGGAGAGAAGGCTGCTGCACAACCATGATGGGGGATCCCCAGGTATCAAGACTTTACAGCCAGATACCCATTCACATCTGTGTGTGTGTGTGCCTTGGAAGAATGCAGCTGTCTCTTCTTCACACTAGAGCAAACACCCACAAGGAAAAACCATCCACATGGGTGCTTATTTTACATGGGTGGGGGTGACCCCAGCAGTGAAAAGTAGTGGAGCATCAAACCCCTTCCATTTTTAAAGTATGTACAAGGGCTTAAAAAAGCCCATAAATGCTGATTAAGGAAGCAAGGGAAAAAAAAAAAGGAAGGTGGAGGAGAGAATGATAACAAATACAGAAGGGCTACAAAACATAAGAAAAAATAAATTGGAGGCCTGTTTCCTATGTCCTGTTAGAGGACCCAAAATCTTAGACTCAGCACGCTATTTATATATTTTTGGTGGGGAGATAGGTGTGGGAGAAGGAAAAAAAGAAGTTTTCTTTAAAATTTACACAAAAAATCCTCTTTTACTTGGACAGTCATTTGCCAATCTAAAAGGCACTAAAAGAGAAAAAAAATGCTGTTTACAAACCTTGCTGAGATGTGCCCCAGAGGCTTCAGCCAGCATACAAGTTAACCCACTGCATATGAATGTTTTAAAAACAACATGCACAGTTCAGGGGGCTTGGCTGTACAAAATTTGTCCAGAAGAATGCATGTGCAAAATTCTATATTTAGCACTTTGACATTTCAGCCCTAAATGACATTATGCTCTTTCAACCACATGAGTTGATGGTGGTTTTCTATTTCGGGTGCAGTGATGCTGAGCTTCTGCCCAGGTAACAGTAAGGGCTAGGTTTGCTAACTCTGAAAAGCAGCATGGATGATTAGTTAAACATTATTGTTATATTTCAATCTATGGTCCTTTACTTAGCAATTCCAAGATTGTGTTCTACTTCTCCAGCCTTTGAGATACTGTGATGGTGAAACACCTCACTTTATTTTACTTATGTCTTTTGTTCCTGTTGGGAAATTATTAGTCACTTTTCAGCAAAATCACTGTTTTATAAGGGAAAAACCCCATTAATATTGATATGTCTTGAGATACAGTTAATTGTTTATAGAGAACATGTCACTCTGCCTTTCTGCTTCCCTTAGCAATTACACTCAATGAAAGAGAAAAAAGAAAGGGCACTTATTGAGCTGTGGACCTATCACAACAGACGAGTCACAAATATATTTTACCTGTTGGGAACTGGTAGTCTGAATGTGTTCAATTTGCAGTGCTTCTATCACCAACACTACAAACACAGGGAAGAAACCCTTCTTAGAGCCCTCTCTACCTCTAAACACAACCAAGTGTGCTCACACCCATAAATGCATGCTGGCTGGTCTTGCATCTGGGACACAGATAATTTGTTTGGAGAGAACTGGTGATGTATAATGCACCCAGTAGCAGGCAGACAATTACTGTGGTATCATCCTGCACGCGATGCTTTACAGATATCTCTGTTGGCTTCTGTTTCCTGGGGTGCCTAATGACTCCTGCTAGCAGTGACAAATTACTCCCCTTTACACCTCCTAGGATGCCAGCCTCATTACCTCCAACCTCTGCAAGGGGGAATGGTAACATCTTCTTAGATTCCCATTAGGCCATCCCTGAGGAGCCCACTCTCATAACGAGGCTTAAGTGCTTGGGATGCAGCTGCAAAACCACCCACAATTTATGGAAGCAGTGCCAACATCTGCGGAATGTGCACATGCACAGAGGAAAGCAGAGCTCCTGGCTGCCTGTACCTGTCTCCCAGGGCCTCATGGCCAGCCTGCTTGAAGCTTTACATAAAAACCCATTAAATCTGGGTTCCTTGCCTGCACAGAAAAGTCTCTCTTACTGTCTCAGATATGCTGGAACTACTGTTAATTCCCCAAAGCAACAAGAGCACTCCAGTTCACCAACACTATAGAAAGAACTAATTCTCACACCCTTGGCATGCAGTTGAATATGTCTGTGTGTAGGTGGGGGGAATGTTAAGAGATAATGGAACAAGCTTAACCTAAAAATCAATCACTAGAGCACAGCAGAAGGGAAATTCAGAGGTTTTTTTTTTTCCTTTCCTTCTCTTTGCTCCATCAGGTAGTTGTTTTCTATAGCTGGATCTGTTAGGCAGGTTGCCCTAGCAGCCAGGAATAAAATTGCTTGCCCACACACAGCCCAGTGTAATGTGGGTTCCTGCTGCCTTCTGAAGCGCTCACCACTGGGCTCACTGTGGGATTCACAAGCTCAGCTCACAGAATCACGCCAAAAACCCCACATGCAACCAACACTGAGCCTTCTGTCAACTTGCAACCAACACTGAGCCTCCTGTCAGCTTCCAGTTTGGTTGTTCCACTTCTGAGTAGACACAGGAAAAGAAGCTCAACAGTACCTGAAGTCCTTACTCCTATTCAGGTTTTGTCAAATTATCATTCATCCTCTCGTCCAGCTGTGTAGCCCTTATTTCACACACAAAACTGAAAATCATGAAACAGCCAAAACACAACTGTTTTCCAGAGCAGAACTTTAATCTGCATCCACAAAACCCAGAAAATAGTTGTCAGGTACGGAAAGCATTTGATTTCAGAGACCTGCCTCAGGGAAGGAAAGTGGGAGCCTGCGAAAACCAAAGCCCAGATTCTCTATGAAGGTGGGTAGATTCCTCATGGGAAGGTCTGTGAGCAAAGGAATACATATTGGAACTCTTTTACATGGAAATCTTATGGGGGCTTTGCAATATTCTTGAATGCCTCTGAAAAATTCTAGGTATGTGAGATGAAATCCTGGCTCTCAATGAGAGTTTTGTTTCTGATTTCAGAAGGGTCAGGGTTTCTTTCATTTGTGGACTTGTTTTGATTCTTTCATAGCAAAGACAGTACTTTATTGAGACAAGACCAAACTCAATGGAGAGTCCAAATTAGATTAAATTAAGTCTAAGCTAATGCATATTACACACTCTTCCAGCTTTTTCAAAATATATGTTACATCAACAAACTCTCACAAAGACTTTCTGAGGCATATTTAGCCCCTTTAACTCCTCCAATTTCTTTACTTTTGGCTATGTTTATGAGATTTAATCATTATGCTTCTTTAAGCCTTATGTTGTATGAAAACACACTGAAACTGGTCTAAATGTCTGCTTTTCTGGCTTGAGTATACAAAATATCACAGGTGTAACATGTCATATGACACTTCAGTTATCATTATGCTGCTGGGAGATCATGCCCCTTTACCAAAGCAGTTGAGACATGATCTGTATTTTCTGACTCCTAAAGGTGAAAACCCCCAAAATTACAGTTTTGTGAAACCTTTCTTACAAACCAACATCAAGTTCACCTTCTTGCTAAAAGTACAAGTGAGAAAGGCTGAGCTGGTAAAAAGATCACACGGTGCCTCTTCTGTCACAGCGATACGAATTCGAGCTTTCAGGAGCTTTGCTGAGCTATGACACAGAAATGCTGTCCAGGCCTTCAGAAAACTGAGGATTCTTACAACATCATCCAGGACATATCTGATAAAAACCATACCCACCCCTCTGTCTACAGCACTGTAATACCACTTGGCCTTTTTTACCAATAACTGAAAAAGATACCTGATCCACATGCCAGGTGATTCTTTGAAATCTGAAAACAATAAGGATGGATTTCCAATAGTTCTCATTTCTCTGTTGAAGAAGCTATTTTCTCAATAGAAAAAGAATGAAAATGCCACTTGAAAGAGTGTGATCATTAATTTGGATTTACAGCAAAGAAATGTTGAAATTGCAAGGACTATGAATTAACTGCATGCTGAAATGAGCACTGTATCTATTTTTAAGGGTCCCAATCTTTTTGAGATTTTTAAAAAATAGTGACATAATAGGAAAGTGGACACTACAGATTATCAAGAATCATCTAAAAAAGGCAAGAATAAAATTAGTAGTGGTGGTCTGAATGCTTAAAGAGCTATGATGTTGAGATCTATTAGCATTTCTTGAAAGTTCATAGCAACAACTTTCTTGCAACTGTTTTTTATTAACTCCAGTTTATGATTATCTACATTAATCAGTGGTGCCAGATTGTGATCTACGTTCAATCAACTCAACTCTCTTTTTTTGAGCTCTTGTAGGTGATATAAGCTATGACCTTCTCCCCCCAACAGAAGAGACGGCCCAGCCAAGTGCCCCAATAGAAATCAAAATAAAACCACATTCACAAAATGCAAGAAACAAAACTAAAAGCTTATTGAGCTAAGTGAGTTCCTTGAAGGGACACAGTGAAAGAAAAATCCTCCTCCAAATCAAACCATGGAAAATAAAAGATTGAAAAAGGGATCAGACCTTCAAATAATGTAAATCCTTGCAGTGCTACTGCCTTCAGCAGAGCCTGCTGATTTCCACTAGTTGAGGAGCGGCCTAGAGATTTAAATTTTACTTTGTTGGGCCCTAATTATTGCCAATGTGAATAACAAAGACTAACTTCCTTGTTGCCATTGATCTTTATATTATCTCATTTTTCTTCTCCATATTTTTCATCACCTCGTTCTCATTCAGGCAATACTGTAATCAGTTTTTGCAATGCATGTTTTAAGAATGTGGAAGTAATGGTTAAATTTGATAAGATAACTGCTGAAGGGATTGTTGTGTACTGCTTTAGAAAGAAGCTAAATTAGGCACATACAGGTTCTGGGTAATAAATGGCAATGCTTTTCTGTGTGTTTCTACCAGGTAAATCCTTGGTGACTCTTCAACTAGGGCCCTTAGAAATGACATATTTCCTCCAAAAGAAAGGACATTATGTCTATTCTAACGTAGTTTTGAGTGCAACCGCACATTTCGAGGCATGCTCAGCTACGCAGCCATAGGCAACCTCCCAGAGACACGCCTTATCAGCTCTGCCGGAACACTATCAAATCTCCAGCCTGGAGGGTACTCCCTGGAGAGAGGCCTGGCTCCTTACCTTTGACATGGGGGATGAAGTGGTGTCGGAAGGGGGAGTTGGGGCGGGAGTCATGGAGAGCGGGGCCGCGGCTGCTCGTGCGCGGGGGTGGCACGCGCTGCGCACCCAGAGCCAGCAGCTCTGCGGCAGCGGGGAGGCGGGGGGCAGGACAGAACGGAGACAAAGAAAAGCAATAAGAGACAGGCAGGGAAGGAGGCTTCGAAGGAAGGAGGAAAAAAAAAAGGCATTGAACAATTAGGATTCTGGAAAGAAGGAAGGAGAAAAAAACAGAACGGTTAAAGACGCACCGAAGGGTCCGTAAATGTTAAGACAAAATTACAGGAAGTATTAGAAGAGAGGCTTAGCTTTGAACTGCATCGCTAATTTAGCATAACATCATTGGCTTAATGAGCTTCTGACCTATGCCTTGTTACCAGAAAGTAGCCTGCTACCAGCATGCAAACATCACAAACATTGACGCTCAATTAGTTAAGAAAGCAGCTGGTTTGAAAAGTGCCTGACCAAAAAATGTCAGTCAAGAGGCATGCAAGCTGTTTTCTACTCTTTTAAGACATTCCAAAAATGCTGCCAACATCAGCTAGGGCACTGTGAGAGGAAAAGGCTGCAAACTTTTTCAGAACTTGTAGCACTCAATTTTTGAAGAACCTTATGCTGACAACGTCAGTGCAGCAGTTCACTTCTCTCTCAAGGGCTGGCTGGGAGCAAAAGAGAAGTTATCTAGGGCCGCTGGGATTGTTCAGAGAAAAGTTATTCTTGCAAATAACATGGTGAAGAGAAGTGCCATTAGGAGGAAAAAAAAGTACATATACAACTGCTATTATTCAACATGAGTAATTGCTGTAGGAAAATTATTAAAGTAGCTTTAACAATTACCCCAAAACAGGGTAGGAAACATCAGATGATGAATTGTACAGAATTACTTCTGTGTCACATGAGGATCAGCAACAGGTGAGCCCAAGATGAGAACATCTGAACATATATAAGTTTGAACAAATATCTTCTCAGAAAATCCTTCAGGCTATGGACTTTGGAAGATTTTGCATCTGGATCCAAACTCTGGCTTGAGCCCATCTGCCCATCACAAGAGTTACATAAACAGAGATTGCTTCTGGGGAAGGTCTTTGCACAGACAGTAAAACTCAATCACAGTCAAGTCTGGAATAAGGCCTGGATTTGTTCTCATCCCTGAGACAACAGATAAAAATGGAAAAATCCCCTCAGAATCGGAAAACCAAGGGACAGAAGTTTGCAGCTTTTTCACGTTTTCAAATCTCTTTCCGTTTCAGTTGTAACGTCATCTCAAAATACAGTCATGTTGTCAGCACTAAGTATCAGACACAATTTGCTTCTGTCCCACCTCCCTTGGGTCCCTTAAATAAGGCATTCACTGACAGGCACAATTGGCTGCTTTCAGCCCACCCCCACTAGGAAATGGCTACAGCATTCAAGTTCCACAGTGGTGGCTCTATTATAAATCTTTAATTTTAAAAATGCAGCTCCTATTGCATATGGGCTTTTGGCATCTCAACTCTTCAGCTGTAATCACCAAGGAAGATGAAACCGTGCAATTGTATCACTTAATTTAAAAACAGATCACAAAGATTTAATTCATTACCATACACAATAAAATCAGTCTTGCAAAGTCTTCAACTAGTAGCATTTAGCGATACATTTTTATGCAGTTTGGGTGTGGATGAATAGTTCATTTTCATATCTTGCTTTTAGAAACACAACCAGTGATTCTGAAAGCACTGGGAACCTGAATGGCCTGTACATTTTCTATATTGTACACAGAACATGTACATCACTGCTAAACCAGAAAGTAAAGTTTGTGTTTTCAAGTGTTCCCAGGCAACTGCCTATGGCTTTACTTAAGAAAATACCTTGTGAACCATGAGCCCATATCTTAAGAAATTACTAGCAATTTGGAACAAATGGGTGTTTTGCTTCTGAATATGAGATTCTATGGCTGCACCAAGCTTTAAAGGAATTTTTTACTAGGGAGTAACCCTACATTACTAACTTCTGTACAGTAAAGCTGTAATTTTTGTTTCCAATATGTGATACTTCTCCCAAATTCCAGAATGAAGTTTGCGATTCTCTGCTGCAAATTTTTGCTTGCTTTCAGAAACACACAAATATTTTCAAAAGAGTTGATTGGAAACAAAACCAGAAGATTCATATTTATGATGCAAGAAACAGTCAGCCTAGTGCAAAAGACTACGTCAATCCAGAACAAAAAAAAAACAGGCAGAAAATGAGGCATTAAAAAACACAACAATTTTTCAATCCTAAACTTCCACTCCTAAGAGAAAGAAGTGCTTCACTGCACCACTGAGTGGCATAATAAAGAAACAATATTTTTGCATGTAGCTGTAAAGCAGCTGCCCTTACCAGGTCTGTGGAAGTGCTGGGGGGAACGTGACATGGTGGGGGTGTAGCTGTGCCGACTGTACACGGGAGAGTTAATGGAGCCCTGGCTGGTAGACCTGTGAATCATGCGGTCCCGAGCGTCCTGATAGCCCTGCAGGACAGAGCAGCCACTGATAAATGCAAATGCACATTACACATTCTTAGCAGCACTTAACTTCCGTGGATCTGAAGGCATCAGCAGAAGCGACTGAAATAGCAGCATCCCTTAAGCTTTCAACCTCCTTCATTAGCACTGTTCTCCAAGGGCCTGCTCCAACCCATCTTTATAGTCAGAATTCAGTCTTGGAAGGTTCCAACTCCGCCTGTAATTTCTATCAAACTCTATATAATCTTATATTTGCCCACATTCCCTGACTCCATAAGAGAAGCTGCATCCAGAGTATGTGTGTGCTGTAGTGTCCTGCACAAGATACACGAGATGGCCATCAGTGAACTAACTTGGAGAACAGCAAGAACTCAATAGCTGCAGCACAGAGCTCTCTGTGGCTAAATTTACCACGTGTCACAACCAGCTACATCAGCAGGTATTGATATCCAAAACAGATTCCCCATCCATCTGAAAACATGACACCTTCCTGTACAGCAAAATTCAGCTTACTTGGTTTCCCAGGAGTAAAAAAAGCCAGCAAAAGAAACAAAAAACCCCCTTAAAACAAACAACACTCTCACCCCCCACCCTCTCATAAAGCAAACTAAACCAGGTCAAAAGGGAAAGGACTGATGTTAATGCATGAAGAGTTACAAGAAATTTTATAATCCCTTAATTTTTAACTAGTAGCAATCAGTACAACTTTTATGTTGCAAATAAGCAACATGACAATGCAATGATAATGATTCTGCAAGAGCACCTATTGTATCCTGACAAATGACTTCCCAAATGTTTCATGTTATTATGATGCTCAAATTAACTCCTCTGGCAAAGCAAAACCGAACCAGACAATAGTTATGTTTTCCTCTAGACAAAACTGCAAATGTTTCAGTAACAAACATGGGTTATTATTTAGATTCTTAGAGCAGCATTTTATCTCCTGTAAATCCTGCAGCTCCCGAGATCTGAATGCGCCTGTGCCACAAGGAGCAGGAATGTACCAGAAGTGACGCCTGCTGGACACAGGGCTCTGCTTTACAGACACCAACCGGGGAGGAGTGGCAGCTCCACTTTTTGTACAACCTGTCAATAAGACCTTCGTGTTTCCTTCCTAGAAATAATTTTTGTTAAGTTTCAACATTCAGAAAACATGCCTGTGTGGCAAACAGAGATGGATCTGCCTGACAACAAACCCAGTGCCTGTACCGGCTCGAAGGATTAATTCTAATCACAGTAGGACACTGCCCCCAAAGGTTCCACCAAACTTACTTCTGCAGAAGGGGTAGGTGATAATGTCCTTGGAGACTGCAAAGACATAAAAAATAAGGTTATGAAATATCACTGAATATACTGGGACAGAAAAAGGTAATCTAAACATCGCTGCAGATACTCTGATAAATGGCAATGTAAAGTGGCAATGCAGAAATTACTGAGGCCATCCCAGCACCAGAACCTGCTTTTTCCACACTGCTCAGGGACTTGTCTGTAAATCACTGAAGTTTAAAGCTTCTGGGACAATCTTTATAAGTGTGATTAATTCACTCAAGTATCATGCAAGATCATCTTAGCTATCTAATCATTGTGGTAATTAAAACATAGCTGTAAAGATCAAAATCAAAAAGAGTTATTAATTTAATAACCATGCGTGTTATGAAGAAATCTTTAAAATGGAAATCAAAAGTAAATAAACTTAACTCAGAGCTTTGCATGGAAAATCAAAATACAGAATATCTTTCAGGATGAAGCATGTTTTCCCTCCAACGCACACACTCTGGCAAAAATGTGCTTCTCCCCAAGGCCTTACATTTCATACCCATGCAAAGGAGCACGTCGTTGTCATCAACATTTCTTTGATATGACCTCCTTTAAATCTCTGTGTTCCTCCATGGTTATGTAAGGAGAACAGACAGGAATTACAAGCATGTGTATTGAAAGAACTGCACAAAGGCCAGTGGGCAGAAATATGCACAATATTATGAAAAGTTTCTGTAACAGATAGGGAAACTGAGGCAAGAAATACCTTTAGGAGAAACATATGATTATGCATATGTTGATGGTACAAACAAGAATAAAGGCTGTGTGTAATTACCAGTTACATGCTTTTTAACCACCAGACAATCTGAAGCCGGGAGATCAGGATTTAATTATTTCCTTTGTGCACAAAACTTCAATATTATTTGTCATAATAAACTGGGCAAGAGATTATGCTTTTAAATAAGACCACAATTATAGAATGATATAGCTATTAAGATAATATCTCAGAAGCAAAAGTGCTGATTCTGGTCTAACTACTACACTAATGTACAACAGCAGTAGTGTAAAATGTGTGCAGAGTTTCTGGTAATAAACACCCAGCTGGTAAATACCCATACATTTTGGATTAAGAGACCATTCACTCTCATGGAGCTGGTGATGGTGGGAATGCAAAGTACCCAAAGAAAGAAGCAACATTTTTTATTGGATACAGGATGTCTCCTTTTCAGCAAGTTTCCATGAAGCCATTAAAGACTGCTTTTGCTACTTTCCATCAAAGCTTTGAAAATCTTTTACATTCCTATTTTCCTATCATCTAACAGCAGCAGCTGTAAAAACTTTGCTCCACATGAAACAAACCATACACACTGCTTTGGAAAAACAGTCTCTACAAAAACTGAGAGCTAACCTAAAAATTTCAGTATGAATGAAAAAAGCACATGCTGTGAGGTGCATTCCCACAGTTTTCTACTAGTAATTCATGTGTTACTCTAAATAAATGAATTTCTATCATCTGCTGGGGTTACCTGGATGCTGAGGTAATGGCTACAGTAAAAGGTAGTCACAGGAATCTAAAACTGGGAAGGCAGCCCGGAAAGCAGTGTGCTGAATCCAGGTATTTTTCCTTTAATGTATTTTTACTCCATCACTAGCTGACATAATCTCATTGTTTTTTTGGCAAATGGAACCTCACTCTGCAGCCAAGTTACTGTTTTATTGTGTACAGGTGAACTGTCAGATCTCAAACCTGAGGCTGTCAAGGAATGTTTGTTTCTCCAGGTATTTTAACGCCTGGTCTCTCGCAGAAGGCCGCACTATGGTCGGTTTGAAACACACTGCAGGCAACTGAGAAAAGCAGCTCCATTCCAGAACAGCAAGCCAGTGGAAATACAGTGATGACTCCAGAGGGGGAAGGGGAAGAGGGAGAGAAAGGGGAAGGGGAAGAGGAAAGGGAAGGGGAAAGGAAGGGGAACGGGAAGGGGAAGGGAAAGGAGAAAGGGAAAGAAGAAGGGAAAAGGGAAAGGAAGAGGGCTCGTTCTGACCAAAGTTACATAAAAACTTCTACTGCAACTGGCTCAATTCTCTATTGCTTTGAGATCTGAGAGTCTGCTCTAATACCTGAAGCCACACAGGTAATTTTGTCATCTGGGAAATTTCTCCTAATTTTTACAGGTGTCATTCTGCAACACAAGTTCTAGCATTTCACACTGATGCCTTTTTAGCTGTGCTTTACCTGAACTACCTGGTGGGATCCCTGCTCCATTTTGAAGCATCTATCATATTAGGAAAAATACTTTTTTTCATTTTATGTCTGCTTGTTTAGAGAAACGTCTTTAAGAGTGCTTTCAACAAATAGAATACTTGAAATAAAAGACACAGAGGTAAAGTGCTGCCTCTCAATAAATACCCAACAGAAGTTGGAGCTGAGAACAGACAACTTGAGTGCTCATCAGGTTGCTGCTCGCAAGGCAGAAGTGACAGGTCCTGAAGAACCTGAATACCTGACAATTTCCGGAAACTTTCTCACTCTGTTGCGGGCCAGCCTCGGCGGCAGAAAATTAATTTCCGATCTCATTTGTGTCTTTGGAGCCCGATGAGAGGCAGAGCCAGCCCGCGCTCCCCGCGAGAGGGCGCCGGGACAGCGCGGCTGCAGCGCCGGGACGGAGCCGGGATGGAGCCGGGATGGAGCCGGGATGGAGCTGGGATGGAGCCGGGACGGAGCCGAGCAGGGATGGGGAGCGGGAAATGCGCCCGGGCACTGCCCTGCCCCGGCCCCGAGAGCAGCCTCACGCCGGCTCTGCTCACTGCCATGCTGTTTTCTCGTTTTCTGCAGCTAAAGTGTTCCGTTTTCTTGTAGCCCATCTCCTAGAATTAAGGTTTGTGTCCATCTCCGGATAAAGTTTGGTGCCTCTTGCGCCTCTCCCCTTGTACATCCAAAAACCTTTCTTCCCTGAGACTGGTGATTTTTTATTTTTTTTTTTCCTTCTTAAATCGTGGTGAGGGGCATTTCTAGTGTACCAGGGTAAACTGAGGGTCCCTTTTATTTAACACTACCACATACACACCCTTTGGAAAGAGAATGCAGGATAAATCACTGTCTGCACGACTAAACATGTCACCCTCTTTGCTTCTTAAAGATGATGGGGACTGATGTATGTTGTACCAAGATTGCTGTCACTAGATTACCACAACACAAACACAGGGTAAGGGATCACTCCACCCCAATGGGCTTGTGCTCTCATTAGGGCAAGGGAAAGCACAAGAAACAGACACAAAGAGGTGAGGTAACTTGCCCAAGGTGACAGAAGTCAGCAGTAGCATTGGGTGAAAACCCAAGACCTTCTAAAAAGAAAGTGAGAGCCCCTTCTGTTTCCAGAACAAATTTCTGTAGTCACTAGAAATTAACTGAATTTAATGCTGATGAAAATATGGTGTAAGAAAACCCCGGAGGCTTTTGCTTCTTCCCAGAACCAGCATAAAAGCAGACAACTTACACCATATTGCTTTATCAACTTCCAACACACTGCTTTGTCAGTAAGAAGCTTCCCTTTAAGGATTAACAAATAGTTCACCTTCTCTGGTGAGATTAGTTCCCCCTGTGTGACTAACAAGAGACTTGTGTTTGTAGCAGGTTTTGTGGAATGGGTCAGGCCTGTTGAAACTGGTCAGAGATCACCAATGCATCTCACAGTGGTTTTGAACCAGATGCCAACTGGACTCACCACCAACATAATTGGAGGGGAGAAATTCTGTAATGTTCTGACCTGTTAATCTCTTATTTTATTCCTAAAATGAATTTCCAATTCATGATTTAAAATAACTCTATAAGACATCAAAGAACAAAGGAGAAAAACTGATGCAGTTCTGACCTGCTGGTGGGCAGAACACTGAGAAGAAAGCAGATTATCAGTCACACTGATCTGGTCATCTACAGACCACTGATGCCTGAATGATTTACTGTAATTCTTTTTTCTTCAACTTATCTTCATACTCATTTCAGTTACAGTCAGTAAGGTCACTGAGATTGCAGCAGTAAATCCATTTCCACGTCCATTTAGATTTGCATTCAGGCAGTCTGATTCACAGACAGATGGTATTACAGGACAAAACCTGCTTCACAGACAGCACTGGAATCATGTAAATAGTAGTTGCAGCTATGGAAATTCACCTGAGGAAACTGGGGACCGACAGTCTGAAAGATACCTTTGCATACAAGTTTAGAAGAATAAATGACATAGCTTTTTCTTACTGCTGCATGATACAGGAATCCTTACTAAATGTCAGCAGGTAAAAACGTGAGGCAAGTATTTCTTTAACACAATTAACCTGCTTTCCCAGGTGGAAGAGCACTTCATCCTGACAGAGTTTTATCCAGTATGTCTGGCAAAGTGTTCTGGTGATATGTATTTCCCTTCAGTATGGGTGAGGTAAGTATCCTGCTGCTCTTAGTCCATAGAATATCATGGTATTCCTCCTATTCTCTTGTAAATATTGGTGCTCCACAGCACAACAGCACACTGGCTTTTGCCTCATGTTCTGGACTTTGCCATTCCCAAAGATCAGGATCTCCATGGGAGTTATGAAGAAGCACACAGAGACAGCCTGCAAGCCTCCCCCCTGCCATTCCTCTGCTGGTGTTAATGCAGGTGTCTAACCCTGCAGTTTTCCCACCATGAGTGTTCCCAGCACCCCGATCAGACAGACACAAAGCAGTGTGAGCAGCAGCAGCAGCGATCTCCAGCAGTGCCGATGGGAAGCGAAGCAGGCTCTGGATGCAGCACTCAGCAGAATGAGGGGCTGGTGGGTCATTACCTCTCCAAGACTCTGTCTCTCCTGTCTGTCCTCGTAGGCGGAGGTGTAGAATGGCTCATAAGTAATTAGGTCTGGACGTTCAATGTCATAAATGGCCTTGACTTTGGGAATGGCTGCTAAATCCTTGTAATCAAGGATTTCATTGTCTACTTTTGCCTAAAGGTCAAAGACAGAAGATAAATTAACTTACACAAATGCACTGGCAATTTCTGCTTTACACAATTTATGATTTTGTGTATTTGTTGTCACACTGTTGCTATGGAAACCCCTTTTTGGCACCCTACATGTGGAGTGAATGCTCCTTGTTCTTCTCCAGCAGGCCTCCTCTGCAGCAGCTTACAATGTTTTCTCTTCTCTTACGGAAGAAAGAACATGGCATATGCAGATCTATTTACAAAAGTTTCCTATCCCCAGTAGTGAGCTGGAAACTTCAGCTCTGCAAATGACTCATTTTGTGGCCTCAGGCAAGTATTTTCACCTTTCTGCTCTTGTTTTCCCATATGTAAAATGGGTGATAACATCAATTTAGTTTGCAGATTACAGAGATTACAAAAGGATTTCATGCTGAAGACCACAGACAGATACTCAATTTATAACTGCACACAAGAGGAAACAGAACTTACTAGAAGGAAATAAAAAGACAAGGAGGACTGTCAGGACTGGGTATCCAAACTCCCAAATGAAATTATTACATTGCATTCATCACTCATCCTATACCCAAGCTTTTGACTAAAGCATCCACTCCTTACCAACTACACAGTGCAAGCATGGACTATTTTTTCCACTAAGACTGCAAGGAGACTTTGACTGGCTAAAAAACAGAAGTAGGTAATAAATTCCAAAGTCAGCTGCACCCATTAGAGGGAGATAGAAAGAGGTCTTACATTCAGTTTAGATAACTAATATCTTTCTTCACTTACAGAAAGACTTAAAAAAAAATCATACTTTTTTACCTACTCTACTGAAATACATTGATGACTAAAACTGAAAGAAGATATTCAAACTGTTTTTTCAACACTTCTACTAGATACTTCATTCATAGTAGATTGCATAAGGGAACTCACATTCAGTTCTGTTCTTCCTGAGTGCTAGCACCTAGTAATTTCAGATTAACATGCATTTGCCTTCCTAAGATCTCTAACAAACACTGGTCTTGGTGGTTCTTAAGCAATGCCTTAAACTAGAAACAATACAAAATATTTCTTGCTAGAGAAGCAAGCTTTGAAATAGTTAGGACAATCACTGTCTAAAAATAGACTCAAATCTGTTTAGCTTTTAATTACCAGATATAACAAAATACCTTAAGACATTTTAACCCTTAAAATATTTAGGTATATTAATATATGCTATTTCTGTAGTATTTTTACCACAGTCTGTTAATGAGCTGAAAATATGTCTGGATACTCTCAATCCAATATAAATTACTACAGATATTTTTGTAGACTCTGATCTACACAACCATGTTGCTCTACAGATGGTGATTTTGAGCAGCAATTAAATTTCATAAGCTATGGTTTATTAGGTTGATATTACCCACAGAATGGCAGTTCTCCAGGACATGCTTTGTCTTGATATCTGCAATGTCAACACTTTTCATATATCACCTTTTTTTTTTGTGATTGTTGAAATGCATAGAAGAACTAGAGTTTAACTCAGGACATGAGATCTGTAATTTTGGATATTTTTTCTGCATTATTATAAATGCAACTGCCAAATTTCTGTGTTTTACTCTACATTTTCATCTACATAATCTCAAGGTTATCTGTAAAGTCAGGAATTCAGCATTATGCTTAGTAACTTTTTTTGTCCTAAATTAAAAACACTTTTTCTTTCACAACCAAAAAATCTGACTTCCGAAATGGAAGGTGTTGGCAAAGCCAGGCTTCTTTCAGTGTAGCTGACCCTGCTCCCCACGTTCTCCAAGTGCAGAGAGCAGATCTCTCAAAAACTATGTATCAAAGTGCACAGATCTCCTCATAAAATCCTTACAAAGTTGAATGACCCCTCTGCCCTCTGTCCCTCTTCACGCCACCAAGTGACATCAAAGATTTACTGTACCTTTCCAAGAGAAATGTGACCTGGAAAAGGCCTACCCTGCTCTTGAAATCCTGTAGTTATAAAAGCTACATGGCGAAAGGTTTAATCACCTAAGCACTAAAATAAAGTTTTTATACTAAATCAGTATAAAAGTGATTTATTTCAGCATGAGTAGTTCATGTGCGAGCAAAGGCTCGGCAGCTCGCTCATCAGAAGGAATACTTACATAGATAGTGTGGCCTGGAGAGCCAGGTATACTGGAACCTGGCCTGGAATAAATGCTTTCTGATGATGTTCTTGTAGGCTGAAAAACAAAAGGGAACTTTTGAGAGCAATCTGAAGCCATTAATGTTGGCAATTTTAAGTGAAGAAATCTGCATACATCTTGAATATAACTGAATTTAGGAATAAATGTCAACACAAATGCAAGCATTCTGGCAAATTCCACAATCTTGTGAGGCAAGTGGGCTTTTTTTTTTTTTTTTTGGTAGGGGAAGGAGTGGTGTGAGAGGGGAAGAGGTCTTCTAAATCATCCAGTGTGAAGGACTAGACTGACAACAGTAATGAACCAAATCAAACAACACCTGCCAGAGACACTGTAGGAGCCATACAAAGAACCATCCAGGACAGTCCTGCTGGTCATTTTAGCAACAAGTTAGTTCACAAACCACTGTAGGGATCAGCAGTCCAGCAGACAAAACTGCTGTGAGGAGCACAGCACACACGTTATCTCTTTCCAAGTGTTCAGTCCCTGGATTTCCATTAGGAATGAAATCATCAGAACTGAATTCAGGCTTCCTAAGTAGAAGAACGTGAAATGCTTTTGTTTGGAGCTGTTCCCTACATCTGCAGCATGACCAAGATGCAGCAGGGAAGTCAAATGGTCGTTGAAATGTCATGGTTCCCCATACTGCAAAAGTCATGATGTTTAATGACAATGTCCTGCAAACCAAAACTCATGAGGACTCTCTTACCCCTGCAGAGCCAGTGCTGTTACATTTAGAAGATTTTCCAACACTTCATCAGGACTAAACAGACACTGATGCCCTGGAGGAAGTTTTGTGAGAGGAGACAAAATAACTGATGATCAAGATGTGGAGATCCTCCAAACTTGATGCATTGGATCAAAAAGTCACCCTGGCTGTTGTGAAAATTACTCCCCAACTTGGCACACAGCAGACACTCAAAGGTAATCAACCATATCCCAACTGCAACTGAGAAACTATGAGCAATTTTTGCTCCCTAGTTGACTGCAAAGAACCAAATCCTATCACAAAGCCTTGTGTCAGCAGATGACTTTGATGACACCAGTGCAGTGGGATACTTCAAAGATGCTTAAAATCAAATCGTGGTAAACACTCCTTACCTCATCAGCTTGTGAAGTTAGGCCCCCTGGACTAGGGACCTTCAGGCACACCTGAAGAGAAACAAGGCTTGACAGCCTGGCTTTCTATTTTTTAGGAAATATTGGAGCGAACATAAAAAGGCTACTGGACCTATCTTATCTCTCAGTATACATTTCCTGAAAGAACCCTTCAACTGACCCCAGAGACTTTCTCCTTTTAATTTCAAAGCCAGAGAAGCTATTGGAACCATCTGTATATAAAATGCTGAAGACTAGTCATGGATCATACAGCAGGCTTTCTCTGACTTCACTTCTGAAAATGAAGTCACCACATTCAGGGAGGGTTAGAGAAACAAAAGGCTTTGAATATGTTCCACCAAAAAACCTAAGATTCGGATCAAACACAGAAAGCAGATGTAGCTGTGGACTGACAGAGTCATAGATCCTCTCCAGAGCATGTTTGGGAACACTTTCTCAGCTGGGCCTTTACATGTTTCTTTTCGTTTCTCCCCATAGCTGCAATTTCCTACATCTCAAAAGGGAACAGAAATTTCTCATCTGCTCTTAAGCTCCTCCCAAACCAAAAAACCCAAAACCAAGCACTTGTTTCATTGGAAATGTTACAAGAATTGAGCTGGAAAATCTGGCTGCTATTGAGAAACACTTTATTCCCCCTTCCATTCTTCCATTTCACTCTGAGTGGAGACACATGTCACATGTTGCTGCAGTTACTATGGAAAACAATTGTTTTCATTACAACATGGGGAACTTATTGGAAGTATTAAGTACTTGAGGTACTGTGAGGGGTTTCTCTGTTACCTTTGGCTTTTGGCAGACAGAGAATTTTGTCTGCTCAATTTTCCCTGTTCTAGGAAAACAAGTGTTAGAGGCAACTATGGCTTATTCCCACTTGGCAAGCCCTTTGGATCTTTTATAATTGCCTCAGAAAACAAGAAATTCTCAGTCCTCACTCCAGCTCCTTAGTCTCATCTCTTAGTGTCACTGCTAAAAATCTTTTCATTTAAGGAAAATTCACTTGCATTTATCACTTCAGTGAATTTAATAATTAGATATCTTAAGAAGACAGTTTCAGCCATATCCTGATAATAAATTTCTTGGGTGCTCTTAACCCTGGAGTACAGGAGGAGTTGTCAGATGGACTGGTAAGTTGTAGCACCTGTTCTTCATTTCCTCACTGTGTTTCTGTTCCAAGTTCCTCTTTACCATCCCATTAACAAGGCCATGAGCCAGATATGACACCCTTTAAACCAGTTTTCTATTTTCTGTAATTCTTTCTGTGTACATCCATTTTACCTTCTGCCTATTGCAAAGCTCCCTGCTGCCTGGGCACGACGCCCTGCTGCCAGCCACAGCCTGAGCACACACTGCTCCTCTCCTGAGGAGCTGAATCCAAGCAGACCTGGAACTCTGAGCCTCCTCTAGCAGCTCCCAGTCCTGTGCCTTGCTTATGTCTAAACATACCCTTGAAGACAGTGCATGAAAAAGGACTCATACATCTACTCTCACCCTTCCTGCCTCACTTTGCCCTATTTCTTATTTTGAGTTACACAGGCTGTTTCCATCACAGATGGCTCTTTCCTACCCTGCTTCTTCCCATATGGTCTGAAATCCTTCACAGCTTTGCACTTTCCCCTAAAGACAATTGCATTGCGCTTAAAAACATTTATGCTGCTTGCTTTAACAAACATATACCAAAGATTCCTTGATATAAGCTGTTCCTCTGGCATACTTTTTGTTGCTATGGTTGGCTCCTCTCCTAAGAGACCCATAATAGCTCTCGTTTGGAAATCTGTTACCTGGAAGTGCTTTTATTAGATTGAATGTTCCACTTTCGCCCCTGACCCTGTGTAACACCATTGTGACTCTGTATCTTAACCAGGTGACAAGAGACACACTGGAGGTCAAGTTCTCTATTGATGTAACTGCACTGGGGTGTAAATTCCACCCTAGAGGGGAGCTGATCAGAGCACAGCTAAAACAGGAATAGGAATGGCCCTGATGTAACCTCTAACATTGGAGATGTGGAGATAACACAAGAGCATCTCTTTCACTCGTTATTCAAAGAGAACAGGTGAAGAAAAAGGGCACAATATTTAATATGAATGCAATAATTTAGAGGTATTTACTCCCATCCCAGTAATCCTGTAACACTTGCTCTACACTCCCAGCAACAAAACAAGTTAAGCTGCCTTACTTCTTCTACAAACAGATCTGAAACATTTTTTATATGATTGTTCTTTTCCTTGAAGGATTCAAACACAGCTTTGTATAAAGCCACCTTTGTGCAGAGAAATTTAAAGGAAATTTCTATGAAGAGCTAATCTTTTTTTTCTTTTCTGTGGTGGTACATGGCTTCTCCACATTTTCTGACAGTAGAAGAGTCATCGCTTTTTTCCTTTCCTCTTCCACGCAAATGGATGTAACAGTAGTAAATATATCAATATAGGATGTCTGTACCAAATACAGAAAGTCTAAGAAGTATATGAGAAAAAATCAATAGAAATTCAGTCAAGAAAAATTCATGCATGTCATTAAAGGAGCGAAAGGAAAAAACATATCACAAAGCATCTAAAGTATTTGCAAGACTTCTCAGTATTTCCCACTTTATCACAGACTTCTTATTTTTATGTTTTTGTTCTTCATTCCATGCATTTGCCTTCAACACAAAAGTTCTTTACCAGTTTCATTTGCAGACTGATAGATGTACTACCAACTGTCATGCTCATCCTCTTAGGCTGGCCGTGAATTGAGTGCTCAATTATCATATAGCCCATGCAGATGCCCCAAACTGATTAACTTGGTATTTTAGTATTAGACTACAAAGCTTAAGATGTTCATCTGCATTTACCCCTGTTTGTCATGTCATCATGCATGGTACATCATCTAAATAAATAACTTCTTTAAAAAAAAAAAAAAAAAAAGAAGAATCCCCGCTAGAGCCATTCACATCATCCAGGTGCTGCTACAATGTGGTGGCTCTGGCATTCTCAGGTACAGATGTTCAGCATCATGCTCTGTAAAAACTTACAGGTGCAGGCAACCAGATCAAAACTGATCCCAAGAACATCTGGCCAAATGGATGCACTATCGTTTTACAAAGGCATCGTCACCATTTACAGTACCTGCCTTAATTTTTTGATAGAGTTCATTATGCAAGGCGGTGATAATAGCTGTAGAAGAATGAATATGTTTTCACTTAATAACATTTAACATTAGAGCTTAACCAAATTCTCTAAACCTCAGAAGCTACTTCAAGTGAAGCATATTTATAAATAAACTAATAGAAGATTAGGATGGAATTTCTTCTACTGGGCAGACTTTGCAATAGTAAGGGATTTGACTTTCTCAGTACAACACTTGTTACACTGACTACCTGCTCCAACAATTGTCAAGGTTTTACAGTTAATGAGGACTTGGAACCAGGGTTCATAAAATATGGATTTCCTATGGATTTCTGTAATTTTCAATGGCTGTACAAGACCAACAAAGCCCCTCAGTGTCAGCATTCTTTGTGCCTCTCTGCTGGTTTAACTGTACACCCCTCTCCTCACAAGAGTGTTTCCTTCAAATGCATGCACTCCTTATTTCTCTGCACTAAATATGCATCAAGACAAAACTAGTGTACAGGTTTAGTTCAAACTCACACAGACACAGATATTAATACGTTATAACCAATTTTTCTTCCCTTTCTGGACACAAAGGCCAGAAGGGAGAATGAATTTTCAGCACGTAATCACTGAGGGTATGTTGGTACCAAAGAAATTTCTACAACACTACTCACGCAAACTTAGCCTTCATCAAGAGTAAGTTGAGTGGGAAGAACAAGAAAATAAAGTGGGAAGTCCAGAACACACTGAATTCAACACAGGCTCTTCAGAGAATTCAGAGGATTCCATCCTACCATTTTCAAACTACAATTTTAATGTAGAATCAAGCCTTTGGCCCACTTTTATAGCAACAACAATGACAGTACCTTTGTGTCTACTCTGTAGAAAAAGCCTTGAAGCCAAAATCTGCCTTGAGTTACACTTTGTAGAACCAACATGTAAATGTAAACAGAATTTACTACTGCCCAATTTACACAAGAGGATTTTCATCTCACCCTAAGCTATTTGTATTCTACACAGTCCACGAAACAAGAAGGAGAACATACGTTTATTTTAACATGGGCTGCTCCTATTTTGCCCTGCATATTTTTCTAATATATTGAATAGGATTTGTTTTTTTAATCCTAAGTCTCCTGGATTTCAACACCGGAAACTCAGACTCATGTGTGCTAAGCTAAATGCAGAGAGTCACTACACCAGCCTAAAGTGAGCGATGTAGTCCCACAGTTTGCTGTTCTCAGACTCCAACATTTTATTCCATAAAGCCTAGGACTGAAGAGACACTGCTCTCCTTAGGAGCACTGATAACACATCTTTATGCTGCATTTTGTTGATACACAGATCTGTAGCTAACAGAGAGAGAGGTGTTCAATAGCAGCTAAATAACTAAACCACTGTGCAGGACAAAGGGTAGAGGGCTTGCATCAACCCCCACTGAATCACAGCTTTGGATTCCACCATCCAGCCCCATCCTACAGGCTGGATCTAACACAGACACCCTGCCCTGGCTGATATACGGCTGCATCTACTCTGCCATTAGAGAGGTGAAGGCTGCACAAACCAACACCAGGGGAATCCAGTGGCATGGGCTCACAGCCTGTTTGCCTGCTGCCAGCCTGGACCAGGTCCACACCAGTGTGCTCTGACTTCATCACCAGGTGAAAACTACCTCAGGTGCACCTGCATCAGCACAGCCACGCATCCCATGGCAGACACAACCAACAAATAAACACTGCCCTGAAGGAGGAGAAATGGAAGTGGGTGGTGTTTGTAGGTGCAAAGCAAACTCAGTAAAATCTGAAAGTAGAAAGCTACTCCAGAGTCAAGAGGACAGAGAGGACCTTGCAACTCACATGTGGGTGTGCACCAGATTAGAGAGGCAAATGCTCTCAAGCAGCACATAGACTATAACCAAACCTGGGATTTTGTAAGCATTTTCTCAACTAAAGTATTCATGGGTAGTTGGTCAATATATATAAAAAAGGAAGTGACTTAACTGATGGCATTTTTTTTTCTAAAAACGGAAATCATTGTTCATGGAAAACTATTTCTTTTTAACCATCACTTTAAAGTCAGATATTTTGCACCATCTTCCTTTGCTTCATACTTGCACTCTAATTTTTTGTTTCAAAAGGAAAACTTTATGGAATACTGCAAGACCAACACTACAGCCCCAAAAAGCTCATCTGAATCTAAAATAAAAAAGTTAATTTTAAGCATTTCATTAAACAAAATAAAAAATGTGAGAATTAACAAGCAACACTGAAACAAGTGATGCAAAATACAGCGTCAGTGCCCATGGTGGCAAGTGATAGCAGGAAAGCTGTGTGGCAGGAGTAGTAGCAAGCGCAGCAAATGACAGTGATGAAGAATCTTCTCAGTAAAGAAGATCATTATCAACACTATGAAAACACAACAGCAAACCTCTGCAGAGCGTGGCCTGCGCAGAACCAGACTCTTTGGATAAAAGAACTCAGATGAGGAATGCTGTCATGAAACACAAAAGGGAAAAATGAGTGAAAAGGAAAGCAGTTTCCCCAGTTCAGTGGTTAAGCTCTTTTTTTCAATCAAGTTATTATCATCCACTTGTGTTACAATATCTGTTACTTACTGACCGCTGCAGAATCACAAACAGCCAGACAGCTGTAAATAAACACCTAAACAACATTTATTTTTGTAACATGCATATGGTTGCTTTGTTTTCTGCTTGTTTTGTCTTTGTAAACTTCCACAAATATCCGTGGGGAAAAGATCTAAAGCAACCATTGCTTTTATGAACTCCCTCTCAGATCTTGACCAGCTTGAATGCTGATTAGTTTGTATCACAATTCAGTTACTGAGAGAAAACAGAACTTGCTGAAAACTTCTGAAGTGACTTCAGTGATAAAAGGGCTTTTTGTTTTCTTTTGTTCTATAGGGAAAGGAAACCCAGCAAGAAAATAGGCAATGGCACTGGCTTTTTGCAGAACCCCCAGAAAATCTAGACCTGACCCTGAATAAAAAACTGAAATTCAATCAAAGTACAGATCCCAGTTTAGTGCTGACATGCTCAAACAGCACATAGTTTCCCCAGTTTTGTTTGTTTCTGTACCTACCTGTCTGCTACCGCCTTCATTTGGGTAAACAGGATGAAGCACGTGTCAAAGTCATCAAAGCGAACTCCAGCTGATTTTAGAATAAGGTGTCTGACTCTGCACCAGAGTAGACAGGGACTATCTATGATGTGCCACAGAAGCTAAAAATGGTCCATCTCTCAGCCAGCTTCAGTAGGTGCATTTATCAATGCCTTTAGAGGACATTAGACCTCTGCATAGAAGGTGTCCTCCAGGAGCATGGTGCTGCCGGACGGCTCTGCTGTGGCATTGCTCAGATGCTCCCGCAATGCCTTCTTTATCCTCACTTCATCTTCCTGCAAGAGCTCACTGAGGCAAAGCCTTGCAGGTGAGTGAATCCATTTACTTCGCTCACTTCAATTAAAATTAGCTGAGAGAGGAGAATACTGACAAAAAGGGAAATACTTGAAGAGGACACAGCCATTTCCATGGGGAATGTAAATAAGCCAACTGATTTATAAGGTCAGCTGGAGAAGGCTAATAAGGACCACAGTGTAGTCCGGAGTGCTTTGATAAGACTTCTGGGTCCAAGTGAAAGGGAGGTATTATACTGCAACCAAGTACCAGAAGGCACAAGCATTCTGACACTTAAGCATGGCCAAAATACTGTTTTACATTCAAATTGTTAAATGAGGAAGAAAATCCAGCCTGGCATAATCTTCCATTTTCTTACAAAAACTCAGGACAGAACAACGTGTGAAAGCTGGATGGTACCTGCACTGAGGTTTGGCCATTCTAGCCCACATGCCCATCTAGGGACAATTATGTTTTTTCCCACACTCACATGAACTCTGCTCAACAAGAATTTATCTGCACATTACCTATGACCATAATAAATTCTCTGTGGGGGATGTTTTACAGACCAGTGTACTGGAACAAATGCTAAAGGATGTGGCTTCCTGTGAACGAGACCCACATAGAATATAACCCACAGGATGTCGTAGGTATTTTCATACCAGTACCTCTTAGTTTCCTTATCCGAAAGACAATTTATTCATTTGCAGTCTCTAATAGTCACATCCCGGCAAATTAGCAAAATTCAAGAGACCAACTGAAACATCAAAAAGAGAAACTTGTCCAGAGGATGAATCAGTGAATAAGGGCTTAGAATTGCCTGGTTCATGCAAAAAGCCAGGCTCTAGCATTTATCAGTGCAGCATTATTGTCACTGAGGATTTGACCCAGAAAGTTCATCTGAATATGCTGATGTGACTCCAAGGGTAACTGTGGCTCTTTTTGGCATTCAAATCAGGATCACTTTAGGTTGAGGCTTACTTGGATGGCAAAGAAAGAAGAATTCATGTTGTCTACATGCTGCAAATAACCACGCAGAACAGGGGATAACTATAGAGCAATTACACAGATGTGCAAAACCACTAAAATATATGATAGCATTTGCCCTGTTCATATCTTCTCCTTAAGAGTCTCTCTCACAACAACTGAGATATGAAATGAAGTGTCTTAGATACTTGGCCACGTCTGTATGTCAGTAAATGACACTATCTTTAAGGCAGTGCACTGAGACAGGTATGTGAAGGTGGTAAGCCTAAAAATCAGAGCAATACCTCTGAAGTGCCTCCACTGTATATTCTGCCAGAGTTGTGACAGCTATGCGAAAAAAACATGGAAAAAGTCACTCTTTTAAAAACAACATTCAATTATTGTGTGTGCAAAATGTACGGTGTGTCATTGAGCCATGAGTTCAGCTTACCCGGAGCTTCTCTTCGGTCTTAGTGGATTGCTTACAGTCGGGATGCCAGACAGTGGAACCTGAGGGATGAAAAACACGTCTTTATTCAGAGCAAAGCAGATGACTTCTGGTCATGACAAGTCAGTTATTAAAGAAAATCTCTTCATTGCATCAGATGCTGAATATGTATGAACTATGAGAGTAATTCTCATTAAAGTCTAGCTCATGGGAAATACAAGGGAAACAAAAAAAATATTCAAATCCTTGGCGTATCTACAGCAGCTTTGTCCTGAGGCTGTCAAAGCACTTTGCACACATTCTTAATTAAAACTCAAGCAGCCTCAAGCAGCAACAGAGTCAGCGAGCACCAGCTGGAGGAACTGAAAGAGAAAGGGTTCCTCTGGCAGGATGGAGGGTAAGAGCAAAGGAACTGGGCCATGGTTACCTGATCTGTTCTCCCTGTATGTACTGCCCTGCACATAGAAAGGAAGTTCTGATTATAAGTCCATTGAGCAATAGGTGCCATACTCAGTTACTGTAAAGTACTACTCAGATCACATCCTCCCTCATGCAAAATGCAAAAGGAGAAGCAAAATTTAAAAATTCACAGTGCAAGAGGCAGGGCTGTGTGTGACCCACTGGCATCAGGTGAGAGGCCAGGATGCCAGGTGGTGCAAAGCAGCACGTGAGAGAGCCTCTCCCTGGATCCCAGCACACCATACCTGCCATTGGCACACACTGCACTTCTACCCTGTGCTCTGATGTGTGGCACTAGTGTTTCCACATTGTGTATTCCAGTCATACATCCTACTAAAAAAGTTAAGTCCTCTGCTGCTTATTTCCCAAAATATGAGATTCTTCCTTATGCTGTAAAGTAGAAATATCTTGCTGTCCTCAAGGACTGAGCAATGTCAGGGGCAAGGAGCATTTCCATCCCATTTCAGCTGTCCTTTGGAACAGAGTGTAAACTGCTGGAAAACTGCTGGCAGGTGTCGGCCAAGTTGAAACAGAGCAAAAACTAGCACTGATTTTTAACACTGACTGCAGCTGCAGTCAAATTCATCCTTCATTCCAGCCACCACAAAGCCAACCCCGAGCCCCGACTATCTGCAGGGGGGAACATCACCTCTTGACTCTGTTCACAGAGAAACCAAACAGAGCCAAGTCCAGGTCTCCTGCTGGTGACTATTAGCTCAAGAGCAGCCAGAGGAAACCCCACCCTCAGAGCCCAGGAGAAGGATGGGTCAGGGCCCCTGGAAACTTTCTTCTAACAAGCCCTTACATGGCTTGGTACAGAAGTAAAGACCAGCAGGGATCATTTCACTTCCCAGCAGTACACAACACAGTCATCATCAGGAGACAGGAGAGAACGCTGTGACTCTGGATCAAGGGTCTGAGATGTTTGGCTGCGAGTCTAAGCCAAGGAACAAGAAACTGTGCGTTTGGCAGAGGGAAACCATCAGACAACAGGGAGAAGTGCACCAACAGCCTTCTCTGTAAACAAAGTGCAGCCTCAGAGCCAGGACCCCACAGAGCCTGTGAGATCATGAGGGAGCCGTGCCCTGTCCATGCAGGAGGAAGAGCGTTCATGTTATAAGGCTGTAAGTTCCTGTTAAAAGAAGTGATCTGAGTAACACTTCTCTGAATATGACACCTGTTGCTCAAGGATGAACTAAGACTCAGAAGATTTTGGTTCAAGTCCCAAATCCAGCTGTGAGCTTCCTTCCTGTGTGGCCCTGAGAAAAATGATCCCTATTCCTCTGTACCTCACTGTTAGATTAATGGCAGGAGTTGATGATCTTTGGGGTCTTTCCAACCTTAACAGTTCTGTGATTCTTTTCTAGTAAACTTGCCCTACCATGAAAGAGAAAGCCATCACTGCATTTGGGGCAGTATTTATCACAAACTGGCACGATTTTAGGGACAACTTGTGAGAATGCTGAAAGTGAAAAAGAAATGCAGGGACCTGGATATCATTTTCATGGTGAAACTTAGCTAAGGGTTGTGGGTTTTCTTTCACAAAATGATAAGAGATTTGAAAGATGTGACAGTCAAAAATCCAAATCAGACAGAGCAGGCTTAAGAAGTTAAATGTAAATATTTTTTGGGATCTTGAACTTTGAGCCACCTACATTTTGTAGATACTATTAATCCAAACATGCCAATCTATTTCAAAATGCTTGCAAGGATGCAAATTCCCAAGCTGCATTGCTCCTCTCTTTTACTGCTGGAAACAGTTCAGCAAATTGTGATTATTCCCATTCTTAACATATGTTTGTTTGTTCACTTGGCAAACACCAACTAGCACGCTCATTTATTCAGCTTTATACTTTGCACGTACCATTATTTCAGCATCAGCATCCCTCTAAACACCGGGCAATCCTAGCTCAGCTACAGCCTCGTGGGGCAGCCCATACAATAATGTATTACCAGGAAGTCAGTGGGAAAGAGACAGCTTCTGGTGCTGCTTCCTTTTCATTTTCATGTGTTGAAGCAGTGCCAAGCCAGAGTGCTTCTGCTAGCATAATTCCAACCATCCTTAACATAGAAAGCCCCAAGACAGACAGCTTGTTTGTCCATGTTCTCCTTTTGCAGGTTTCTCACACATATCTAACACAAGTTTCTACCACAATCCTGCCAGGCTCCTCTATTATACAAAGCAATACCAAGACAGTGCCTTCATATCCTAGGGAGAGGACAATTAGAAGTGAGATGGAAGCCACCTATTTTCATTTATTTTATCAGCAACTGATTCTGTTCCAGCTTTACTGTTGTGGTGTTGTATTTTTATTTCAGAGAAATGCTTGGAATGCTGTTATTCTGCACCCTAGGGTCAGTGACTTGGATGGAGCCAGAGTATGCACTTCAGCTGAGAGCTTTGCACAGGAAAGGCTTTTAGGTCCTCACACTGAATTCAGCAAGGAAAGCCTTGGCAGGACAGTCTGAAGCACACTCAGCAATTACATTATTTAGTCAGAAAGCAGCTTATGAACAATAAAGCAATGCAATTTGAGGTGCTCCTCCCCCGAGACAGAGTAAGCACAAGGGAACACTGATTCATAACCACAGAAAGAGAAATACACTGAGAACAACAGATCAAGCAGCCAGGTTTCTCTCCTCTCCCCTTTCCTATCACCTGAACTTGTCTAGGATACAGTCCAGCCTAGTTTAAGTAGAAGTGATACCTTCTGTCTTATTTTGATCTGCAGAAATTTACACCAAAGCCTGCTCAATCAACCCAAAGTCCCACTCGCTGCTAGACTGGTGCAAATGGTACCAGTTGGAAATGGTTGTTATTAATTAATGACAGCAAAGGACGATCTGATGCTCATCTTGGACTCTGCCTGTACTTTATCACACCATGATGTGAGGAAACTAAGATTTGCCAGATGCTCTAAGTGCTGCTTTCAAGTTAGTCTTTCCAGTTTGCCATCAGAAAGCAGCACCTCCCACCCAGCCCTCTTCCAGCCTCTCCTCGCTCCTGCAATGCAGAGCTGCTACACAATTTCACATCCCGTTCTGTGCACAGCTGGAATAAGATGACTGAGGTATAAGGTCAGTGAGAGACGAGAGAGAGGGACTGCAAGGAAGGACAAACTACAAAATAAAACAAGTTAGCTTCAAAGGAATGCCTTAACAACATCATCTTATTTTGGAACTCCTTCAGTAAGAACCTCTCCTCAGGATTTCAAGAAATGGCTGTGACCACACTTCCATAATTTTTTTCCTATTAGTCTACATTCCTTTCAAGTACATCAAGATTTCTAACCTAAGTGCAGGACATAAAATCCCAACATGTATCTGTCTTTTTCACTTTTATTTCTGGCTTACATAAATGGGTATTATACATCCTTGTACCAACAGTAATACTACAGCAACTAATAAAAGTAACTTAATAGTTAGTATGCTACCCTCTCAGAGAGTAGGTGGGATTCAGATCAAGGCTACTTTTCAATCAAATCAAAGAATATTCTTTTTTATGTGAAAAGATCATGAAAAAAAACAAGCCTGGCAATTCTTGGGAGTGCTAGACTGTTAACAAGAAAGAGGAGATGAAAATAAACATACAAGAAAGACATGACTGTAGAAAGATATAAAAATAAAGTAAACGGGAATAAAAAGAGAGATGTGACCACATAAAAGGGAAGTAGACAAGGGAAGCAAATATGATTAAGAACCAGAGGAGAGACTCTGTCAATGTGCATGAAGAATGAGGTCTACATGGTTCAAAACAAACTCACTGCAGCTTCTGGAAGATTTCCCCTTGCCTTTTACAATTTGGAGTGTGGTCCAGAAGAGCAGAGAAACTAATCAGCAGAAATCAGGGGAAATCCCTTCATTTTGTCTGGCATCTCATACACCATTCTGGGGCTAAACTATCCTTGAGATGCCAAATTCAGAGGCATCTCATGGATACATAAATTTCATTTTTCAGAAAGCACAGGCTGCCTCAGTGAGGGTGCAGAGTCCCTGTAAAGCCACAGTTATGGCCACCTAATAGAGCAAAAGGGTATCAAGTGAAAAAATATGAGAACAGCCTTGAAGACAGGATGACTGTAGTCCTCCTTGGCCATATTACATGGGGATGGTTTATAAACTCCTGAGGTCTGTGACAGAAAAATCACAATGTCTGATTTTTTTGTTTTGGAATGGAGACATCCTTACCTTGCAGATACATTTCTTCTCCTTCTGTGAACATTTGGTTGCATCTGCTGCATCGTGCACAGCTTGGGTGATAATGCTTGTCACCTGCCTGAACAGAAACAAAAAAGGGACAAATGAGGGACAAATGCATTGCACTGCTTTGTGAGCACTCATTATTTGCTGACTGACCACTGCTCTTTTTCTTCTAGTTCACCTGTTATGATACAACACTACCCTCATGATGCGACAAGAGCAAAGACAATGTAAGCTCTGCCACACTGCTTCAGCCCTGAGGTCTATCCTGTCCTCAACAGAGGCCAGCAGTGACTGCTTGGGAAAAGTCTGTAAGAGAAAAGGCAATACAGAACAGCCCTTCTTCTTCACACCTTCCCATTCAAGTTATCAGTGTCTTCCTGGCCAGGAGCTACATCATAATGGACCTGTTCTCCACGATCTGACAAACATCTTTTTAAATCTTCATCTATCTAACAGTCCAAGGCAATCAAAGTCACACTGCAGTTAATTTGTGTAAACCTGCTGCCTCCTCATTTTGCCAAACAACATGTTTTTCTCAATTGCTCTATTGTTAGGGAATGATTTAGTCAATGAATGAGTTTTTAGTCAATGAATGAGTTTTCAACCTGCCATTCCATTCCTTGGCATTCTTCCCTACACTGCTGATATGGGCATTAGTGGAGAGAGCTTTCTAGAGCCACTTCTGGGACCATTAATTCAATTCACAGATGCCTGACTTCAGAGGCTGCACAAGCACAGACAGCTTGAGCTGAATTTGAGCTACTGGTGCAAAGGTCCTAAATACCCTAGATCCTGTTACCCAAATCCAAATCCACTGAGTCATTCATTCTCTTAAATACATTGATACCCATAATAGGTAAAGCTGATCAGATTTCAGGCCTATAAGGACAGGAAAGATCAAGGCACAAATATTAATGCGATTTCTTCTCCTTAGGAGACCAAAGCAATCAAGACATTAGCTTCCTCACATCATAAACCAAGCACACAATGTCCACATCAGGCTTTTAAATAGAAAAATAATTAATCCTAGAAAATGATCCTTCAGAGTGACAAGTAAAAAGTTCGAAAAGTCTTTAAGTTTGTATCTGGCTTTCCAAGCAAATTAACCCCAAGTTCTTTTCCACAAATATTCCCCATCCACTGAGATGTTATATGCACAGAATATCTGTTTACAAGTGACTTGTAGAATGTCATCAAAACCCTTTCCTACCTCCTTATACTTAAGACTGTAACATGACTAAATCCAACCTTTCATTTTGTCTGTTGAGAAGAATAACAACGTATTTTTGGTTCACATTTGACATTCATTACACAGGCTTTCTATTTAAAAGTACTTATATGAGATGATGAAGTACATGGATTAAAGTACCTGACAGCTACCAGCAAACCAGCTCTACCACCCAGCTCTTCTACAGGTAAAGTTGCACCATTCAATGTGAACAACCCCCATCCAGGAATTTTAGCAATACATGGCCAGAGAAGTGGACTCAGTGTGCTGTTAGTTTAGTTATATATTTCACTGTTCAGTTGCAAAAAACCTACACTTCTCTTAATCAGATCCTGCATTTACTGTTGATTCTTGCTCTTTAGGGGCAAAATCCACCAAACAGGGAGAGTAATGGGATTTAGGGGTTTTTAGCATAGCAGATTCAGAGCTATCAGGCAAAACAGGGTTTCTTCTAAAAGGAAAAATGAAAAGTCACTACAAAATATGCTTACTCAGGGAAGAAAAGCTAATGAGGGAGAAAGCACAGAACTGATGTTTGACTTGCAGCAACAAAGCCAATATTGAACTGAGAGAGAAAAACACAGTTAATGCAAACTCTCTATTATTTTCATTACTGGCTGTCTTCTTCATCTCTGACTCTCCCTAGCTATTATTTAACCTCTGAGGTATCCCACTAGTTTCATTCAAGACTGGAATTTATAGGATAAAGAAATCCAGAATTATCACATTATTATGCATAGACCTGTGGCTTCTCTGAAGTTTTGTTTTCCTGGATAACTTCTGATAAGCTACTGTCAAGGGAATATAGTCTAAACCATGTCCACCTGCCTCTTCAAAACAGCCAAAGGGATCAATTTCAAGTTTATCAGGTCTTTCCCCGAGACTGAAACAACTGGCCAAACTCTAGCCTGGTGTGAGTGATGATGAATGAACACCACGCCCCAGATAACACAACCCTGCAAAGTCCAAGTGTGAACACACCCTGCGCTGGAGAGATTTTGGGGGAGTCACATACCAGAGCAGCTGCAGTTGTTGTTGTTTAACACTTCCCAAACAGTTTCATGAGTTTTCTGCCTCTGCAATGTTTCTACAACCCATAAGTGGGATGCTTTCTACAGCGGATATCTGCTGGAAAACAGTCTGAATCTCAACTAATTCAGGACTCATCTTGCTATGCCTGACTTGCTGTGATCATCTGGGAAAATGGTTGCTAAAAATCAGTCATTTATAATGTATTAGGAAAACCTTTTGGATCTACAAGTCAATGAAATATTCACACTTTCTAGATACCTGCTTTTGCCCTTTCAGGGCTACTAAACCCTCATTCACTACGTTCAGTGTGCAGCTTCCTGGGATCTTATGCTACTGTGCTGTGCATTAAGAGGTTTGCATCTCAATCCTCATGGCAGTAAGAGGTAACATTAAGTGCACATTTGCCCCAAACATTCTTCAGTCAAGGTGAGAGTGTTAAAGGCTTTTGCCTTCTCACTATGCTGAGTTCTCCTTGCCCCTTCTCAAGCTCAGACCCAGAAATCCTTTGCAGTTCTCTGTGCTACGCAGCCAGTGGGTTTTGATCTAACATACTGCTCATGCTCCCTACTGAATTATTTCACTTCGGTTGAGTCGTCAGGACCATCCAAACCACCAAGCACAAGCTATGACCCATATCTAAGAGGACTGTCCCTAAACTAAGACAGAGTAAGCTAAATTAACTGCTGTAAATACCTTGGTTTGCTTAGCCAGAAGTGCTAAAAGCAACCAAAATAATATTTAACATTTTTACTTTGCATACAAATTCTTAAATGGAATTGAATGAATTGTCAGCAATTTATTGGCCAATGAAATATTAAACCTATGTGTTGCTGTCACTACCTATAAAGTCTCTGTTAAATCATCAGGCACTCACATTTGCCCTAAAAGCAGAGAACATCAGTTATCAATTTATAACAACATACAACCTCTTCTGACTTGCCTATTTATCTTCTACCCACACTGACAAATCTGAAATAGGTTCTCAGATTAAATCCCATTTGAACACAGCAGACAGAAAAAATTGAATCAAAAATGTAGAAGTATGTTCTCATTTACCAAATACTTTCAGAGCCTTAGAATTGCAGAGTGAAGAAACAGTGACCAAAGGAATCCTACAAGCATAATTATAAATGTAGATATGTGGATGCTTTCTATGGTTCTGCAAATCTCACTGATTGGTGACTGATCAAAGATATAAGAGTTTTAGTTATTTTCTATATACTACTAAATAAATATACTATACATAACATGCATGTTATATGCATGTTCATGTTAATGAAATAGATACAACATTATTTTAGATAGTATTAAGGCTCTATTTATTCTGGTAATTTCAAGACTTAAACTGGAATCCAGTCTGTATCAACACAGACCTTCAGTTTCCCAGTCTAGAAAGAAGGTTAAATTACATTTAATGCCCTACCTAAAATACTTTGGAGAAACACTACCAAGGAAAACCACTCTAGAAATGTCTTCTTCATAACCAGTCTTAAAAATAAAACCATGTAATCACATCTCTAATGATTATGAAGGACTGTTGGAGGCTCAGTGACCAAGATTCATGGATCATGGGATACACAGGGGAGCTGGATGTGTTTATTCTGCAGAGGACATGTCCCAAGTAACATGAGCAAAAGTACAAACTC
This sequence comes from Oreocharis arfaki, assembly GCA_013398015.1. Lineage (NCBI taxonomy): Eukaryota > Metazoa > Chordata > Aves > Passeriformes > Paramythiidae > Oreocharis > Oreocharis arfaki. Next base: position 1,489,065 of record VZRR01005613.1, on the reverse strand, counting down.
TATTATATATTATGACAATACCAAGACCTATATTAATAGTTGTTAATGAGAACCCAAATTTTTCATACTAGATTTTTCATAGATCACCTTTTCACACTCAGAAGCTACAAATTTCCAGCCTTTTCCCAGAATGCTGTTCTCCCAAAGGACTTCAACTTGGACATTACAAATCCTCCTTAGCCGATGAAGCCATTTGAAAGGCCTCTGTGGGCTGTTTACAGAGGGCTTTGAAGGCTCCCTCTAATGGGGGGGGTAATGACCCTGCCCAGCTGTCCAGAGTGAGAGAGGTGGCAGAACAGAGGCACTGCTGCACACTGTGTGCACCCAGCTTAGAGACCTCTTCCAGTTCAAAAGGTAAACTAAAGGGTTAGGAGGTGTTTGAAGCACCAGCTGAACACTGTCCTCTGAGCTCCCGTACAACCTTCTCACCCTGCTGCTGCTCCAACCTCTTCACAACGTGCACAACACTCATTTGCCTTCACTTTATCAACTCTGCTTGTTTGGGGACCTCCTGAAGCCAAAAATGTACTGTCACACCTAGTTGTCAAGGAAGGCAGTGGTGGGTGTTGGAAGACGTATTTCCAACCCAGGAGCTGCAAACGTAGCTGCAGACAAGCCGACACAGCACCTCCCAAAACCCAGCTGAAAAAGAACCTGTGCTGAGCTCACGTACGGCGTTAACCCCGGGGTAACAGCACTTCAAACGCCAAGGGCTGTGTTTTCTGAGTCCAACCCCTCTGCCCCCACTTCTCACAAGACTAACTTTTATTCTCTGAGTGCTTGTAAAGCTCTAGGCTGATTAAATAAATGTTTTCCTCTTTGGTGAACGTGAGAGCTTAAGATTTCCTATTACTCATGCCTTCAGCTCTGTCCTTCCTTCCAGAACAACAGTGAACAAGAGCCAGAGAGAACAATAACAAGAATCCTGCTAGGAGAGCTCACATGCCAGTGGGTCTGCTAGAGGAAGAACTAATTACCAACAGACATGTTCTGCTGGCCAAAGGACACAATTAAGTGCATATTTGTTCTGTTACATTTGCACAGCTGCACTTGCTCACTCTCCTTTCAGAGATAACTTAGCAGCCACCTGACAGAGAGCTATTAAACATGTAGAAAGCTTTACTTTTCTATTTAAATACTATAAAAGCTATTACGTAGTTGAAAGAGTACATTTGAGAGTAAAAGCACTTCCCCTTTTTCCTTTTTTTAAGTTTTTATGAACAGTTATAATAGGCTCATTTGACGGACAAACTTATCCAGTATTTATTCCTACCATGACTGAGGAGAATGACTTGATTTCTTAACTCTTAAGGACTAAGGAGCAGCACGAAGAATAATTCAGACTCATCTTTTAAACCCCTCAAGGAATGCCATGAATTGTAAAACAGGAACTGTGGCAGTAGCCTACCATTTTCCAGTGAAACTTTATTTTAATTACTTGCAGAGGTCACAGAACCTTCAACCCTGTTTGATGTTCGGTGTAACATCAAATTCCATTGTTTCCTTCTCTGCAGGCTTCTGTGATCTCACGAGCGGCTGGAACAGCATAAACACTATGAAGACCAAAATTTGCTTCTAATAACATCCTGACCCAAACTGTCCACTCATTTTTCCCAGGCTCTTATCTGTTTAGCAAGTCACTGCAAATATCTGAGCTCAGACAAAAAAAAAAAAAAAAAGTGCAGTTTCTTTGCTTCCAAAGGATTTCAGAATCTACCATAAGTTTCTTTATTACTACCAGTGGATGGAAAGTGTGATAATTTTTTAAAAAATCAGTCCTTGTTTAATACGCATCTTTAAAATTTGGACCTTCTAAAGCTGTTGTTTACAGTACTGTCACAACATCTCAATAGAAACAGCTCTCAGCACAGCCTCTGCCTCTGCTCAACCTGCGAGAGGAAGGAGCAGCAGGAAGCAGAGCTCACACTGGCAGTTCCCAAGCTGATGGAGCTGCAACACACAAGACTGGGGAAAAGTGGGAAATGGAGCGTGAGGCCGTGACTGTAAATCTGAATGACAACGTGCATGGAAGAGACATGGGAGACCCTCCGAGCCCTCCACTGATTGCTGTGCTGCCTTGGGTGAGACAAAACCCCAGCTGCCCTGCTGTTATGAACACTTGCACCGTTAATTCATGCCCAGTGTCTGATTTTGTACAAAAATACTTCCCAGGATTCCAACAGTGACTGACAATGTCATGCCAAGTATATTTCTTTAATGGATGGATTGTAATAAACTTTGTAACTCGTTAGTGTTACTTCTGTGGACACATAATATTGTTATACCCATCAGCTGCTGCTGACAGCAGTGCAATTATTCACTGCATGGAATCCAGTTTTTCCTTACAGCTGTGAAACTGCTCTACTGGCATGAAGAAACAGCCCTCTGGCAGCTGAATACCAACTGGACTTGCTTTAGTAAGATCCTAGAAGTTACCAGTGATTGCACTGTCAGCTCTGCTTTGAGTTCTCACTTTCCTGCAACACCCAAAGTTGAGCAAGGTGCACCCACGGGTGAGTTGTTTAACTATCAATTATGTTCTTTGTGGAGCTGCTCATTCTGTCTTCATGGGGCAAATCCACCTATTGCTACACACAGGACCAAAGCTGAGAATTCATGTTACCTACACAGTTAACAGCAGGTCAGTACAAAGAAGGGAACTCCACTCAACTAAGAAAAGCACCCACAGGAGCCCAGAGTGGTTGGCTAGAATCTTGTGGGCAGGACAAAAGAGCAAAGCAGCTGCAAACACAGCTTTATTGCCTAGTGCCAGGATTTCAGTATCATCTCTGTTAGGATCTTATGTTAGATTTATGTACAGAGAAATCGAATCCCACTAACTGAATATGTACTTAATCAGAAGCAATCAAGCAGAAATATAAGTACTATATTTTATTAAGTTTCATTTCTATCTAATTATAATACAAATCTGTGAATTCACTGCCCTCATTACCCTTATTTTAGGTGCATATGAAGGCAAAATCCAGCACCCACCATTTAATTTTTTTTAAACCTCATTTATTGCAAAGATTTTTTTTTTTAATTCTGAACTCCTCAGCAGCAAGTATCTGACACAAATCCTTTCTCTATTTCTCAACAATGCTGGAACAGGTCCAGTTTATAAGTATAGGTGTGAGCATTCTATATCCTCTGTAATCTTTAAGCTTCACAAAGCATTAGAAAACTGAATATTCCTTTATCTTGTATACATTTTGTCAAGCATGATTTTTGACATGAAAAGATACTTCAGAAACTGCAGGATTTGCTTACAGCCACATTCATATTTCTGGATTAGTTTGCAGTTAGAATTAACCAGCAAAGCTACTTTACAGTAACTCCAACTGCTTGCTTTATTGCAAAGATAACAGCCTAATGCTGGAACAACTGTAATTTCGACTCCACCAGCCAGAGAAAAGCCTGTGCTGACTGCAAGAGTGCAGTGTGGGTGTGCTGAGCTGTTCGGAGTGACCCATGTCTGCAGCACAGTGTGAAAGCCATCCCAGCCCCAGCTGCCAGCCTGCTGAGAGCAGAGCAAAGCCCTTGGCTTGGTTCAGTGCCGAGTGCCAGTTCCATGGCACAAGGGAAGGGACAGCAGGGAGCCCTGGGAATGGATTTTGTACCGGATACACACAAAATCCAATCTTCTGCAACACCGGGAATCTTCTGCTTTCCAAGTCATCCTCGTGTTTTCCTTCATTAGGGGATGACAGAACCACTGAGTTATCAGGAACATGGGAGTTCAGGAGTGGCACACGACCCTGTCTCTCCTTTTAACTCCTCACATGAAGTGACTGCTGGTCCCTTGACCTGTTCCTCTGGCTGGACCTCGAAGAACAGAGTCTGCTGTCTGTGCATTAGCAGGTCACATCCACTGCTGCTGTATTTGCAGTGCTGCAACAATAGCTCTGAAACAATGGGAAGTAACTTGAACTGGAAATAACTTCCTCAGTCAGTAGAAATACAGCTGACTCCAACCTGCTGAAATTTAGCTAGAAAAGTCAGTAACAAATCTCCTTTGTATCTTAAAAAAAACTCAACAGAATTATTTCATAGATCAGGAAGTTTTGCACCTGACAGAAGGTAATAAATACTGGACATCATCCTAATATAAAAAGCTTTTTATCATTTTCAAAACTTAGCAATTATCTCCAATCATGATTTGTTTGCATGTACGGACAAACAGAAGTAGAGAGCAGTGTTAGATATGCATATATAATTATACATGCATGTGGAATTTGGAAGGAACATACATATTCCCAGATCTTAAAGTAACCATAAAAGGAAATCCCAACAATTTTTAAGACATTCTGCTGTAGGTCCCAATCATAAGAACTGAGATAATATTAACTAAAAAGAAAAAAAAAGAAAGGCAATGACTAAGTCATTGAATTAGCAATAAACATAACTAATAAAGATAAATTTAACAAAGAAATAAGAAGGAAGAGTATCTTTAAAGAAAGCAAAAATCTTTATTACAGCATGATGTGAAAAAACCAAAATCTGATCAGACAAAGTTCCCTTGTGAGCTGTAGATAAAAAATGATGAAAGATGACACAGAAAAGGCTGGAGTACTCAGGATGTGTATCTTTAGGGTCTGTATCTGACAACGCCAAGTTTCTTGTTTCATACTGTTTATTGAGCAAGATTTTTTAAAAATATTGTCTTTCATGAATCAAGATTTACAAGTTATTCAAGACGTGAATAATTTGAACTCAAAGAGGCTTAAGAAACTGTATCTAGGCATTGCTCAGACAGATGGCTCTGATAGCAGGGGAGGCTCTGCTGAGCCAGATACCTCAGAGATTACTTCCTGCAACCCACAGCATGAGGTACCTCTGGCCAAGACAAGAATATAAAACCTTCCCTGGTAAATCAGCTGGTGACTCATAGGCAATGCTTGTTTAAGCCATCTAAACCAACCAAGTATGTTCTAACAGACTGATGTAAAATGCCTGCAAATCGAGAAGGCGAGGCCCTGTGAGACTGAGAGCCATGTTCTGGGCAACAGCAGTTGGGGAACATCATTAAAATCTCCCAGAAAAGGCTGTCACAGAGTACCTGAAAGGGCCAGCTCTTCTGATCATTTAATGTATACAAAGAATATAAAGGAAAAGCAGAAAAAAATTTATGACACTGGTGCGTGCATACAGGTGGATTTGCAGAAGGGAATTCAGTGGAGAACCATCAACACAAGATGAGCCTTCAGCTGTGATCCTGAAGGACTCAGAGTCAAATCATTACTCAGATAAAAGCTTCAGAGGGGACTAGATCACAATGACAGGCGATTAAAGCAGAGAAAGGAGGTAATAGCAGGAAAGAGTGGGAGCTTTCCAATCCCATTGAAAACCGTGACATCAAAAAGCTGGAATTAGACAAATTTAACCTCAAAACAAGGTGAAGTTTCTAAAAAGCAAAGGTAATTTGAGCAGCATGAGGGAAAACTTTTGGCCTTGCAATCATTCTGCAGTTTTCATGACCGGTTAATTTCCCAAAGGATAAGCTTTCATTTGGTTTCTAGGGAAAAGCTCTGATTTTGAAAAGAGGAGGTCAAGCAAGATGACTTTAGCAGTTCTTCTGACCTTAAAATCCATTCCAATGGACATTACATAGAGAGAAGATTTTACAAATGCATCAGGCAGCTCCTAGGGAGCACAGGTCACACTGGAAAAATTTCCAACAGAGTTAAATCAGTTCACTGGGACCTGTCTTGGCTAAGCAGCAAATTTCCTGGTACAGCAGGAGCTTTGCAGATAGAAGGCAGATTTGGTTGGCAAAAAGAGTGGTTCACAGAGGCAGTTCAAGTGCAAGGCCAGGAGAAGTTCTGGGGCTGGGTGAGCTGCATCAGCCCCAGAATTGCTACTGACCCTGAGAGCCCCGTACTGTGACAGGGCTCGGCGCTATGGGGAAGGCTCAGAGGATACCTCAAGTTAAAACTCATATTAAACTGTCCAGTGGGCAAGTGCAAACCACTTTCCAACTGGTGAAGCAAGTGAGAGCTTGGGAGTTTAAGCAGCTCACCCTGGACCAAAATTAATGCTCGCAGCAGACCCGAGCAGAGACTCTCAGTCCCAGCCCTGCTGGACCTCTGTGTAGCACAGCACTAGCTCTAAGGAACTGTAGCCAATTTTCTTGCTCATCTCACACAGAACTGCCTTTCCCGTTGTCTGTCAGAAGGCTGATGCAGGAGCCGTGCAAGCTTTGGCATGTGATTTAGCAAAGCCTGGGCTCCATTCTGATATCTGCATTCATTTCAGAGGGAGTGTCCCAAAAACAACAGAGAAACAAGAGTTGCAAGGGCCAAAGGAGGGGAGAAGGCAGCTATGCATGAGGTCAGACTCAGTACATCCAAAGAAAACAACCAGAGAACATAAACCAAAAGTAGCCCGTAGGAAACAAAGTAGACATTTTAACACTCAATTTATGCCACTTTGTACCATGGAGACTCATGGATTTTTCTGACAGGAAAACATCTTATGAGGGAATTCAGCAGAGAATATTTTTTTCTATTAGTGACTAGAGCCTGCTCTTGTAGGAAACTGATCCTATTGCAGCCAGTCTGATCTGATAATGCTTTAAAAAGTCTGAAGAATGGGTTTTGTCCTTGATTAACTGCAGTGCTACCTACTACCTTTGGAAATCTCTTAAAGCAAGAGCTCACAACAAACAACAAATGACAACCTAGGGAAAAGACAAATTTACTTCAAATTTTTTTCTTCACAGTCACTCCACAGTCATCCATATCAGTTATGAGCCTGTATTTGACTACATCCAGACATTTCTCAGGAATCCTTGTTTTGTGATTCTGGCCAAAGTGTTTATGTTATACTAAATTTAAAATGGAAATAAGAAAGGACATCAGGGAAACAAGAGGATAGTCAGTGCAAAGAAACAGTTGTCTCCTTTTCAAAAAGAACAACTTTGAATAAATGTGAGACCACCAACATGTACTCTGCTAGAAGCAGAGCCTTTGCTTTTTGGCAGAAGCCCCTTTTTTTTTTCTATTTGTCAGTCTTCTAACTGCTGATACACATGATTTCCAATTACAGCTGCAAAACTATGCAAGTACATTTTTGAGTCCTTGCTGGCACGAATATCTCATCAGAGTATGCATGCTGGAGCCAAGACACAGGGATTTTACTCCCTATCTTGTTTACTTCAGCTCCATATAAAAATCAAGATTTCTAATTACCACAGAAAAAACTATTCCCACATATTAATGTAGTGATGAACAGGAAAGAGCTGATGGACATAAAGCAGAAAAGGATATCTAACAACATTTGCTGCCATTTGATCTTCAACTGACTACAGCATCTCTGTGATTTTGCCTCCACAGCAGTAGCTCAAGGGTGATGGTGAGATAAATATGCTTAAAGTTTCTTACTGCCTCACTCTTTACTCTCCTCACTGCTGCAAAAAAAATATTTTCCAGCCAAGATGCAACTGCTTGACAGAACTCTAAGCAACAGCAAATCCGTCTTTATGCACAACAAATCTCTCTCTCCAAATCCTGCATGTAAAAGGCAATTTCTTAACATTTTAACTTATGCTCAAACGATTTACAACAGTATTTCCTTGACCTCTGCAAACCACAAAAAATCCCAAACTAGTTTCACAGAGAGTTTAAATGCCAGAGTATCTGCACTGCTGGTGATGAAAAGATGCATCTCTTACTGTGTGGTATTTTTCCCTCTTAAAAAGAAAAAGGCATGTACTAAATGTCACATATCCCAGATATCTATCCAAAGAGCTACTAGACCTGTATGATCTTCTAATGTAGCATGAGCATATAATTAAAATCTACCCATCTGGTACTTCAGGTGGTCATTTCAAACATTTAATCACCCATAAAATACTCACATGATTATATTTCTTCACCTGTAAAACCACCTGCTCAATAAAGACAGGTGTTAATTCTGTGGATTTCAAAGACCCTAGAGATTCCAAACATATCTTTTGGGCTAGTATTTGTTTTTCTTAACTTTTTTTTTCCCCTTTAGGAAAACACCCTGACAAAGCAGACAAAAGAGAGAGGTGACTGAGTCCTCTCAAAGTGAGTGCTGAGCACAAAACCCGGATGGAGCCTGTTACAAGCAGGTGACAGCTACAGACTTGCCCCAACAGGCTCTTCTCCACTTCTCAAGTTTCAAACACTTTATTGTTGCATTCTTCCCAACAATTATTTTTTACGGGGGATAGGTATAAGTTTTACCCTAGTCTTCCAGAAGTCAGTCGTAAACTCTTCACTGATAGGAAGACCTAAAGCAGGACTTACAAATGAAACACCAAAATCCTGAGAAAAATATTTCACTATTTAATCCATTTTTTCAGTGTGATCTCTGTCCAGGAGAAGCAAAAAGTAACTGGCTGAAACAATTGCATGCTGCTGCAGAGTGCACAGCCACATTCCCCTCTCAGCACATCCCAGCTGCCAGTGGGGCTGCAACACTGGAGGAACTCCTGGGTTCAGTCTAAACACCTCGGTGCAGGGATCACGACCAGTTTTATATCTCTCTTGTGGGTGACTGTGGCAGGTAGCACCAGCACAGTGCAAAGGCTTAAAAGATGGACAGAAGAAGCAGTGGGGGCTACAGAATAAAACTAGAGTATTATGTTTTCCCTAAAGGAGACTGATCCTAGAGAACAAGATGTGTTCTGCCCTACAACCAAGCAACTGAATTCTTAATACGGTTATCTAACACAAATAATACATTCATCCAGCTAAGTTACTCTTCTGCTAAAAGCTGCTATGTGTTCTGTGCACCTCTAAGACATGAAAAACCTACTTGTTTTAAGTGTCTACTTCATGTTACTGGAATACATGCAGTGGCTATTTGTCACAAAGGCTGTTGGTGGTGGCAAGAAACTTTGTGCTAATATAAATGCCTCTACTGAAATGTCATTTTAAAGAACTTCGACCTGTCTGCCGAAGTTTTTTTGGTAATATTTAGTACAAGAAACACATCAGAGAATATATAACTAAATCAAAAAGGTAAACGCTAAAGATGTTTTGCTAGGAAATAGAGATTCTAATCAGCAGCACTGTACTCATAAAAGCAATTTATAGAGATAAGCCATAATTTTATAAGCACCTGAGAGATTTCACAAATCCCTTCGTGGCAATAAGGAAGCTTTAATTGGTTATTTTTTCAAATTACCTGTTACAACCTGCTCTTATTATTCACCATCTTTACATCCTCTTAACATTCCTCCCCTTCCTATTGATGTTCAAATTGACTGAAGGATGGTTTCCAAACCACTGCTGAGAAGTTAATGCTTTGTGATTATGCTGCCATAGCAACTGAACTTCTGTTAGGGCTCTGTCAACTCCAGATACTCTTTTGTCATCCTTATATATCAAGTCTTTCCCAACTACAGATACCCTTCCTGCAGACTCAGTCTTTTGATGGGGGTTGGGGGGAATCACTAAAACCCTGTTAGAAAGATCTTTAAATCAAGTAATTTGTTATTTTTCTGCAGGTATATTCATTCTAGATTTTTGATCTTGTGGTGTGGTGTTCTCAGCAATTACAGCAGGGTATTTTTCATCAGGGGAAGGTAGTCTAAATTAAGTTAAATCTATGCCACTACTCAGCTACATACTCAACCTGTCTGAATCATTTACCCATATCCTGAGTTATTATTAAACTTCTCATTTCCCTGCTTTTATTCAAACAAACCCCACATTAAGGGAAAAAAAAATCAGCATTCCACATTAACTGAGAAAACACATTTCTCAGCAAAAAGGCAGGGAAACTGGAAACAAATGCTAACCTTATTTCTCTGTACAAATCTCCAAAGTGATCAAAAGAGCCAAGAAACTCTATCAAGAGTTATTTAAGATAGAGAATCGTATTGTTCCTCCATACAGCAGCAATCAGTTGCAATCAGAAACAGCCCAAGCTCTGTGCCATTCTCCTCTCTTCCTGGCAGTTTAAAAACATGTGTAGCTGCACTCTCTTTATCTAAACCACGGAATTATACATAGCCTCTAAAAAAAAATTCCTTCTGGTGCACAGGAACAAAAGTACAAGTACCCTATTACGATCCCACTGGCAAGCTATTCAGTCACTTCATAGAGCTGCATCCCCCTCTCCCTCCTCCAGGAAAGCCATGACCCTTTCCAGTTCAGCTCTAGTTTCACAGGAAGGGGTTTACCTTCTGATAGGGGTTTTTCAGTCCAAGTCCATTTCCTCCTCAGCTCCGTTGAGGCTCAGGCAGGAGCAGCAGCGCTGTGCCACTGGTTCTGTTCTCCCCGAACCAGCTCGGCTGTGCCTGGAGCTGCACCCAGCCCGGAGCCTCACTCCTCCTCCTCCTCCTCCTCCTCCCTCAGCCCTCTCCCGCGCACACCCACCAAAACCAGCAAATAACCCTCCCTGCACATTAAACCCACTCGGGCAGCAACTCGGCCATCCCATTCTGGGAAAGGAAACGGGGAAGAGCACCGGTCCAGGCAGGGGCAGGACCATTCTCATCACTTTCGTGTGTCACTATTTGATGTCGACACAATTCAGAACATTCTTCCCCTGGGGAGAGGCGTCTGCTGAGCATGAACTCGGCACTCTCCTCCTCTGGAAGTTATTAAATATTACTTCTCCAGCTTCTGCAGAATTTATACAGCCTCCTGGGTGCTAGTCTAGTTTTGTTAGAAACAGTTTCACCGAGATGGTATTGTAGCCCAATTCAGACTGCTGCAGCCAGAGTGCTGGGGCCACTTCTCACACTGGTACCTGAATCCCTTTATCCTGTTGGCACATTTTGGAGCGAGATCATGCTTCAGGCACACTCTAGGAACACTGGATGAGTCTTCAATGGGCTCTGTGCTCTGACCCTATCTGATCTCTCCCAGGTATTTTCCATAATCACAAAGGTCCTGTGCTGTATACAGCCGACTGACAGGGCAAATGACCACAGCATGTGCTTCTGCTTTTTGTCATCATTTACCTGAGACGTTCAAGCAACATGGTCATGTTTTCTCCTTTATTCTAAAGGCAGTAAAATTAAACACAAAGCAAATCACAGCAGTAACAAAGCATGCACTAAACTCCACTGCTGCCTCTCAAATGCTCTGTGGCCTTTTCCCCTGGATTATTGTGGTGTGTGTAGATCACAGCAGTGACTGGGAGATACTGGCTGGGAGCAAAGTCTCTCCCAAGCCTGTAAGACACCTAATAGATACTTAGTGCTATGAAAACAGAATGGTAGTGCATTCTTCAGGGATATTATTTTTCCACAACTTTAACATACCAGCAAACATGTTTGGATCCATGCTATCATTAATCTCTGCTCAGTTCATTAATTGCTTCATTTATAAAAGTGTTTGAAATTTTACTTCACATCAACCTGTATTACCAGTACAGGTTGCATCATTAAAATCCAGTAAATTACATATTTTGTGATACTTCCTGAATAATTCCTATGAAAACAGCCTTGCTAAATACTTCATTAGGCAGAAGAACATACGCTACTCTTCCATTTAACATTTCTGAACAGAATTGAAATAAATCTCAGTTTAAGAGATTCTCTACATGGCTCCTCAATCTAGAAGGTGATTTAAGAACACAGGACCAGATGCATGACTGTACCGAAGCACCTAACTAAACTGTACTGCATGGATCTTTACAGAGAAGGGTGATGTTTTCACGTGAGCTATGAACCTCAGTCTCCTTAAAATAGATTAGTTAAACACGCAGGCTGCTGAGTTTCTCTGAAAGTCAATCAATTGAAGCATCTGAATGCTAATACTCACATGAGCAAAGCTGCTCACATGGGTGAGTGTTTGCATAAGGCAACACTTGAACAACATTGACAAGCATTGTTCAAATAATTCACTTACAGTTCGTATGGGAACCAGCAAGGTCGTTCTGTCATGATATTTATTTGTTTGTTTATTATTTAGAACAGACCTATTCACATCTAAAGAATCAGCAGAAACTTCTATGAATCCCTCACAGGTCAGGTTTCTAAATCTAACTCTGAAAAAAACATCTGAAGAAACTTACAGGCTCTTCTGGGTCACATGCTTTGCCTCTTAAATATGGATACTATTTTCTTAGACAAATGTAGCAGCTTTCACTGTTTGTTTGCTGTTTCTCTCCCATAATTATTGCTATTTCCTTCTAACTTCAGAAGTCAAGGTGTCTCAGAATTGATACATTTCAGAATTAGTTACAGCACAGATGAGACATCTTAAAATTCTAGCAATTAAAGTAAGAGTATTTATAAGCACTTAACTTCATTCGTGTTAAATACCACATCTTGGATTACTACTCCTCTTTAAAATCAGGGGAAGCTCAGCATAAATTACAATATCACAAACATATTTAGAACTTGACCTGACCTTGCAGTCTGAAATCAAGGGAACCTTCTGGAGGCCTGGCATTTCTCTTTTCAGGTCCATCTGTGAAAATGGCACTGTGCCACTGCTTACAAGGTGGAGTGCAAGATTCAACAGTGCACAGGAAACAAACCCAGGGCAGGCAGCAGCCCCTCAAACAGGAACTAGAGCTATGCACAGCCAGGAGAAATCAAACAATGGCTTTATCTTTTTTTTTTCTTTTTTTTTGCCAATTAATATTAAGCAAATAGCATTATAAAAATAAATGCGTGGAGTAGCAAGATGGTCAAGGCACTTGAGAGATATATACATCTCTAGATCATGAGATCAAATCCTGATCATATCAGTTACAGCCAAAAAAGGTGAAAATTGTAAGACCTGGATCTTGTTCTCGGGCTTTTTATACAATTTCATGCAAAATATCCACCTGTTTCTGGCCTCATGTCTTTTTTGTGCAGAACTAAAAGGATACTGCTTAGCAGTGTTGAGAGACATTTTAGATAAGAAAAGGTGAAATACATGGATACAGGCATGATCCACCATTCTCTGAAGTCAGCTGGAAGCTTCGCAATGATTTAACATATTTTGAATTAAGCCCTGGAGTAGTAGTTACACTGTGTATGAAAAACGTATTAGACAGAAATCATTTAGGTCAACATCTCTCAAATGGCTAAATACATGCTGAAGTTTACTTAGATTTGTGGAGCTGCACGTGTCTGCACTGAAATTTGGAGTTCTAGGATCAGACAGGCATCTTTCAATAGGCAAGCCCTGAAGCTATGAAAACCATTGCTTAGTGGAAAGTCTGTGTAGAAGTCCTCACTCTCACGATGCTGCCATGGCCTGCTAAAAACGTTTTTTTACCAGAGTAAATGGAAAATGAGTAATTTTTCATAACTAAAGATGCCTTTCTGCTGGAGAAACTCAAGGAAGAACACTGATCTCTGTTGCCTTGACAACAGCTCCCAAAACACTCAAGCATTAAAGTATCCAGTATGCTCAAGAAAGTTGCAATATCTATTTCATATTGGACATTTACCACATTTATTGTGTTGGCATGCACTCATCTATCATCTGTGAGTATTTGTCACAGAGAGCAATGTGCCAAATAATACATCAGAAGTATCTGAGCTGACTTAAATGCACATGGGATTTTTCTTGGATATTTCCATAGCTACTGAAAGTTGTTAGATCTACGGCCTAGAAAAAAAGAGCATTCTTCCATGATTCGTGGGTATTAGCAAAATAAGTCCTGTCCTTCTATTAATGCATTTCTTAACTGAGCAAAGGGATCACCTCTACTGAGTGGCTGGAGGAGGTCTGTCCTTGGATCTCAGGGTTTGAGCCCAAACCTTGGCCTTTCTGGCAGGTTTTGTTGAGGGTGCTACCAGGGCCATGGCACGGCTGCTTCTGAAATAAAGACTCTCAGGTCCACATTAGGAGTGGCTGTCTCTCTTGCTGGCTGTTCATTGTAGGAGACTGAAAAATCTGACTTTCTCAGAGGTGCTAAAGCCATGCTGAGGGACAAAATATAAAGGAGTTGCAAGTCTGAAATGTTGCAAAGAATCTCAATTTCTCGTTAAGTAAAAATAAATAAATAAGTTAAATAGGCTTTTACTGGTAAAATAGACAGCGTCAGCCTCTGTGAACCCAAAGCTAAGTTTCATGATTTGTCTCCCTTCAGTTTTTCTACAGCCTGCCCTAGATGTAATAAGAATAAGCAGAAAATAAAGCAGCATCAAAATGGCTTGCTGCTAATCGCTTCTGATCCATTAGAGGGAAGTGTTTGTACACAATGTACCATATTAATTCCCTTCAATCTCTTCTAATAATTTCTTTGGATGAAGATGATGAGATAGTATACTCTGCTTCTGACATAATGAATTATTTTAATGACAAATAAAATGAAATGTACTGATCAGTATATTCACTACAAGACATTTGCTACGATCATTTTTATTAACAAAGGCAAAATACAAAGTGTTTTGGGGTTTTTTCCCCTCTGCATGTTAGTAGATATAATTTGGGCTGGGCAGTCATAACCTCTACCTAGACAATTCCTATAAGCTTACTACTTCACACCAAGGATATAATTTCCTTCCCAAGGAGGAAACAGCAGGACAAGAGACAACCTGCATGATATAAATCATCAGAAATACCCAAATTTTCCAAAGAAACATTGCCAAAGAAAACAAAGAGGGATGACAGTAATCCTCCAGTGAGAATCTCAAGCTTTGTCTAAATTAAAACTTCAGGTGAACTGAAAGGTTGTGGGTGATTCCCAGTACAGGGTAAGGACATTGTTAATTGTCCTGCCTCAAACAGGTCTGCAGCCCACTCTGAACTGTGGCATCCTGTTCTGTGAATTATCTCCTGTGGCCCTGTGGCTGCTTCCGAACTCTCGTCTCCGTTATTACCACAGGATTTATGTCATGCTCTGACCCCATCCTTTAGATGACCTCTCCTGCCTAAAGGAGCACATGCTGACACACGATTTTCTCATGCTAGCTTTTGACTTATTAGTTCCTTGAGTCACATTCAGAGGCACTCGTACCTCCCCCCTGGAACTGTGCAGCTCTGACAGTGACGAGCCGTGAAACCAGCCCACAGTTCTGACAAAACTGCTCTGATTGTTGAACAGTAGCTGCTCACCTGTATCTTCCAAACTTTTCCAGCACCACTTAAAAGACACAGAGTCCTGGAATGTCTCTCCTGCATCTGCATTCCCAGACACCTGGAGAACTTTAGCCATGGACTATCCAAGCTGCTAACACACACTGCAATGCAGTTAAGCCAATGTCTGAATTGCCTCACTGGCTATGCAATGCTAATTTTTTTGGTGAAAATTTGTAACAACTTGGCCAGCCTACACCTTACAGACAGCACTCAGAACAACACAACTCCTACAGGCCTTCGAGGAGTTTGGTCCGTTACGTACCAAGAACCACTGCTGCCCTCTGCTGCAGTACTTTGGGTTGTGTCTCTGATAACCAGTGAGAGCCACAAATATGCAAAAATTTCCAGTCTCAACTAGAACTCAGCATGCTTAATGTTTCCATCACTGACAAGAACATTCAAAAGCTCTGTTTCTAATTAATCAGAAAGGTCTGATGCTGCATGGGCCAGGTCAAATAGAAAAAACTATATTTTTTATCTGATTTTTACTCTTAGAAGAGGGAGACCATTGCAAGAGTTCGGACATGCTTTCTTTCTGCAGCAAATGTTATATTTGGGTTCTTCTTCTATTATTATCTACTTCTGATAATAAATAGCCATAGAAGAATAAGAACTGTGAAGTGAGAAACTCACCTTGGGGGCAGAATGAGCACCAAGGTTCTGCCCGGGATACATCTCTGATAACTTGAACCTTAGCTTAAATTATGATGGACAGCCAAGTTCCAAATCAATTGAACTAATCTTTCCTTAGTCTCAGTTTATCCAGTTCTGATAGGACACAGCTCACGACCCCTCAAACAGCTAGGTTTCTTCCTCACTGATGCTATGAAGAGTAACATGAATGCAACCTTGATACATTCACAGCTACTACACAAACTGCTCCAGGTAGAAATAGTTTATTTCTTCCCAGCTCTCCACAGACTCCAACAACCCTCTCTTTTGTCGTTTTCATCTGAATAGGTTGCATTGCTTATAGGTTAGAGCAACTGTCATGTACACCTAAAATAATTTCAGAATTATTTTATGTTTCCCAACCTCACAAATCCAATTACTTCTCTCCTGCAGTGCTTCCTGGACAGCATTGCAACTAAGGTGTCTCCAATACATAATCCTAAATTGCAAAACTCATCAGTAGACAGGAATAGATAAGCAGATGGTGGCAGGCCAAAAGAAGAAAGCCAGAGACACAGCCTTCCTACTCAAGGGAAAACTCAGGCTGCTCTCAGTAATTATCTGTGCAGGTCTCCAAAGGAATTAGATATACATTTCAAAGGAGGCAGGCTAAGAGTCTGGCTAATGAAAGAACTGTGGATCCTTCCAGTGTTTGCAGTGACAAATGCACTGGGTGTCCACATGAGCTCTGAGTCTCTCATGGGGACTGGTCAATATTCTGAGTGCTGGACCAGAGAAACCTCCACAACTAAAACCACAATACCACTTCATGTCAAACCTGAAACTTCCCACATGAGGGCTGACACAGTCTTACACTTGTAGTAGATGGGACACAAAGAAGGGAACCTGTAACACCCTTTCACTAGCAACTTCCAGCTGCTTTTATTTTTTGTGACACTTCCAGGTTAATTTTCAGTTATTCACTGAAAAACATACAGCCCAGCTCCTGACCTGAGCTGAAAGCTTAGGTTCTTTCCATTGTTTCCTACAAGGACAAGAAATAACAGCTTTGCTTCTCATATCTCAGTAACAAGGAAGGTCCTCTGCATTTTGGCCCCTTAAACAATTCAATAATGACACAGAGGAATCCATGCACAGTTCAAGGACCCCAGCTCAAAGGGGACTTACCACAGCCATGAGAGATGGAGGTTGGTACTGACATCTCTAAAAAGGTTTGATTGGTTTCAGTTAGAATGTTGAGGAGTCCAAATAAGAGTCAGAAAAGCAGATTATTCAGATGGTTTCTGCCTCCTTATTTCTGAACACACAGTTTACCTCTCCAGCACATTTCTCCCTCTTACCTCCTCAGCATCATTCAGATCATGTGTAAATCTCATGCAGTAAGTTCTGGCAAACTTATGGCTGCCAAAGGCAATTCCAGTACTCAAATTACTTCTGTAAATATATCAAATCTGACACAGAACAAGCAGTGCAATAGGCTTTGCAGATCACCACGAAAAGAGAAAAACAGAAACCAGAGATTCATAGAAACTAGTCCAATCAATTCTATATCACATACTTTTCCTGATGACTGCAAAACTAAAACACTGAAAATAATTCTGAAAATCAGCAACTTTGTTCTAAGATCAGCAGGAAGCCTTTCTGTGAGAATTTTTGTATTCTCTGCAGTTACATGAGGACATAATGGGACTTGGCTCAATTCTTCATAAACTCTAGTTTACAAAACACCTACCTCTAGGACTTTCCCAGTAATGAACTGGTGACATGCTTCACACTTGACTCCAAAAAGAACTTGGTAGTCCTTTTCACAGTAAGGAGCACCATCTCTGAAAAAGAAAATTCACAAATTACAAACCACTTCTTATTAAACAGGTTACTCTCTTCCTTTATCTTCAGTTTGGAACTCGTACACACACACACAGGTAGACGGGGAGAGCTTAAGGGAAACACTTTGTAGTACAAGAAACAAAAATCATATTCTCACTAATGCCTCTTAGAATTATTCCTAAAATTCCCATCAAAAAAAGGCATCCAGGACAAACCACTGAAGTAAACCTCCTTCTTTAGAGCTGACTCTCTACACCTACAGGTGGTGCAGTTCCAGGGCATCAGTGTAACTGTCTACGGGGAAAGGCGACCACAGTCTATCACAGGCAGACAGTTTTTGTTCACTTCAGAAAAACTAACCTTTGGTAGCCTGCAAGACTAAAAGCAGTTACTTTTAAGTGTAAGATAATGTAGTTTTTTAGGAACATACAGTAAAAGTGGAAACACTAGTCAGCCTAGGAGCCTTTCTCAGGCACTGGATTTTTCATGAGAAATTACAGATGCTACTTCTTATAAATATTATACACACCCAACAGACAGGTTTATGAAGCATAGATTGTTTCCCTATTTTTTCTCTTTGCTATATGCTTGAAGTGGGAAAAAGACATTGTATCTTCATTCTCTGTCTCTTTTATCATTTCCCTATTCTCTTCCTCTACACTTTCTTCCACTCACAACCCTCTTCATTACTTTCTTATATGGAGATGAGAAATACAGGGTCAGGTCAATCACATCATCATGTTTATTTTATTATCTAGCAAAGGTAAGAAATGAACGAATTCCTATTTGTTTTCCTCAAAATCACATGTTGGAAAGCAAAATGACACAATGCTTTATCCGGCTACTACAGAAAACATGCAACAATCCACCTAATCCTCTATGGGAACACGGACTTAGACCCCTTTCAGACTGGTTTTAAATATAGACTGGTATCATTAAACATCACCTTTCAGCTGCACTTTGCAGCTCGCTTTCCCAGCTCATCTCTCACTGGGAACAAAGATTTCGGTGTATATGAAAAGGTGGTCAAAACAAGACTTCTAGATGTGAATTTTGCTGCAAGCTCTTCTCTGCTAGCAGCTGAAACTGTGCCACGAGTTCAGAAGAGAAGCAGAGGTTACTCACTTGCTGATGTATTCCCCGGTTAGGACCTTCCCACAGGCCTTGCACTTAAAGCACCCCAGGTGCCACTGCTTATCCAGGGCTAGCAATGCTTGTCCATTTTTTATGTCTCTCCCACAGCCAGCACAATCTGCAAACAAGCAAACAAACATATGCATTTGTTGTTAGCTACTTGGTTCATTAACCTTCATTAACTGCCATCACAACACTCGGTAGCCAAAGGGATGAACTACACAGCAGTGCAAAGGTGCATCATCCTTTCCTTAAAGCCTTCCTGGGTCCTGCAAAAAGACTCAATCTTTGTCATTACAGACACACTCGGTAGAAGAGGGAAAGTATTTCTCCTGTTTTTCATGCTTTTTATGATTCAAAGACCTCCTGGCAAGCTCTGTACAAGCTTCAGATCTTGTCAGGAACAAGCTGCAAAAAATCCTCACCGCAGAAAGCTCCTGTCTTCCAAAGCCATCAGTGTTTGTCGTTTTGCTTCCAGCAAGACCCTGGGTGCTCCCAGGGAGCTGAGCGAGGCCGAGCGAGCAGCACCAGGCGCTGCACGTCCCCGTTGGGTGGCAGCAGAGCCCGGCGTGTGGCACAGCTGGCAGCAGGGCACGGACCCTTCTGCAGGGACAGCCCAGCGCAGGAGTGCCAGCCCTGGGACTGCAGGGGAGGCTGCAGGGAGGGCATATTGCCTCCCACCCGCAGCTATGGGAAACTGAAGTTCTCCTGGTCTCTCATCGGCAAAAGGACCCTCGCTCGGGGATTTTGGTACTTCCCTGGTAGTCAATATTCACTTTTCACTGCAGACCTGGAGGACTCTGATGCCAGAATGGAAGCCAGAAGCCAGGAGCACTCTGTCCCAGGGGGTGCCACAATATCTCATGTTACATCAGAAATCTCTAGCTCTGCCCCAAGCTTCCATTCCTCTCCCTTCAAACATAAAATACTCAAAAAGATTTCCTGTTAAGGGGCAGTCCAGCACATGGTAAGATCTGAAGAGACTGATACGGCAGACAGCATTGAACTGCAAGGGTTGTACTTCTGTGCCCAGCCTCAGGGGACAGAAGCACTGAGGGAGGGGAGGCCCTGGAAGCCCAGTGAAGTGGAAAGGGAATGCCCATCAGCTGAGGCACACATGGAAGCCACAGAGGAGACAGCCTGGAACAAAGGATTTTCCAGATTTTATTACCCCCAGACTTGGTGTTCCTTTGGTGAATGCCTGAAACATCAACAAATAACAACAAATGGAGACAAACAGAACTGAGCAATCTGAGCTGGTAAAGCCCAGGCAGCAGGGAAAAGATCACCCTGACTCCAACGCTCAAGCTGACCAAACAGGTGCAGCCCAAAAACCTTCATCTCCTCATGGGTTTAAGCCCAGGCAACTCCATGCCTTGCAAAAGGGCAAGTCCAAGTTTGTTATCACAACTGATAACAGGAGCAGAGTCAGTCCTTTTGACTAAAGGGCATGACTTTTGTTGGTCAGATAATGGGCCAAAAGAACCCCAAACATATGCTGCCCATTCCTGCTATCCAGCAATCCACCATTTTTATGTCCCTCTTTCTATCAGCATTCTTCTTCTTCTCAAATCCCGTAAAAAAGGAGGGGAGGGGGAACTAGGCACCATGGTATCTTGTGACAAAATGCAAGTCACAGACTGTTGACACAACCTGGACTTTAAAAGCAGCCCTGAGATGTCCTAATACCAGGACTTTGCTCTAGAGGACATATGTTACAAGCTGAAATCATGAAATGACAAGGAGTGACACCGTGTAATGTATCCCTCTGCTCTGCCATGACAGCTGAAGGCTCCATGCCAGTCTGTGATGACAGCAAAGGCTGGAACAGGTCACTAAGGGAGGCTCTGGAATTTCCAGCACAGGGCTGAGGAAGGCACAGACACGTGCCAGGGTGGCTTTGGCATGCTGATCTTGCCTTTGGTTTGAGGAGGATACTACATCATCTCTTCCAGCCCTCATTTTCTTATGCTAAATCTGAAACCATGCAACATGACTTTGACTGTGAGAACAAATGAGATCCTGCCCCCAGTCCCAGTGTGTGCTGAACTGCAGTTTTGAAACAGCACCCATTTCTCAGCTCCCCAGCACTACTCCTTCTTCCTAGTGTGCCAGCTTCCACAGCCCTGACCTGGGGCCTGCCACACTGTGATACATTCCCTGCTATATTTTCCCTCAAAAAATCTGCTATATTTTCCATGCTCTTTTCATTTTTATCTGGGAAACTTCCATGAAGCTGAAATTTCTCAGGGATTGAACCAATAATGAGATTTTTAAAACAATTTCTGAGGCAGTGGCAATAGCACAACTGCCTTACACAAAAGGTCCACCTAGTCCAGCATCTTTATCTTTAGTGATGCCAAAACCAGATACATCGGGGAAGTAGTGATCCATGAAGTACCTCTGACTGTTTTGTAAGCCAGTCACAGTAAATCTGAGCACCAGACTTATATTGTGCTCATGTATTAAAAAGATTTGGCAACATCCTTTTATTATTCTATAGCACCAATGACATCTACACTCTTTCTGGGTTCCTTGAAGTGTTTTGCAAAAGGAAATTAACATCATTTCCATTCTGCTAATACAACAGACACATTGAATGTCTAGAATCAAAGTAAGCTAATAGCCCAGTACTGTTGTACTAGGCTGAGATGGCTTTTAAATAAACCTGATTTTAATTCTGCCACAACTGTTGGGTATATACATGAAAAGCTAGCAATTATCATTATCTCCTGAAATAGAAAGCGAATAGGGCTGGGCTAAGAAAAGACCATTTGTTCATCCAAATTCTACAAATAAAAGCCATTATGATCTCAGGCCTGCATGAGGCACATTTAAGCCTTTGGCTGAATGTCATCAGCGTACGCAGCAGGATCTCAGTATCACATTAAGCACAATCTGTATCCGTCTAACCTATAACCAGCACATGCTGCAAATAAAAGGGCTGTGAGGTAAGAATAGTGGTCCACAACCATATGCCAGAGCAGACTGAAAAATCTGAAAATCCTTCCCAAATTTGCACACAATGATTCCCACCGTGGTTCTCTCTGGCTTCATACCTGGGTCTAGCAGACGGCACCCCTTGAACCTGAGCTTTCTTGCATTTTCTTTTTCCCATATAACCTGGATTCTTTCTTACTCCCGTTCCTTGCACATGACACATGCAGCAGTGCCAAGATATCAAAGAGGAGGAGGCAGACAGTGCAGTGTGCTGGTTAAAATGCAGAGTGAGCAGTACAGCTCCCCTATGCACTTGGATATACGTCATACTGGACATGCCTGGGTACAAAAGAAAATGTCTGGACAAAAGGACTGTGATGTGGAGTCAGCCAGCCCAAAAGCATGGGAAAGTGGGGGGACAGGGCATGGCACCATAACACAATATATGATTTAGATCTCCACTCTCCAACCACCTTTAGCAGCTCCACTAAAAGACGCAGGTCAGGCTGAGCTGCCACCCATGACACCTTGCTTGTAAAGATATGAGAAAATGTGTTTCCCTTTTTAGCAGCTGCATCACCCCCGACACCCAGGAGTGAAGCATCCTGCACAGCAAGCCACTTGTCACTGTCTAAATTAAGCAGTGGATTTTCTACCTTTGCCTCCCTCCCCTGCTCTCAGCCAATAGTGCACAGGTGAGCTCAGGGCTGATATAGCTGGATTAAACCCTCAGTACACAGAGTACGACTTCACCCACTCCCATTTGGATTGCTTTGAAAATTTAATAGCAAATACACCTTTATCCCACATTCTCTGCTCATCCCATATGATTTATGAAAGAGAAACCATCTCCATGTGCTTTTGTCCCTAATAAACAGGGTTATGCAAAGTCATGTGCATGATTACACCAACTCTGCTCCATGCAGGGTTAGCTCTGTGAACAAAGCTAATAGCAGTCTGATTTAATGATGAATAATTAAGTCACCAAAGAGTTCATTTCAGTCCTGATGGCCATCAGAAGCACATATCTAATAAAGTCTGAAAGCTGCCACAACCCCCAGGAGTCACAGGTATTTTGTACTCTCATTACACTCCTTTTGTAGCTATTTCCCCTCCTTATAAAACATTGATACATGAGTTTTACAAAGACAGCACCAGCAGGCTTCTGGTCTGAAACAGCAAAAGCAGGGCAGAATTGGGGGGGGATTTTTATTATTATTTTAATACTTAAAAAAAAAGTTTTTATTGGAATTACAAAGAAATACATTGTCAAACATAGCTGGACCTAAAGAGCAAGTGATTTGGAAGTGATGAAAGAGGCAAATATTATCACTGGAGTCAAGGTCATGAAATCTCTAAGTACAAATAGCTCTTAGTCACCTTGAAAAACAACTTATATCCCAGTAATTCTTCTGTGGCAATTTGAAGGTTGTGCAATTACAATTTCTCATAGTGGTGGGGAGACCAGAGGTTTTTCTCAGTCACCCTTTAACCACAGATCAGGCAACGCCTTCTAAAGCCTTGCGTTAAAATTGAAAGGTTTGATGATATCATGCAGGCTTTTCCAGATCTTCAAGATATTTCTGTCAAAGCTAAAAATACAAACTCACTATGTTCACAGCATGACAAATGTTTTCAAAGTTTAAAGCATAGCCATTTGGTCATTGGGACTGTGGTAAGTTCTGGAAGTCAGAGAAGGACATACAGTATTGAGAATTTTACATGCAGGATTTAAATCTGAGCACGTAACTCAAGAAATCTGCTGCCAACCCCCTTCTCTTTGCCACTGCAAGGATGGGAAATGTTTGTCAGAACAAACTCTCTATTGCCCTTTTGCTGAAGGCAAAACAAACCCACACAGGCAGCCTTGTACTCCCAAAATCTAACAATAAGAGGCTGGGCGCATACAATGGAGGGAAATAAATTTCCCATGGGAAGTGCAGTATAGCTTTGACAGTTTATTATAAATGGCAAGTTCGGAAAAACTGATATTTTCAAAACAAATAGTTAAAAAAAATAAAACTATTTTAGCTGATTAAACAGGGAAAGAAGTCACAATGGCATGAACTGGCATTCTCTACCTGCAGCACAAGTCCCTGTAACCATCTGAGTGCCCAAAACTGACTTGCCTTTTTAAGAAACAGGTTACTGTACATCTTGGATGTATCATTAGACCAGTCACTAGTGGTGTCCCCCAGGGCCCAGTGTGGGGTCCAGTCCTGTTTAACATCTTTATTCATGATCTAAACTTCGACAGGGGAGGTTTAGGTTGGACATGAGGAAGAATTTCCTTGGAGAAAGGGTGATCAGACATTGGAATGGGCTGCCCAGGGAGGTGGTGGAGTCACCATCCCTAGAGCTGTTTAAGGAAAGCCTGGAGGTGGCACTCAGTGCCACGGTGAGGTTGACACAGTGGAGTTGGGGCATAGGCTGGACTCAATGATCTCAGAGATCTTTTCCAAACTAAATGATTCTGTGATTCTATGATTACTGTAAATTGCTCTTTCATCACCTGATTTAACTTAAAGTGATTCAGAAGGATGAACGCTCTTCCCCAGCTCCAGTTTGGTCTGTACTGATTTGTGTTAAGTCTTTAACAGAGAAAGGCAATTCTTTATTTCCACATCTTTCTACACTTTATTCCCAAAGGAGACCAAACCAAATGACCTTCTGAGACTTTACTCCTGCAAACTGTCCCTGCAAAAATCATATCACCAAGTTAACCTTTTTCCATTACATCAATCCCAGTCCCTTCTTCAACACAATCTTGCAGGTGCCTGAACTGAGAAGAAGAGAGTGAATGAAATAGGAGGAAGAAGAAAGAGCAAATGTACTACGTACTATATAAGGGAAGAGTTTTTAATTGTCTTATAAAAGACAGATGAAGTTTCTGGGGTTCTTACCATCCCAGCACCCTTAGAATCCCACCTGTAAAAATACTCTGAAGGATAAACCAGGGTCAGGTTCATGTAAGCTGAGGTCAGCCTTTTATCCTGTCGTTTCTTTTACCACATTTCAGTACTCAGTTAGTTCCAGCTGAATTCAAAGTCACAATTCCCAGTCACAGTACCCCAAGGGAATTGCACTGTTAGCTCAGAGCTTCATTGTTTAATACCCAGCTCATGGATAGCACATTGTGTCTCTTCATTTGCAGACTATTTTGGATAATTTTCAACTGTTACTCTTGGAAAACAAGCAATTCCAACAGAGTAAAACCTCTCCAAAATAGGAATGAAACTTATGACAACTTTTAGGAAGGTTTTTATGCCCCAATAACACATGGCAAACTAAGGTCTAGCTAACAGCTAATTCACTTCTCACATTCTTTTGAAGTGACCTCTGATTCCTGACTTACTACCTGGCAGGCTTTCTGAACATGACAATTCCCAGATCCCCTTGTCCCTGGGGATCTCCTCTCTAGTTGTGTTTTCCAAGGTAGTGGTGCCTCCTCACGCAACACCCATTTACTGAGGAATTCCTTGCACCTCCCCCAGAACTCCCTTCGGAATTAGCTTTTGAGTAGCACTCCTCCAGTAAGAGCTAAGGAGATGTGCATGTTTTGATTTCCAAGTTCAAGATGGGGTTACACTTAAGCAAATAAGAGCTGATACATATTTAGTACACTTGGATAGTCCACTCACAACGTTTCTGCCCAATTTACTGCAACACAAAAGTATCCAGAAGAAATGGGGAGACTGGACTGCAAACACCTTCCTGAAGAACAGTTATTTTTTAAAAGGAATTCTCTGATAGAAAACTCATAAATCAGAAACTTCCTGCCCTGCCACAACTATATTCTAAATACTGTTGCTGCTCTATCACCCAGAAGTTAAGTTTCTAATAAAGCTTCTACACCTCTAGAGAAGCATCTAAGGCAATTTAAAAAACAGCATTAAAATACCAGTCCTTGTAAACTAGGAAATAGCTGAGCAAATGGAAGCTGCTTGAGTAATTTACCCATTTTTATGAGTGAGGACATAAAGCGAGGACTGAAATTAATCCTAGAAAGTAATTCAAATTATGAAAATGCCTCAAAAACTGCAAGCATTCCTCAAAACAATAAATCATCTTGAAACAATCATACAAATGGGCCAGTGTCATTGGAAGAATTGCATATTCTTAGGCACAGTCTAATGGCATTTGCCAGAAAGGAATTCTGCTTGGGTTTGCACAATTTCTTTGAACTTTTATCATTTCATGAACCTTGATTTGCTTCTTAAAAAGGGGGGTAGGGTAAAATTTTAGACCAACTGTATGCTCTATATATTAAGTCATAAATGTAGCTGCTCTACAACCAAATTCAGACCAAAGAAATAGAGAATTAGATAGTGACATTTCAAAAATAAAGGATTTCACTTAAAATCAGAATTTAAAGTTTCAATTAAATCATAGGATCTGAAAACACAGGGAATAAACTTGCTTCCCTTTTCCCATCTATGATCAAAAGTAGATATGATAAGATGTGCCACTTCTAAAATTTTTAAAGACATGGTGATCCAAAGTAAATAGTTTTATAAGCTACAGACTCTTGAAAAACATAAATTCCAAAATTAAAATGTATTTTAATGCATTTACATTCTTCATGTGTCTAGCATATTTCTGCAAGTAAAAAATATCCACAGATACTTTATGCGTTCTAAATAAAATTTCAACTTTCATTCAAATAGAGATTGACAACTCATTAGCAAAAATAGTTGTTAGGGAAAAATATAGATGTTAAATAATATGATGACTTTATGCAGAGCTATATTAGTTTAAGTAGATGTGTACAGATATGAAGTACCCTCATGTTTATCAATTAGTATTTTATAATTAAAAATCTAAATGTAAACCAAGGTTACAATCAGTCAGTCTAATCAAGGTTTCCTGGGTTATTGAACAAGCCATGATTAAAATCAATGATTCAAATCACAGTATTTGAAATCGATCAGCACTGATGTCCATGGTATGCCTTTATTCTATGTTAAATTAAAAAAAGGAAGAGACATAGGACTACATGAGCACCTTCTGCCACGTTCCCAAAACCCTCAACTGAATCTCCAGTAGCTAAACACAGGCTTGAGCTCCACAGAGATTTGGGAGCATTTCTGCTTATGCAAGCAGACAAGCCAAGAATGAAATGAGAAAATCTCAGTGTTACAGCACACAAAAAATATTAAACCCTTAAGGCTCAAAATTTTAAAAATTTAGAATTCTAAAAATGCATGTTCCCAACCAAAACTGTTGAGCCTAAGTTCCCCAGGGCACTCACTGAAGTTCTGGATATTGTAGGTGAACCTTAAGATTCCTTAAGACAATCTCAGTGTCTCACACACAAGGCCCACCTCCATCTGTGCAAAGTACCTGTGTAGCTTTGACACAGTGTGAAATTGGAGAATATTTCCCAAGAATAAGCTCAAAATCATGTGTTGGACATTGCTCAACACCCTTTAAAGCCAAAGATCACTGCAGATATCTTGCTTACCAACAGCCAGCCAACTTTCCCCTTCACTTTTAAATTCCCTATGGAATTAAAGGAGCTTTCAGAGAGCTCCAGAAAAAAAATTATAAAGAACAAAATAATGAAAAAGGAGCCAAATGTGGCTGAACAATTACAAATCCAAGCTGCAGACTTGAAAGGAATTTTGCATCCATTTTAGCTAATTTCTAATGGAGAAGTCTGTAATGCTTATACATCAACTCTGACATTATTTCTGAATACCGGCAGCAATCACCTACATTTCTATCTAATGGAAGGACAGTTATGTCCTGACCATAGGACTGCATTAAGAATTAGAGAGCCTTTAAAGGAGGACTGCAAACCAAATTTGTTTCTTCTCCATTTTGACACTCAGTTGTTTCAAATACAACCTCATTTTCCTCACACTTTCTGGGCAGTGAGGCAAAAGATGACTCCTTTTTTTTCCTTCCCACCTCCTCCTTCTTCAGCAGGTATGGTATGCTGGCTCTGCTTTACTTCAGTATTACCAGAACCTTGTTGGAAATTTCAAATATTTACTGGGAGATTTACCGCCTGCATCTTTTTCAGAGCGATAAGGCTACTGAATAATTAACAAAGATATCTTTCCCCCACAAGTTCATTAAGCATTAAGCTTATTATTTATATCACAATAGAGCAAAGATCCCCAGTTGTGAGGCAAAATCCAACCCTGTTAGAGTCTGTGCTGATAGGCATGAAAGCATTTGTCCCACAAAATGGACATTCTTTGAGCCAGAACATAATGTGCAAAACAGACAAGGACAAGCACACAAAACACGATGTGAAATCTCCACGTGGACGCCGGCTGGTTGGGGAACAGCTGCACCAAGGATTATTCATGCACATGGAACACTTTGTTGCTCAGTTTGAAAACTCTGGTCCACGTCTTGGCTGTACTGTAATGCTCTCAACTCACAGGAGAGACTGCTACAAAGAAAGGGAAGTTGAAATATCTTCCCTCTGCTTCTTTCCAAACTGTATCACCACTGGGTACCTCGGCATTTATAGGACACAGGTATCTATTTCACTGAAAAGGAACAATAGCGAAAGTCTTCATCGCCACTTCAGAAGATGAATTTTTCAAAATGAAAACTCCTGTCAGGTGATTGTACCACTTCAGTTTCTTTTGGATACAGAGGTGTGTCCCAGAAAACCCACTTTTCACTTCAAATGCAATTTCTTAACTGGTTCATGTACATCACTAAAATGATCCAACCTTTCAGCAAAAAGGTAATCAAAAATAACTAAAACTTCCAGACCAGCACCCAGATAAGGAACCAAGAGATAAAGGGCTCAACCTCAGGCAGCAAAAAGGTGTGACATTCTTATTGCTGAAGTGCTTTATTATGGAAATAGTGAATTACCCAAGGAAAAAAAATCTCTGCTTGAGGAAGAGGGACTAAACTATAGTCAAAGATGTAGTCTCTTCTGAATTTCAAAGATGATGTGTGAGCCAGAAGAGTGCTGGCTCGAGTTCCACAGCCTGCTGGCACCACCTCCTGTGCCTGTCCCAAGCAGGGGGATCTCTGTACAGCTGCTCTGCTCTCAGCTGGACTTCCCACAACACCTCTTGAGCGCTCAAGAAGAAATGCAAGACAGTGTGGTACTTTTTTAAAATGAAAGTCTGACTAAACTAGAGATTTTTATATTCAAAATCTGCATCAGTTCATTTACCAGCTGCTTTGGGGAGAATTCACTGATAAAATGCCCTAATGGAGGGCATTTTACACAACTATACAACTGCACAGCTGCAGTTTTGCCCAAAATTTAGAAATAACAGGTGCTGGCACAACTGCTTTTCTGGAGAGACAACGTGGACCTTAAACACTGCGTGTTACCCTGCAGAAAGAACACAACAGCAAGTAGAAAAAGCTTAAAACAATACAAACCAGGCAATCATGGTGCTGAATACAAAACCCGGACACTGTCTAAAACATAAATAGCAATTGCTGGGATACATTATTGCATTACTCCTTTATTGGGCCCCAAAGAAATAATCTTTATGTCTTTGACAGAATCTTGAAAACCCTGAACTATCCAAGGCAACACCACACTTTTAGTCAGTGTTATCTACTTGTCCCCTGTTTCTGTGCTGCTCTACATCTGTCCCAGTCACTTTGCTTTCTAGTTCAGATGCCATTTATCAAGCTGCCATATGAAATAAAACAGTAACAAAACCAAACACCACTCATTTCATTTGTCTGCGAAGTTATTTACAGGTATTTGCTATTAGATTTCCTGCTGAATGAAGGAAGATCCCAAAGTTAGTGTACTGTGTATTTCTAGCAGTAGCCAAGGAATAGGATTGATTAAATTATAAATTATGATTACTCTACAGCATCTGAATACTGAAGGAGACTTTTAAAAATTTAGAATAAAAATGAAGTCACTGAATTGCTTCTTCATGCAAATAGCTATAATTTCAGGTAACACATGTGCAATGAAAGAAATATATTATTAATATAAGTAAGGTAAATAAGTACTATGGACCCAACTAAACTAAAGAAAAGCTAACTAAAGAAAAAAAGGAAAATGAATTATTTAGTATTTTCCCATCTGATTTTCACTGGTGTGCACTACAATAGAGTGTAACAATATTCAGATTCATGTTATTTGAGATGTTAACCCCTGTACCTGGAGGCATTTGATTTTCCTTGAAATCATCCAAGCAAAGCTGTTGGTAAGTTTTCATTTGTGTGAAGTAAGAGACACCAGAAACTGGCACGTCAGCATTAATGCCGACATTCTAGGATAGAAGGCTTCCTTTTACACTACACAAACCAATCAAACCTGATATGCTTGCAGTTTACTGAATTCCCTCAAACTTTCTTTGTTTTAAGGAACGTCTCCACTAGTGACTTACTTGAAAGTGATGAGGGGAAGCTGACAGCAGTATAGGATATAAAATAGATGCATAGTGTGAATCAGAGTCTCTCCTAAAAGAACTTCTATTAAAAAAAATCCTTTCAAAAAATGGCAAAGCAGTTGGAAAAAAAAATTTTATGTGTATTAGCCAGCAGAAGAAACCTGGAAGTAATCTGAAACACTTTGTACTAATTAAAATTAACTCTTTGGTGCCAGCAAGAACGACTTCTCTGTATCTAAGTCAACTTCTGCACAAAGCTAAAGCAACTGGCATACCTTTGAAGACAGAGGATGCTTCATTGATTTTTTTTTTTATTGATTAGTTCTGAACTTATAAACTGTTCTCATTTTTATTTGTCTGTTTTGCACTAAAGAGTTTTGCACTAAAATTACCTAAAATTCTATACTGTACATTTCTACAAGTCTTTGTCCATAAAAGAACAAGATGCACCATGGCAGGTGCCTACAGATTTTGAAGTAGTGCACTCCAACCTGTTGAGAGCAGGAGCTCTCTTGCTGTGTGTACCGGTAAAGCAGTTTGTCACCAGGACCCAATTACGACTTTAAAAGACAATAAATCTCATCACAAGTCACAGGAAGTGTTGCTTTATAATCCTTGCTACCTATGGCTTCAGTGTGGAAGCCAAGAAGCAATTCCAATAGAGACCATGGCTGTGGGGAAGTGACTATCCAGCTCTTTGGCTTGCTAAGTATCAGGTAAGCTTCACCTGTCATTCTCTAGGGGCATTTTGGCACCTGGAGTCAGGCATGTGGCAAGTGCCACACTGCTGGACAGGTGTGCCACCTTCAGAGAGCCAGATCCAGATTCTTCTATGCTCTGGCATGCTTAGAAGAAAAATGTCAGTACTGTCCAAAGTCCCCATATCTTCCGGTTCCTTGCCAATTATGCCTCCTAAATATAAATTTCCACATCATTCCTGTGTCTCAGAAGGATTCTCTGGGTGCCTGAAGTCTCTCATAAATTTTTATGTTGCTTTTTAAGTCTTGTAATGCTTTTTTCAGGTTCCTAAATTCTTCCTTAACTGATTAGGCCTGTGCATTTTCAGCTGCAAATCTACAATTATAGTGGAAAAGCAGCACTTCCCAGACAGAGAGGCACGATAACAAAAAAAGTCTCTCATTTTCCCTTTGTCTAAGGGTTTGATTACATGTTCTCAGGCAAATCAGATAACCTGAGATTCACTTGACTCATCTGCTGAGCACAAACATTATCCATCTTTGCCTTTCCACAGGATCTCGAAGCCAAGTATCAGGACAAAATACACAGCATCTCCCTGAAGGAAAACTACCCGGTGTCACAAGGAAAGCTGTAGTCATTTTGATTTATAAAACTACACTGGAGGAGTGCTGAGTACAACCCAGCACTCAGAGAAAGAAACCCCCAAATATTAAAAAAATTAACTACCAGAGGCAGAGATTAATATCAGTAATTTACAAATTACCTTTTAAAAGTGTTAAAACCCAACAGCAAGCCAACCTAATTTCTCTCCCAAACTTTCTTTATTCTCTCTCTTTCCCTTTAACTTGCGTTCTGTGTCTTTTGTAACAGATTCTCGAGTTTCTGATCACAGTATAATTGTGGCATCAGTCTCCTAGAGGCAAAATCCTGGGAATACTCCTTACAAAGGACAATTTAATCGAATTCTTAGAGAGTAGAAGAAAATTAATTTCCTCTGACTTCGTCCTCTTTTGAATACTTAAACCTGCACAATTACACATTGAAGAAATGAAATGTATCGATTTTGAAACCTCAGCTTTTATCAATTAGATACTTTTCCAGTGCCTACCAAAGCAAAATTAAAAAAAAAAAAAAAAAACCTTTAAAAAAATCCAGTCATTGGGAAAAAGCCTTTTTTTTCACATTGAAGTGCCTAAGTATGTCTTCCCACCTGTAGTAACAGGCATTTTAAGGAAGAAAAAAGAACCAAAGAAATTCCCAGAGACAGTTCACTTTTCTAAATGTGAATAAAAATAAAAACACCAGAAGACTGCATTATGTTAGTTTCAATCAAATGTTGGTGAGCCTGGAAAAGTGAGAGGCTTCAGAAATGAGATGGCAACTTACTGCTTGAGGCAGACAGTTCTCTTGGGCTGGAGGACATCGGCTGAGCACACATCTGACAGAGACAGTCCCTTCCATTAAAGGTAACTCGATCTCCTGGTGGAAACGGACGCCTGGAAAGTTAAAGAGAAAAATGTATTTTTGCAAAGGTTATGCCAGAAATTTTCCTCTGTTCCCCATGCCTTGAGTTTCCTGCCTTCCTCCAGCGCAATTAATATTTTACAGAAACTCAGGCCAAATAGTTTCTGCAATGTGGCCTTGGCAAAGCCAGGCACTGGAAGAAATCCAATCCATGGATGCAAGCAGAGCAGAGGTTAGACTTGCCTTGTATTTTCATTTAAAAAAGATTATCAAACATATTTTATCTGAATAATAGAGACAATGGAATCTGCTAAGACACAACAGCTATATTTATGACGGTCCCATAAATGATGTTGTGGATAGCAAAGGATACAGAAGAGAACTCAAAGAATCAGAACTGTTCTTGAGGCTGGTGAAGGAATGTGGAGCTAGTCACTCATAAATGTTAAGAATGTGTGTTAGGCAGAAGTTGACATTGCTGTTAACTCCTATTTGGTGCCTAAAGCAGAGGATAAGCAATATTTTATAACTCCAAATCTTTAACAAGGAGCGTTAGCCGCTGAGTGCAGACCCCTGCTACACCCCACCTCACTCCAAAACTGCTTAGCAAACGAACAACTGCTGATTTCAACAAAACAAAATGTTTCAGGCGTTGTTTCCTCTCCACTGCCATCTCTAAGTGGGCCAAAAATAAATCAGCAGCAATACTGAATTTCATTAATCTATTCCAATGACTCATCTTTTGTTCATTCAACATAAAAAGATTGATGCAAGTCAATGCACAGAAAATTGATGTCATGTTTCACACTGTCTCTGGGAAATAAAACTGCAAAATACACAATATATGATTACCAACATGCAGTAAATTCATACATTATTTAAAAACAGAAAACAATCAAAATGCTTTCGATAGAAAAGGGCTTGAAAAATGTACCAGGCTAAAGGACAAAGTAGTTCAACTACTAATCAGAGACAGGAGCTTAAAACACCACGTTTCTCCCATCCACAGAGCCTTAGCTAACTTCTTTTTATTTGCTGTAGAACTGAAGACTGGTTCTCCTACTGGGGGCAAGAAAGAATAATTGGGAAGCAGGGTAATCCCAGTAGTCCCAAAGCCACATGCTCTTACATGATTGTTTGACTGTTCTCAGAGCCCAAATGTAGCATCCAGAATTTTGCTTTACTTCATTTCTCCCACCAAGCTGGGCTGATCACCTGAACTCAGCTCAACTCATGTTCATTATCTCAGCGTGTAAGCCTCACACTTAATTCTTTCGGATACGAAAGTAACTTTCTGAGAACAGGAAACTGCCTGTAATACAAAAGCCGTGTCCCCCAAGTAAATGAGTGGCATTTTCACGACTCTTCAAGTCAGACCTGCAGCAGATCTTTTATAACCAAACGCATCCTCAAGAGAAATATGTCTTGAGACTTGTGTCTCATGGTGATACCTTTCTTCGTGTTTTCCTTGAACTGGGTTCCCACCATGTTATCTGTAGGGATGACTTACTTGCAAACAGTGCAGGCAAAGCAGCTTGGATGGTAAGTTTTTCCCAGGGCTGTCACTACTTCGCCTTCCACGAACTCCCCACAGCCATTGCAGCGGGTGCCGTACATGCGCTGGTAGTCCAAGGTGCAGAGATATTCTCCATTCTTAAT
This sequence comes from Oreocharis arfaki, assembly GCA_013398015.1. Taxonomy (NCBI): domain Eukaryota; kingdom Metazoa; phylum Chordata; class Aves; order Passeriformes; family Paramythiidae; genus Oreocharis; species Oreocharis arfaki. The sequence continues at coordinate 1,455,353 of VZRR01005613.1, read as the reverse complement.
GAAAAAGCCTCCTTGTGCCAGGTCACAGCCACACACTGGAAGAAAAAACAAACCACACAGATTAGAAAAATATCACTACTAAGGATGTTAGCTGCTCAATTGTATCAGTAAAAGGGTGAAGAGCCAGTCAAGGATTTCTGTGACTTGGCAGTTTTTCACTGTAAAATGCCTATTCACCCAAACCTGAACACATCACATCCTGTGCCTGCTTTGCTGTAAGAAAATATTCAGAGTCCTGCATTGGCACTTCTGGTTAACACAGAGACAGAAAGCAATTCCACCTCTAACAGCCAAACCCCACAAAGAGAAAGTGCCATGGGAGATGGGAGATTGAATTTCACACTGTGCCTTCAGCTTGGATTGAACAAAGAACTCGAAACTACCTATTTAGTGTTCCCCCATATCACCAAAAATTTATAACCAGCTGCTCTCAGGCACTTTGGTTTCAGCCACTCCTCCTGCTCCTCTGCATATTGCTGTATCTGTGTAATTCAGTAAGAGAAACCACTCTTCACAGCACTCTAGCACATTAAGTTAACTCTGCAAGCAAGTCCATCTCATCCACCTTCATAAGATTCAAGTACATTCAGATCAAATATCAGAAATATTGAATATCAGAAATTCTGATTATTAAAGGAAAAATAAATAAGCAGCACACTAGGTCCCTGCAGTTACACAGTCCTTGAAAAATCAAAATATGAAATACAGAAAGAATATCAGGGGGACTGGGTTCAAGTCACCTTTCTGCCACAAGTCTCAAGCACAGAACTGTACCCAACATTCATTCTTGCCCCTGTTATAATGGGCTAGTATCTTATTAGCTACCTGCCTTAAAAATTAAAATTGCAAGGCATTTGGGGCAGAGATTGCAAATTTTCTTTGTCTGTTGCCCAGGCCTGGAGGTCTAATGATTGCTAGTGTAACAATAATTAATAGAACAACAATAAACAGTACTAAAATGCAGCTTAGAAGGAAAGCAGTATCAGTACCAGCATTTTTCCGGTTTCACATTTCTGCATAGAACAGTGATAACACTCCAAGTGCAAACAAATTACATTTCATGGTGGCATTAAATCCACAAGCAGCCAAAACTCAATTATCAGTGACTGAGGAGAATCACAAAGAACTACTGTTAAGGCTCTGTTATAGTGCTGCAAAATGTTCCAAGCTGGTTTTTAGGTACACCTCCAGAAAAAATAAAGCCTCTTTCATTCCTTCTTTTTATTCTACTGATCTCCATTTTGTTTAAAATATTATTTTCAAACTAATAGTACAATACCCTGTTAGGCAGAAAATACAGGTGACCTCTACACCACAGCACCTGAGACCCTTCCTGGTCTGGGGACCAAGGAGTAACTTTCCACTGGAAGTCCAGAGGTGAAACCTCAGCCTACTTAGAAAAGGTTTACTTCTCTAAGTCACTTCAGGCAGATCCTTACAATTACATCACTTAGAAATTGAGAATTCTGCTTTAATGTCTAAAAGATGCTTTAGAAGCTGCTAAATTTCACAAAGAGCTATGGAGTACTCGTGTCTGTGGGATTATTTAAATTATAGTCTGTAATTTACCTTGTAGCTTTAACATCCCAGTATATATATTTGTCAGTCTTAAGCTGAAGGTGCCCAGTGTGCTGCTGGGTGTGCCTCAGAAGCTGCATATACGAACTCTCTGTCTCTTCACTGTGATCCACAGTTCTACCAAAGAGTCACTTTTTGGAGAACTCATTTGGGCATTGCGGCCCCCTTTACCTGCCTGGGCAAGGATCTAGTAAGATAGGATGACCAAAACTCACCTTCAATACCACACCTGTATTCTAGCTTATTCTGAAAATCCAGCTTCAGCGTATCATAAAGAGGTGGCAGATCATCGTTTGCAAAAACTGCTACAAACTTTGAAGGAAAGGGTTCATGCACTCACAGTTCTCAGGCTCTATCCCCTTTGCATGCATGGCTGCAGAGATTCAAGCCTACCAACAAAAATGGGGGCTAAAATTATTTGTCAAGTCTTTTAGAGACAGTAATTACAGTTATTAAAAAGAAGCTCCCTCCACTGCTCTTTTCCTTATGAAGTCTTCATTCTATTCAATCTCTAATTCATTTTGCAAATAACCCAGAATGTCTGAGTTAAATTCTCTCACACTGGCAAGCCATGAATTCAGGCCCAAGCAGAAGTGCTCATGATGTGAGCCCCCCGCAGATTCATCATCTTTGGCATATGCACAGCAGGAAGCACACACCAATCTGCAAGAATTAGAAACAAGCCCTGGCAACCCCACATTACAACTGATTTTTGCAGTCAATTTAGCACATGTGTTCCTATCACTAATCACAGCTTTAAGCTACATGGGAAAAACAAGGGTCACCCAGACTGTGAACGTCCATGGTAGGAAAAGTGCCATTCCAGCTGGCTGCTCTCACTTTGAGTCAGAGATCAAATCAGAAAGGATGAACATGACTGTACCCACACTTGGTGTACATTGGGGTGTGTAACAGGGCAGGGATGTGAACACCTCTTTTTTCTTCTTTTTTTCTGCTTTTTGCAACTGTGCAGAAGTCGTGGCTCTGACAATACATCCCCTCAAGCTGACACATACTGCCTTAGAACACATGACCACTATAGAAAAACCACAAAGAAGATGGGATGAACTGCGATTGTCTTTTATTAAAAAGAAAGACCACATGCCCACCACTGTTCATGCCACAAGCAGCACAGGCAATGAAGAGAAATCAGCTGTGAACTCTACATATGTGCAATACATTCTAATGGTGTGATCTGAGCAACTGCTGTGGTGCACACATCATGTCATCAAAGAAGAATTTATACCTAAATGATGGCAGTTAACTGTAAACATGAAACTATTGTTTTTTTCCTATACTGATGGGAAAAATGACTTCGGAAGAATTACTTTGTGGGGCCAATAGTGATGCACAAATCATGTTTGAGAAGGCAAAAAGCAAAAGGTATTCTGTAAACATCCATTATACAGAAATAGTTCTACAGAAGAATAACACTTCCTCAAGATCCTTCCTGCTCAATATGATGGAAGAAATTCTGTTTTGCATGACCAAAACCCTCTTTCTGAAACAGGAGACACTGGGGAGCATTTCTGTTCCCTCAGGTACCACAAGCATAGAGACAAAAAAAGTCAGCATTTTTCTTTAAATGAAAAAAGAAAACCATTATCTTCAAAAGCTCCTGGAGGAACTCAGCCTTTCTCTCAGAGTCTGTATCTCAAAGAATTTCATATTCCAAACAAACCATCCTGCCTCTCTTGTGAATGGAATAAGCTGGAATACAGTTCTACCTCCCACTGTATGGAAAACACCCACCCGCTAGCTTTTTCTGTCTTCAACTACTCTCTGGAGCTTCTATTTTGCATCCTTGGAGCACAAAAAGGCTGGAGATACTGTCAGGGCTGCTGTCAGCTCCCAAAGCTACAGGGTCTGTTATGGAAACCTGGGCTGCTCAAGAGCAATCCAGCTGCCTGTGGATCCAAGGGACCAGGACCATTCTTAAGCTGAGTCACTTCCAGGCTTTAATGATGATAAAAATGAAGAGATCGGAGTTTTCCAAGAAGCATGAAAGCAGGATTTGATACTACTGAGCATTATTTAGGATTTCCATAGCCTTATTGTCAGGGAGAGTTGAACTCCAGGTTGTTGTTAAGTAAAAATTGTTTCAGCACTGAAAAAAAAACCAACCCACACAAGGAGAGTTTGTGAATGTGGGGTCTCAGTTTGCAGAAGTGAATGCTATTCATTAATAAAATTCTAATGATCTACTTTGTCACCATGCATTAAATAAGGTGCAAATTCAATTTCCTGTTGGGGTTTTATTTCTTTCTTGTATTTCTCAGCTTCATAGAATAATGGTGCTGTTTTCAAGCAGGGAAATATTCATACAACAGTTTTTCTTGGGACATAATGGATCTCTTCTTTGGAGGTAGAAAGGAATTTGGAAATGTTTCAGTTTATTACCTACATCCAAACAAACACACAGGGAAAATCTGTTTCTTTTTTTTCCACGTAAGAGTTTAACAAATCCCATATTGACGAAAGCAAGGTTCAAGCTCTTATTAGAGTTTAAAGTTTCTGCATTTCAAATGAACCAAGTCTCTCTCTGCCTTTTACTCCTCTTACCAATACTTTTCTTGATAACATAAGTCATTTAAAGAATGAAAATACAACCAAGTATCATCAGAAGAGCACATAAGAAGAGTAAATATCAGAAGCTGTGCTGCAGCACTACCATGGCAGGGAGATTTCAAGGCACCAGTAAGAAATGCATACAGCATTTTGCAAAAGCTTTAAGAGAGATCTCAATGACCATTTGTCACACTCCTGCCACTGGAGATTTTTTTCTGTCATATACTGATGGGAGATGCATTTTGATAGAAGCTATTTGGAACCGTGTCCAGCATTCCCAATGGTTCTGGAATCTCCTCTCATTTCAACAGATTGACATTAGAAACAATGCTGGGAAGTCAAACCACATAAACATGGAAAAAATACTGGTGACCTTAAAATCTGCTTTGATATCTTAACATCAGGTAGAAGAAAGGTTTAGCAGCTAAAATACCTCCTGAGCAAAAGACAAGATTACAGTTCTCCCCTCTTCTCCTAAACTGGTCTGAGATCCCTCTTGGGAAGCATTCCTAGCCTCCACTCTGGCCTTTCTTCTCTTCCCATGAAAAATCCCGATGCTCCACTTCAAGCATCCTGCCTGCACCACTGCTGAGTGCGGCTGTCATTGTGACACAAGTAATTCTCAGCGGGGCACTTGAGTGAAACCCCTGGGCATTTAATGCAAGCATTCACTCAACTGAAACCAAAAGTGAATTCTGAGTCTCAGATGAGCTCACTTTTAACTTGATCAACTTCCCAATCAATGCCATGACCCTGCCTTCAGCCTCCAACACTGGAGACACAAATAATGCTGCACAGGGAGTTGTGCCTATCTGCACCTGACTTGCATGAATTTCAGTCTTTGTAGCAATCAACAGCCGAGAGCTCATACCTGAGCTCAACAGCAAGCAAACAACAGCTGCACGTAGTGTAGCAATGTGACAGCTTCTCCACTTCCCCAAAGAAATATCAGTGGTTTGTGCACCAGGATGGAAACAATGGCAGGAATCATTCAAGCATTTAAAACACCTTTCACATTAAACTAAGCACGAGGTGGAGATCAAAGTCATTTACAGGTCTGTAGGAAATGAACCTTGAAGAAAATGCAATCAGTGGAAAAATGTCAAAGTTTAGCCTTGGATAGCTTGACTGTAACTATCTAGAGTTTAAGATTTCTCTAAAAAGATTTTAAATAAGCAAACCAAGAATTTAAGGGTGGTACAAAACCAAACCTCATCCAAACCAGGCAAAGGAAGGATGCATTAACCACTAACCCAAGAAACTTTCTGTATTTTTGTAAGGATGCTCTGCCCCACTCATCAGGCACCTGTTAAGCATCCTGCTGCTCCTCTACTTCCAAAGGGATCCGGTAGCTTTTTAAAATCTGACATGGCATCTGTCAGCACTCATCAATATCAGCCAAGTAATGCAATTAATTTCATTTCCAGTCAAATGTTTGGTCCCTGAAGAAACCTCAAGCCCAACTAAACTAAGATTGGTATCAATCACTTGTCATTAATAGTATTCTAACCCCAACAGAAAAGTAAGGATCCCTTCACGATGGGAAGAAACTGAAGTGAAATACCAGTAGGAATCACTGCAAGAAGAACAGTCTTCAAAACAAAGCAGCTAAGATATGTAAATGCAGAAATGGCAATTAGTCTCACAGCTGCAACTGAGGTTTGATTTCACATCAAGCTACCAGAATGCATGAATTCACATCTGAACTCCATGCCCTGTCATGGGAGACATTTTAACCTCTGTTAGCTTCCCAGAAACAACAGACTCCCTTTCTACCTGGATCTTGGTTCAGTGATTCTGAGCTTCAAGTGACCTCATACAATTTCATGATGCTCAGGAAGGAGCACGTTCTACCCACACGTGTGCTATCACATCCCCACATCACTTTCTGTTACAGAAGAATTTGTGGAAATGCAGAGATCTTTTCAAACACTGCACTGGATATCTACTACAAGAATGGCCTCATATTTAAACTTTCCACCCACTGACACTGAACTGAACTATTTATAGCACTACCCTGCAGCCTGTTTGCAGCCTCCTCCTGCTGCCGCTGAAGGAATCTGATGACAGATCAAAGGTCAAAGAACTAATGATTTAAAACACATTCCAACCTGTTGATACAGTGTCTGCTTACATGACCCTGACTTCTTCCCAGTTCTTCAAGGGAGGAAGATTCAGTTCAAAGTCAAAGGATTACAGAGCATCCCAAAATCTAAACTTAAGAAGCCTCCCCTTTCCCTGTCAGGCTCATTAAACAACAGATGATGTAGCCTTCAAAAGCCATCACATAAAAAACCCAGACCTGTGCCTGGAACCTAAACATACCACAGAGGATTCTGCAAGTTAAGCTCGAGAGACATCTAACTGAAGAAGGGAAAATTATCACATTTATTCCATAATTAAGAAACTACTTTATGTTGATTTATAACAATGTTTTAATAGAAGTTAAAAGGCTTTTTTCTGTGGAATACTCTAGGTTTGTGAAATGCCTCCTGGATGCCAAGACTTGGTTTTGCCTTATAATTAGCAAGATCATCAGCAGGTAACAGCCTTCTGATATTTGCTATCATTATAGCATGTGAAACATTGATACACGGTGGAACATTTTCCCCTGACCTTTATGACACATAATTGTGGATACCCCATTCCTGGAAGTGCTCAAGGCCAGGCTGGACAGGGCTTTGAGCAACCTGGTCTAGTGATTCAGCAACCTGGCCCACGGCAGAGGGGCTGGAACTATATGATTTTAAGGTCTCTTCCAAACCATTCCATGATTCTGTGATAGTGAGAACTAAAAATCTTAAGGACACCATCCATATTCTTATAGCAGGATTGTTTATTTATGAGATTAGATTTTTGTTTAGTCTACGTTACCATAAAAAACCTAGCTAAGTTTTCCAATTCATATCTGACATCATGAACAGGGACACCCTTTACTATTTAAAACACTCCTACCACAAATACTACACTATCTTGCTAAGATAATTCAACCAATCTCTACATGTACGAAAATCAAGCTATGTAAACTTTTACATTGTTACTATGAAAGCTTAAAGCTTTTTCTGTTAAGCAATGCAGTGTCTTGAAACCAGCTTTTCCCTCTAACCCAAAAGACGAATCACAGGCTTAATAATAAAACCTTATTATAGCAATTTTGCTAGCCTCAAAGTTTCCTCTGCTAGTACATGCAATATGGTAAAATGAACTGTAATCAAGTGACAATGGTAGAAAATTATCAGATCGCAATTTAAATCGAGGTATTAAAATCTCTGCTCATGCACATTGTAATTTAGGGCCTGATCCCACACACATTTACATATGGAACAGCATTGCAGTGAGTAGTCTTAGTTTTTCCAGAAAAGTTATTCATGTACATAGATGCTAACAAGAAAAACTTTTACTTCTTCATAAACCACTAATTAATTCTTGTTAATGTTAATGTTTATTTGAGACAAACCCAATGATATCTCCAGCTCAACCTCCTCATCTAACCTTCCCTCCTCTCCACCTGCTGCTTCCATTGCCTGGTAAAGATTAATAATTTGCTATGGTAAGAGTAGTGTACTCTTGATAAAACAGAACTTAAAGCTTATTTATTACACCTGGAGGTAATGCAGAATCCTATTAAATTTGCATTTGTAACACAAACCAGTGTAATTCCCTAGCAAGGTAAGGGACTTCTTCATAAAACAGCCAAAGACAACTGCCCTGAACAGAGTTCCTGGAGCTGCACTCCTAAATGCCTCTCACCCCTCCCCTGTCCATCATTCCCCTGTTAACTCCAGCTCCAAGTCAGCTGCTGCCTGCCTGAAATTCTTTGCCTATCTGGAGGCTGGCAGAGCTCACCTTCCTGGGGACAGCCACACCATTTTCAGCTTTTTGTTTTCCTATCAGCTCTTATCAGGAGCCACAAATAGAACAGGCCAGCCCTGCCAGGCAGATAGGGCACACCAGCTGGAGACACATGGCTCTCCAAGGCAGAGTCCCAGCTAGCTGCATCTTATCATAGGGGCATGGGAACATGTCAGTCAGGGGAGGTTTTACTTGTCATCTTTGGCAGGAAGCAGTTCCTCTGTTCTTAGAAAGATTCCAGAGATGGACAGAGCACCAAACTCCTGGGGAGGACAATTGTCTGATCACATTATATGACACATGAGCACGTCCTGAGCTGGCTGATGCACATGGAGACGTAAGTCACCGTGTTCCTGCAGTGCCACAGCCACCACTGACACGCAGGCCAAGCAGTCATGCAGTGCCTAAGAGCCTCTGGCACAACCTAGGGAAGCAGGACTACAGGCATATCAAATACACTTAACAGTATCATGTAAACATGAAGTTGGAGCCTGGATGGCAATAATAAAAAGGAATCTCATACGGAGCAAGGAACAGGATCACACAGAAACTCTATGACTATAGAACTCGTATGACAGCCTTATGAGAAAATGGATTTTTTCCACATCTTCTAAGTCTATGGGTAAAAGTTTAAACACTTTCAGCAGGTATGAAAACAGACAAGTGTGAGCTTGTTCAAGTCTTTCACACTGTAGATGTGAGTTGAAGTCTCGAGAGCAAAGTTTAGTACACAAAAAAGAAGATAACGAAGCCACCTGTAGATGTAGCTGATACGTCCTGGTCCCAGTATCTGTTGGTTTTGCTGCCTAACAACATACTTTATAAACTGAGGGGGGTCTTACTCCACCTCCTGTAGAGTTGCAGTCATGTCAAATTAAAAACCCATCAGACTAAGAGGGAAAAAAACCACTTACTCGAACAGCTGCCCCACTTGTACAAACCATATGGTCAGACAACATGCAATGTGAGTAAATAACTATATGGCTTAAACAAAAACTGCATTCAGGTATCAGAGGCTAACAATAAACAAGATCTGCAGCTCAGGTAAAAAATTCAAAACAGGACTTGGAGGAACGTCCTCCACACACCCCTTTCTCTCAGTGAAAGACAAACGAACTCTAAAAAGATAACACTCGCCTGTTGGCAAACCCAACTAATAAGGTACAGACTGAATGAACAGCATGAGAAAAGTCTCTAACATTCACTCTGGCTCTCTCAGTTCAAACTGGATTTACTTTCCTCAGTTTCCTTAGCAAGCTAATGGCACAAATCATAATTTCATTTCCCCCATTAAGAGTTATTTCTATAGCTGGTGATCTTCATGCAAACACTCATAAGGTCAATAACATCATAGAATCTTTAACGTTCGTCAGCTTGGAAATATGTCAAACAGAAGCCACAGTAAGTTTAGACATTCCTCTAGTGAAGGAAAGAACAAAAACCGAAACAGTATACTAGTAAATCCAGTCTTGCAACAGAACAGTCGAAGCACAAAAGCAGCTTATGAGTAAGTAACTAAAGTGAAAGAAGAAACTAGACCTCACCCCTCCTAAAAAAAGCAAGATTAATGTGGTGCATTCATCAGGACAACAATTCCAAAGCCCTGCTCCATCTGCCCCCTTCTTTATCAGGAGGTCCTAAGGCTGCCTGGCCTGAACTACCATTCTCCTTCGTGACTCAAGGGATCTCAGGTGGCCTGATGCTGAAAATATCCTAATCCAGTATCTTCTGTAAACTGAGACCACTACTCACCCGGGACAGGAACAAGAAAATAAACAAATAGTTGCTGGTTTTGAACTGCTCAGGGATTATCTGGCATCAAGTACTGTTTGAAATACAGCAACTGTAATAGAGAAAGAGACATGCCTTTCCCCAAGCATTCCAGAAATAATGCAGACTGCTCCTCGCTGCCCTCTAGGATGAGTTGATGCCACTCCAGTTTGGCACAGATGAAATATGTTAATATCTAGGAGAAAGGTAAGCATTTTTTGAGCTATCTAGCTGTATTTAACTAAAAACCACAGGCACCAAAGACAATTTCTTAGATTCTAGACATTGATTTTTCAGCATACAAATAACTCAAGTGACCTTTAAAAAAAAGCCCTTAGTAACCTAGGAAAACAACTATTTCTATTTTCTGCTATATTCCATATATTCAGGAAGCGGAAGAACAGAGCAACCACTCAACTGTTCCACCCACATTTGGAACATGAAAAATATAACTGAAACTCAGGAACTGGGCTGGAGGCACTTCTCAAAGTCTGAGTCTGCAGTATATATGCTATATACGGACTTTCAGAAGAGATAACTTGGGTTTAACAGAAGTAAAAAACTATGTGGTATTGATTCCGCTGCTGTGTTTTAGCTACCTAGTTACTCTGATTTATCGCAGCACCTTTCTCCATGTTTGCCACCAGCTCTGCCACATTTACCTGGAGCCTGAATCCCTTTCTGTGCTGTGTCTATCCCGTGCTAAGCTGGGACTGACTGTGGCAGACAGTGGTTGCACACGGACTTATGTATTTCTACTTATCCTCACCTTTCATCCTACATTCTGTGGTTACTCAATTCAGCCAACTCTGCACTGTTGCTCAATAAACAGAAACTCTGTGAAGGAGCCAGGGTTGCCTCCTGCTCCACAACACCCGTCTTCAAAGGCAATGAATTCACAAAGCATAGTTTTACAATTATTTAACGCTTCATTAAGCCTCTGTTTTGTAAAAAACCACAGTGAGCTCTTTGTTGTGGTCACAGAGGGCTCTCTGGCATGAGCCGGAGTTGCCCAGAGCCCCTCAGGTCCTCTCTCTGTGGAATGGGCAGCACTATCCCCATTCCCAAGGCAGCTCCATGGCACAAAGCCTTACAACACCTCTGCAGAACCTTTTTGGTGGGTTTTTTGAAAGCAGGTACTTTCAGCAGTCAATTGAGTACAAAGGAGCTTAATTTTCATAACTATCCCTAATGAAAGGCAGTCGTTGCTATCAAGAGTTTAAAAAAAAAAATTCCAGATCCTTGAAAAAGCACTTAGAACAAAAACTACAAAAAGACAGAATTTTCCTAAGTATCAGCACCTTTCTTTACCCTTCCCATCCTCAAACTCTTCAGGTACTCAGCAAAGAGAGTATTTGTAATTGGCTGATGGCAGGAAGCACAACCTCCCATCAGTGGTTCAAGGTACATTTGCACAAATGGACTCATTTCCAACAGATAATTATCAAGGTTTTACCTTTGCAGGTGAAGCATTTGATGTGGAAGTGTCTGGCTTGAACACGGAGCACTTCACCTTTGCAAGGCTCCCCACACTTGTGGCAGTGGATGACCGGCTTTTCAGAGGGGTGGTGGGGCTCCTGAGGATGGGCCACTGTAAAGCAAGCAAACAAAAAATATTTCAACCCAAACAAAAAGAATATTTTCTCCTATACAAAACTCTGCATCCTCAGACATTCTTCATCACGAGAAAAACGTATCTCGTCGCGTTTTATGCTCATCTAAAAAGTTACCACTGCTTTATTTAAATACAGTCTTTTCATAAACCAGTAGTTTAAGATATTCACATCAACTACTACTTCTTTCCACTGAGGCTGCTCAGATGAGGCAAGATGAGTAAAAACTCCTTCCATAGCATCAGTGCCACAAAGTGTTTCAGAATGCCTGCCATTTTCTTTCCAAGAAGATGAGTGTGTGCAAACCACTGGATGAGCACACAAGGAAGCAAAAATTGAGCTAATTTAATCCAAGAAAGAATATAATCCGAGCAAAAACGACTGAAGGAAAGCAATTCCAAATCAAGTTCCGGGAAACCAGATGAACCAGATAGCCTGTATGCAAATGACTACACTAAAAATAAACTACACACATCTCCTTTTTGCTACAGCAAATGCCTAACACAGGGAAAGAACTCCTGAAGATAAAAGAGGACAATATTATTTGTCTCTACTCCCATCAATTCTAGCAGAAATTACTCTCTGCATGCAAATTAGAGATACTATGAGTAGGCAGAGACCACCCATGTATTTGCAATATTGTCAGGGAGACACAATTCCAGGTAGTGGTAATCAGCTAACCAACCACCTTTAGCAGAGCTTGGATAGGAACAGGAAAAGTTTGTGGATTTCATTGTCATAATAAAAGTTTAATTGCTCCACATTTGGCTTCTGTGAAACATGTTTCACTTTCTCTTCAGATGTGGCAGCTTGGGGCCCTAATAGAAGTGCATGGGTGTAAGCTGGAGCAAGATTTAATCTCAACTGTACTGTTTGAAGTGGAAAGTATTACCCAGAATGTTCCCAAACAAACCTATGTTCCTTCAATTCTCCCTCCCACATCCCATTCTAGCAGTAGAAAGCTTTCCTCCTCGCAATATTGTTCTCAAACTAGCGGTGCTCATCAGAGTATTTCAGAGAAAACAGACCTCTACCCACGCCTCTGTCTTTACACCATTCCTGTCCTACTTTTCCTGGCCTGCAAAGGACTGAGGGCTGATACATCACTCTCACTGTCACTGGGAAACATCTTCATCATTTTATCTCAGAGTTTTCTCGAGATCTTTTCCTTTCCTGATCAGTTCCTGGCATCAGCCCAGCCAGGACTATGCTATTTTTCATGCAGCAATACAACAGATACCTTGCTCATATTCACTGCACCAGACTCCTCCCCTTCTTCAATGGACTTCTAGGGAAAAAGCCCCATCACTCCATGAAGTCCTTTTATATTACTCTCCTTTATAAATGCCTCACTGAAGAAATGCTGCTATCATTTTGCATTACATAAATACAAGATAATTAACAAAAAAGACAGATATGTGATTAGGGGAGTAACAGCATCAAGAATAGAGAATAACAAATGTTCTAAGCAATTTCTGTTATACATCCAGCCAAACTAATACGGTAACTGCTATTTCGTTCCTCCTATCACCACTCACATCTCCCACCCAAAATTCCAAAGAAAAAGGCTGAATTCTTCTACTCAAGCCCAAAGTTTTTAATACCTCCTTCTCTGGTAGCCTCACTTCAACTATTTCCCCAGAGCAGTTATTCAGCCCATGCTGGTGAACAGAATTCAGCTGGTAATGCCAACCAGTATTTCAATTAGCAGCTCCAGTGAAGTAAAAGCTCACTGAGTGCCTTACCTCGAGTGAACCTCATCTAACAGTCTGCAATGCAATACTACTTCTGGAGTGGAAGTTACTATTCTTACAAACAAAACTATTAACTGGAAACCAATAACAAACATGGCAAAGAAGGAAATAAAGAAGGAAAGGAAGAAAGGAAGAAAGAATAAGAGACAAACATAGGGACAAGTGCTAACAAATTAAATTATTACGAGCAAAATTCCCTCTCAGATCCAGACAGCCTGAGATGGCCCTGGTGTCAGCTGAAGAAAAGTTCACAGCATGGACTTGTAAAGTTGCTCACAAGAGGAACTGGATCAAGGATTTGGGAAAATGTTGCCTAGGATTTACGTGGTGCAATGTGAAATCTGTACCTGCAACATTCTGCTTATTCCGCCTCACATGTGCAGGACACCCTGACATTTTGCACACCAGGTTCCAGATATTCTGGTATTGATCTGAAACACAAGGCATCTGCTATTTACAAGAGATTAAATAACTGTTTTCAAGACTGGTCCAATGATGCAGCTTCTTTCCAGTTCTGCCTTCAAAGCCATTTAAATGAATACAAATACTGTTAGTTGCTATTTCCAGGCTGACCTCTTAAGTGAAGCTAATTATGGAGCTCGTCTTACTGGCCTCCATTTGGCATTGTAGGTCAAAACTGAGTAATTGACTTTCACCCTCCTGTAAGGAATTGTTTGTAAGCTTTCTCCTTTGGATATATGCAATGCACACAAGGCTTTTCAGTGGCAGAGGTGACCTTTGATAGTTAGCAGCGAGGACAGAAGAGGGAAATACAGAAAAAGAAAGAGAAATACCTTTACAAACAGCTTATTGAAATGTTTCTGACTGAAGTCCAGCCAGCTCACTGGACATGTCAATTGTAAGCTGCTCTGGGTCTGAAAAGGTGAGCCAGGAGCTGGGCTCAGCTCCTTGCAGGGATTTCACACCTCGAGAGAGTCCGTATTTCAGGTTCTGCCAGCACCAACCCTCCCCACATCAACTACAGGATATCTTCTCAGGCATCATGGACTGCACGGGATGCAATAAGGCAACTCTAGATCATGTCTAGGACAATTACAACAAACTCCAGACAGTATAATCAGTGTCAGGACATTAATTTAGAATCTGGATAATACAGAGTCAAACCCCTGCTCCATGACAGATATCTGGGCTCCTTGGATGACGGCCCCTAACCCTTAAGGAATAAAGCCATACAGTTAAGTTCAGCTAAGTCCCAGCTAACTGAGGCTGGGACCTAGCAGCTTAAAATTAAGTTATCTGAATGTTCTCGTTTCTCTGTGTCTTCAGTGTCTGTGAGTGTAAATGGGTGCAACAGCACTGTTAACCTCAGCCTGCTGTGAGAATAAACACCATGAAAAGGTTCCCAGGCACTGGGATGGAAAGAGTCACACAAGCACCTAAGGCAGTCAGTCACGTTCTTGCTTCGGTACCAGGGCTCACCATTGTCTTCACACCACAAAGTGCACACCCACAGCACGGGTGTGGAACATAAATACGGGTTAAGGATTTGCCAGGTCCAACACATGGATGTGAACTGACACCTGCCTCCACACAAAGCCTGTCAGATCCCAGTTTAGCCCAACCAGTACGACAAGGTGCACGGGTGCTTTTGTGTAAGACTGCTGAGCACTGTCTGAAGACCTTTTTTTAAATTAAGGAACAAAATCTCTGGTCAGAGATATACAAAGAAGAACTTTTCAGGACAAGGTAGGCTGACTTCCACTCCTGCTTTCAAGACCAGCTTAAATTAATACTCAATGAATAATTAATGCTTTCTTAAACTCATTTAGGTTTCAAATAAGACAAATCAATGCCCCATTAAATATCCAATTTACCCAGAGTAACACATACACTGACTGGGACAACTGGGAAGTCTGGATTACATAACTTAAATTAGGGAGAAATAAAGAATAGAGAAAAAATCAATAGGACCTTCACCTGTGAGGAAAACTGTCTTTGTCACTGGAGTGTTGCTTTATGCTCACATCACTCTGCAGACATATCACCATTATTTCTGTCATTCCTTATGTTTCCTTGTGAATCATTCAACGTTGATTTCATTACGTTTTGCAACTGCACTATATTGATGTAAATTCAAATCAACTCTAACAGCTTGAGAGTACTTGTTACCACCTTTTATCTAAACATCTCAAAATAATCCCAGACCTGCAAAGAAATAATTAAAAAGAAAAGGAGGTAGAAAAGACCACAACCCAATGTTCATATGAGAAACCAAAGGCATTTTCTGAGCAAAATTAAAGACTTAATTCACTGTGCAAAGTTGAAAACTGTTCTGTCGGGGTGTTTTCTGTAGAGAAGGTAATTGTATGAGGGTTTAAAAACAATTATGTTTTGTTGCATCAGCTAGAAATTAGACCTCAGTATTCATAACAAACCTTTCTGAAACGGAAATTACAGCAACTACCTGAAAAGTATGCCGTTGAATAAAGAAATAAAGAAAATAATGAAAATAAATACTGCAGTCTTCCTCATTGATGGTTCTCTCCCTGAACATAGAACTGTCAGGAAATCAAGCTAAGGCATTCTTAGCTGCAGATTCTTGCTGGCAGAACTCCATGTATCTGCTGCAAGCCAGGAAGTACCTTGGCTTTTTATTGGAAGTCAGAAAAGCTTCTGGGAAACACCTTGCTATGGGAATGCTGCAAGGCGGAGTCACAACGAAACATTTTTAGTTCAGTTCTACTCGAAACTGCAATAAAAAAAAGAGCTTCCTCTAAGTTTAAAGAAAGGATATGGGCTACTGCTCTTTTTAAAGTGAATTTTTCATCATTTTTTCCATTTGCAAGGATACCTCCACAAATAAATCTGAAGCTATGCTCAGCCAACACTACCCATGCTATAGAATGTGTAACTTCAAGCTTTGTGCCAGGACACAGAACCTCTATGACTTGTAGCTCCACAACCTGTGGGCTCTGTTGCACAGCACTGAGAACAGCCTGTGCCCACTGCAGCACAGGCAAGGGGATTCTCAGAATGGCACAGCTTTGTCCCTTATATCTTAAGAGTGGCCTGACACAGATAGCATGCTCTGAAATGCTGATTTTCAACTGGCTGCTGTGTTCTCTTGGCTGAAGACTGAACAATTAAGTAGGAAAAATAAAGCACAGATGTAATGGTGTGAAACTCAGTTTTTTGCCAGCCTAGTTTTGAAATTTCCTCGCTCCTTTCTGCCTTCAGGAGTAAAAGTAAGATGACTGTGCTGGAGATCGCCAAGGCAGTAAATGCAATCAAAGCTTTCTACAGACAATTCTCTCTCTGCCCTCCTTCTCTGTATTACCTGATATGGCCTTGGAGGCTACAATTTCTTAAATTAATTTACAGTATGTGCAGTTCAAAACTTGAAAGTTTAAAAATAAAATTCCCTCGTTCTCTGATGCTGCCAAGCACCTGCACTGTTAATCCAGCTGGGCAGCCCCTTGCCTGGGACAGGACAGAGGGAGGCAGGTGGGCACTGTGCACAAGATGACAAGCTGGGAAAAAATCTGTTCTGAGCTGAAAGGTGCTGGAGAGGCACCAGAGAATCAAGTTCAAGAATGGAATCTGCCTTATCACTTCTTCTCCATGCTCTATTGTAAAGAGAGGAGAAGTAATTTTCTCCCATCCTTTGAGTTTCTCTCAGAGATAACTGTCGGTAACCCCTGGTTTGTAAAGCCTGTCTGTCTATAGCCCACACAGTCTCCAAGGAATTCCTCTTTTGTAAAAGCCCAGCACAGTGGAGACTCGAGGAGTTACTGAAACACCTATTTAAAAGAAGGCAAAAAATGCAGTGTCATTTTGCTTATCTGCAGACTCAGTTCTTGAATCTCAAATCTGTAAGAATGCTATCAGGTAAGGTGACCAAGCAGTGACTGAGATGGAAATCAAACCTCCCAGCTGCCAGGGACTGATAAAGATATTACTGCAGTCATTAGCCACAGGTATCTGACAGGGATCTTCAGGAATTCCAGGAAATCCTGGAAGGAGGCACTCCCATGAAGAGATACTAGCAAGCTGCTTGCCTACACATGTATGAGAGAGCCTAAGGGAAAATCCTAGACTGTAGATAGCTCATACTACTGCCATTCAAATCACATCTGAAGAATCATTATAAAGCTCCTTCTTCCTGCAAATTTATCTGTATCACTCCTACAGTGTGCCACTTTGTCTTAAAACCATTTGTGCTGTCTATAGATATTCAGAGTACCTATTTTTAAAACAAGGCAGAAAAAAAGAATCTTAAACTTGGTAGCTTTTTGCCATAATTTTGAAATGTTTTCTCACATTTTCCATAAAAGTATTATCATTTCCCCCTTACAATTTATCTGCTGCTGAAAACAGCACATGCAAATGGGACCATGGCAGCACAGCAGCTCTTTTGGTAGAAGTCAGTGCCCTGATCATGGTAATGTGTGGCACTCACACCCACGTGAGAGCACACTGGGCTGACCAGTGCACCCAGGGACAGCACAAGGCTCCAGACACTCTCCCCCATCTTACCTCACACTCCTTTCTCTGGGGGTGTTGGCGGGATGGAAGTAAGAGCTCAGAAACAGGGAAGCACAGGGAAGAAGGATTATGAGAGAAAGTCATGTAAAGAGGGACAGCACAGCCCAAGTCCACTCGGGTTTAGATCCAGAGAGAATTACTGCCAATCCCCCAATCCTCTGTCTCTGGTCTGACTCTCCACTTACTCAACAGAGAGAAGACCTAAGAAAAACTGATACTTTTCTTACGTGTCCAATTCAATTCTCATCACAACCAATGCTTCTCAGCCTCAGTTCTTCAGCGACAATAAACGAAGGACACCCGAGCTCTCTATCTTCAAAACAGCATCTCACAGCCGGATGTGGGGCTGACTACAAGACAGGGATGAACAGGCTGGTATCCATTCCCTCCATCCCACCCTCCACATCTCTCAGCAGGTTCTGCAGCAACTAAAAGATTTCCACAAAATGCTAAACAGAAGACGTGGCACATGTCCAGCCTAGAAACCAGGTGCATTTCTTCCTTGAAAAATAGATTTTTTTTAAAAGGAAAAATAACCTATAAAGACATTTACAAGCTTAACTAGCAAATTAGAATGGTAAGTTAGGGTAGTTCCTAAAAAAAAATTGAGAAAATGTTTTAAGCAAAGGTATCAAACTTACTGCATGAAAATAGGATGTAAAGGTTTCAATACCAGAAAGCAAATTTTAAAAATAAAAGATGAAACATACAGTATTTTGGAGTAAGGAAACCAGTATTTAAATACTTTCCTATTTTTAGTTATACATAACCCATGGGGAGAGCTAATGCAGCTAACAGGATGAAATATAAAAATTTAGAGATATGAGCGCTAGGTAGAAACCCAAAATATTAATAATTGTCATTTGAAATCACTGTGAGGCATTTCCAACATTATTTACAATCGAAAATAGAAAGCTTTATGCCACACACACAAATGTGTAAAAAGGCGAAGAAATAATGAGCTTTAAAATACAGCATGAAAAAAATCACTTTTGTTTCATAGTTTCAGAACACAAGTGCAAACATGCCCATTTTCTCTGTATTTTCTCTGCTGTTTCCTATCCTACTCCCATCCCTCTTCTGCTGTCTAGAGCTTTGATACTGCAATTAATTCCCCACAGAACAGCATAAAAGATCAGGCCCTAAGGCCTCAGCCCTACAAAGATTTATGCATACGAATGGTTCAGTATTAAGTGAAATATTTAACACCAGCACCTGCTTGATCCTATCTGAAAAGAGCTCACCTTCTACAGCATACACAAAATAAAACAGGGTAATTGTGATGGTTCTGCAATTAAAATAAGTGTGTTTGGTGGATCCAGTTTTCCAAGCCTTTGACAGCAATTGAGAAATAAAATTTGGTTGTGTTTATTTAGGGGTTATATCCTTATCTGGACACACTGAGGATTTCACCACAGATTCTGACAGGCTATAGCTTTAGTGCACAATTTTCACAGTTTCTCAGCAACAGAGCATGAATCTGATGGGTAGACCCTTATGGCTGAATAGCAACCTTGGGATATCCTACTCTTGCTTCGGACCCACCCAGGAGCCTGAGCACTTTCTCAGGTTTCAGGTAGAAACACACTTTAGTGCTAACTCAGCTCTGCAATCCAGTGAAACTGCAGCAGCTTTATTGACGCTCTTCTCAACACAAAACCATCAGAGCCTATTTAGAAGAGTTTGTCATTCTCTAAAACACCAGCAAGGAGGAACTTCTGCCGTGTCTGTCCACACATGTTTGCCTTTGATCACTTGGCAGGTGATAAAAAGCACATTCTAGAGCATCATCTATACTTAGCAGGAACAAAAGGACTTGACAAAATTATTACATTTATATTTGTTCAAGAAAAGTTATAAGCCCTTCAGAGAAGAGTCATGAACAGCTTCTTAACTGAGTATGGTCAGGAGTTGTCTAAAGCTCAAACAGAAAAAGCAATAGGGAGTTCTAAAACTATTTTCAGTAATGAAAAGGCACTAATCTTGCAATGAAGTATGCAGCAAACTAAGACATGCTGAGGAACAGATGATGATCAAACAAATGTTGACTAAGCCAAGCCAGTCTTTGAATCAAAACCTTCATTCCTGCATTACTCAACGTGATTGTTAACAGATGGATTGCTGATTAGTGGTTAGCAAGCCAAAGGGAAGAAGCACAAAGTGAATTTAGTCTGCCATACTTCTACATTAGTACAGAGTAATTTTTCACATGACAGATCACCATAAAAATTGGGTGATAAAGAGAGAGTGAACCCAGACTCTCTTATCTGATGTTCTGAAAATGCCTTTCTTGATCTTCATCACATCCACAAAGGTTCTCTGCACTTGGTTCCACAACCAGCTTACTGAGGGACAGTATTTTAAGATAACCAACTGACCCTTCGAAACTCCTTGCTGAAGGGCTGGAAGATCATGCTAAATATCTGCTTCTCACACCCAATATCTGCAAGTCTCTAACATGCAGTAGCTGATGATAAGCCTTGTATACGGCAGAAAATTTTGAGTTATGCCTTCAACACATCTGACATACACAGGAGGATCATTCAGTATTTCGAAAGAGTGTTTTTTTTCTAGCATAGGACAGAGGTAATTAGAAATTCAAGAGCTCCTCAGCATACTCTGAGCAACCATCTCATACGCATCACTTGATGTCTCTATCTTAAAGAAAAATCACAGAATAGTCTGAGGTGGAAAGGAACCACAAAGATCATCAAGTCCAATATCAAAACCTTACTCACAACAATGAGTAAGCAGAAGTGTCAAATTATTTAGTGCAAATCCTTAAGGATTCTCAAGGCTACATGAAAGCAAGTTGCTGAAGTTAGCAGAAAAAACAATTGCTCTTTCCAGACAGCATGGAAATTCTGCCTTACTGATGAGTGGTGGTTACCCATAATAGCACTCAAATGTCTATCAGGCCTCTCAGCTACCCAAACATCATCCCACATGGGGATTCCAGCAACAAACTCGTCACAGTTCCCCTATGCATCCTTTTTCGAGGCTGCATGAGTATTCCGTACAGTAAAATGAATTAAATTCCCTTCTGAGGTAAGTCAATATAAAAATGCTAATTTTAAAAACCAATTCTCTCACTGTTTACCCTGAAATTATCCAAGGAGGAACACTGACCTACTTAAGTCAGTGGTCTCCCAGATGCTTTCAAAACAGAATCTGTAGTAAAATCTGCCCTCAGTTACCCAAGGGTTTTGCACAAGATCCTTGCAGAGACCTGTCCTCAGCCAACCCCTTTAAACCACAAAAGCTCTGTGCCCCATGCTTAGAAATTCTCCTTCAATCAAGGATCTTGTAAATGCCCATCATTCAGTACCACCCTGACTTCTGGCATTTCTAAGGACTGAGCTGCACAGCCTCAAACTAAAACTAGACAGCCACAGAAATGAGCAACATAAGTCTTCACAGGGCTCCTGACTTCCAGGATAGTTTGCCATGTACAGAGCTGATAAACCAGACATTTCAGAGACCCTGCCCTATGCTTAACTGCCCATGATAGCACCCAGACCTTAAAAACAGCATAGAAGTCAGTTTCTGAGGTATGTCACTTCAACAATAAACAACTGTACTCCTAAAGACCATCAAGTGTTACCATTATATGGTAAAGGGACTATCACAGGGAAAGCACTGACCAACACAGTAGCCCTGAACATAGCCTGTTCCTCTGGCTAGCACTTTAACTTCTGGATAGCAAGTAGACACCCTCAAATCCATCAAATCCTGTTTTGAGAAGCCTTTGGAAAAAAGGAAATACAAATGCAACTGCTTCTTTGAACAAACAAGTAATTCACTGACTCTTGTTTGATCCAGCAGTAACAAAATGTAACACTCAATGTTCTGCAAAGCTTTGTTTCTATTTGGATCACTTCTTGAATTTGATATAATTTTAAGATCCTGCTTCTGAACCCGATCCTGAACTGAAACAAGGTTCCACAATACTGCCATGTAGATTATACTGACATGTGTGATACTGAAGTGCTAACAGCAGTGGGAATTAGGGAGTTACCCACCCTCCTACCACTGTTTATAGAACTTTGCCTATAATTCTCTTGTATAGTGTAAGAGCAACAACATTTCACTTCTGAACAGCTGGTATTAATAACAGATCATGTACATGATTGATTGACACAAGGCTTCCATCACTTCTGGGTTTATATCACTTTATGATCAGCCCATATAGAATCCAGAATTATTTCTCTCATTGTTGTCTCTTCCAGAACAGGGCAGCTAACACACAACACAAAGTGACACCATTAAAAAAATACATGATTTTTTTTTTTCAAAAACGTCTCACAGCCTCCAAAAATTGGGTCCAACTTTGGGGCAACACTGAAGCACTTACTTAGCTTTAAATGCCAGTGATTCAATTAGACTCAACAAGACACTTTGCTGAACAGAACAGGCTTAAGACAATGCCTAAGTGTTCTCCTCAGACAGATCCCTAGTGAGCCTGAAAGTTATCCAGGCTCAATGAAGGCAAGGATTAATCATTCTTTTGGGGATACTGACTGTCCTCTAGGTGGAAAACCAACTTTGCTATAAATAACTCTTTTTAAATTAGTTACAGATTGCCCCTAGGAAAAAAAAAAAAAAATCGTGTTCCCTGGCTTCTCCCACCCAAAGGGCACAAGACATTTCAATTAGTGGAACTTGGTCTTCTCCCCTGGTATCCATTAATTTTTCTACAAAAATAATTGACTCTCCTACAGTAGTGTGAAAATTATCATTCTACCTTGAAAAATTCTTTTCTACCAAGATTCCTACCTCCTCTTTGGAAAAATATTTCTCTGCCCTAGCTTCATGTATTTTTAAACAATTTTACTATGCCAAGATTCTATCTATAGAAGTCTTGCCTTTTGAGTTCTCATCCAAGGAAAGGAACCATATAATTTATTATTCCACTCAATTGTATTCACCATAACCAGCAGTGATGGTAGTGATGGTGCTGCAGTGGTAGTGATGGTGCTGCAGTGGTGACTTGTGTAGGAGGTGGCCAAGGATGGGATTGTGCTGGTCACTGTTGGTCCAACCAGCTCAGCAAATGGCAAAACTGACCCATTGCACATCAAAACAGAACCAGAGGAGCACAGAGAACCTCTGCAAAAGCACAGACATACCAACAGGTGGTAGACATTGAAAGGACAAACAGCAGGATACACAAGAGAGATACCAGAGCACTTCACAGGTTGCCCAGAGGAGCTGTGGAGTCTCCCTCACTGGAGATATTCAAGAACCATCTGGACACAATCCTGTGCCCTGTGCTCTGGAGAGGTTGGATCACATGAGCCACTGTGGTCCCTCCCAGCCTGACCCGCTCTGGGATTCTGTGAGACACAGAAGACAATGCCAGGACAGAGAAGACACCAAAGCAGGGGGAAGAGAAACAAAAATTATGCTGGGGCAGGAGGGTCAGCAGGGCAGGAGAAATGCTGAGGCAAAGCAGCTGCCCCAAGAAGAGACTCGGGAGGAGGTTGAACTTCAAAAGGACTGCAGCCAGCAGAGGAACTCACATGGAAATAACTGAGTAAGGAAAAAGGAGCAACACAATGAAAGGAGCAGCAATGGACTGGTGCCAGTCTCCTGAGCCAGCCACGCCTCACCAGAGGTACTGAGGATAATGAGGGACAGGGACTAGAGACCAGCAAGGGGAAGGAGAAGAGTCCAGAGAGAATCTGAGGTGTGTTCCTCTGAGCATGTGTTTGCTTGCTTGTATATTCAAAACCAGAATCAGCAATTAGAACTTTGCTAATTGTGAGAAAATGAAATTGATTGAAGCTCCCCTTCTCAAAACTGGGGTTTTTTGGCCCACACCACTCACTGCTTCAGTTGGATGAAGAGCTGCCTCTGCCACAATCTGAAACCATGAACTCTGTGGTCTCAAATTTAATGACTAAACCCCCTAAGCCCTCCCCTCCAGTGAGATCAATAGCAAAACTTCTTCCATTTCTCAGTATAAAATATCTGCCATTGGATCTTTAGAGAGCTGGCTCCTACACACAGCTGGGATGCAAGGAATGTATGGAATTCCACTACTGGGAAACATGGGAAGTGGCCAGGCATGGCAGGACTGCACCAACTCTGTTGTGCTTGCCCAAGTCTTTGGATATGAGCATTTGTACCCTCATGTGAACTAAGTGCTATTTTAAAAAAAAGTAAAATCTCCAGTAAACATGCAGGGCCTGAGCTGGCACCTCCTTGGTTATTTTTGTTTCTCTCGGTATCAGTGCTGCACACCAGAAATGCAATTTGAAACCTAATATTAAGAATAAATTTAGAAAGAGAAAGTACAGAAAAGTAATACCATAAATGTGCCAATAGAAACATAATTCCTTTACAATTGCGTTGCCTGTAAAAAGCAATAAGATGTTTATAAGATAATCACATAGCACTGGATTTTCTTTTTTTTGTTTTGCTTTGTACAAGTAGAAGTAGTGAAATCCCAACACTAAGATTGCCTTGTTAGAGCTGTGAAGCAAGGTAAAAGAAACTCTCTGCTCCAAAGACCTCTAACTCAAATAATCAAGGGAGACAAGAGGAATGTTCTTATCCTCATTTTACAGATTAACACAAGGAGAGATCAAATTACCTCCCCAAGGTCACCTTAAGTGCCTCTAACACAAAACTGTTCTATTGTTTAGTACTTTAACTACAAGTGTATTTTTTTAACACCTACTACTATGCATATTTTTTAAAAAGCCTTTTCTATGGCTCGTAAAAGGCAGCACAAGCCCTTAATTAAAACAAAAGCCCAAATGCCCAGCCCCAAAAGCAAACTGCCAAGCAGAGCCAAATTTGAAACTAAGTAAACTGAAGCAAAAAGAAAATTAACTCCCCAGTCCTCCCCCTGCCAATGTTTGATTGCACAATCTTGTCATGTGCTCCAAAAGCAACAAACTTGGAGACTTTCCCAGGTCACCTGGGGTTAAAAAGTTCCAAAGTCATGAGTTCAAATCAAGACTATATTTCATTAACAACCATGACACTGAGACAGTGATAGGGCCCAACTCCCATTACTCAACATTTTCTTGATTAACACAGGGAATAAATGTTAACACTGCAAATACACAGAGAACTGAAGACACGAAGTTCCCAAGAGAGAACACCTTTAAATCAGCAGACAGGTAACATTTGCATACTCTTCAAGGAAAACTCCATCTAAAGCAGTTCCACTACAACAAAAGAAAAAGACTAAAACCTCCTTTGGGGATTCACAATTCTTGGGATTGGCAAACGGAAGAGAAGAAGGTTGGAGCTACTGCAAGCGTAAAACCAGTCCTCTTGGTCATAACCTGAAGGCGTATCGCTGTCATGCTTCATCAAAAGTGAAATAAAAACAACAGAGGACAAAATCTGTCTGCAAGACTGAACCAGACCACGGGCCAAACAATATAGGAAATATGGTACCATTTTGGTGACCTGCACCTTCCGTGCGGCTTCCTGGGAAAGCCAGCACCAGTGAACACCTACAGAGAAGTTGTGAGAACACGGAAACATAATCAAGCTTGTTTCAACTTGGTACCCAGTAGGTGCCAGCACCTTCCCTTCAGCAGAATCAGTGCAAGAACAGAAATCATTAAGCCTCTGTGCCCCCTTCTTTAACGCAAAAAATCTTCAACCCTTCATCTTTTCTCCATTTACCCTTCCAAGCACGCAGGAGCATGGCATGAACAGCTACTAATCCACTTTCATAGGTTTGCTCATGGATGATCCTGCCCAAGATCTCATCAGGTACAAAGCTGATTACCAGTATGTTTCACCGACTAGCAACTGAATGCCAGGACAGCCTTCTAATCAACTACTCAAGAAATCAAGAATCAGGGTGAAATCCTCAGCTTACGTGAACTAATGGGGGCAAAAATGAAGCTACAACACTTGTATCACACAGAAACTGGGCTTGCAGGCTCACAGCCCACACACTGACCTCAACACAGAAGCAGCAAGAATGCAGGTTATTCAATATGGGCTTTACATTGCCAGAGAGAATTAATAACAAGACACACATATGCACATGTAAACTTTCTTTCTGTTAAAGGATACGAAGAGAGAAAGTCGCCCTTGGATGCAGTGCAGTGATAATAATTTAGCTGAGTAACTAGATAAAAAGGGCTCATAATTGGAAATAGATAAGTACACAGAGACATGAAAATGTGGTATCAGTCAGACATAATTTAGGAAGCGCTGTTTGGTGTCAGCAGAAAACACCCTGGCCTCAGGATTTTTTTTTGTGTATGAACTCACCAGGCAGACACTGAAATCATTCTACAATATGAGCATAATGAAGCATGCTAATTTGCTAAAAACTGTTACCAACCATTTTGCAATTCAGTGAATTGGAGATGCATTTTTCTAGCTGAAACCAGCCCCTCCAGTGCCTAGTTAACATGTCTATGAAATGACACTGGACTGAACTGCATTTTCAGCCTGTTCAAACCACAGTTCAAGCAGTGGCTGGAAGGGAGGGTACCAGCTGTATTGTACTGACTGCATTTTGCAAGAGTATCACTGTAGAGAGTGACATTTATAGCAGTAACTCCTGACCTTCTGACTAAAGCAGAGGAGAAAAAAAAAAAAGAAAACCCAACCAAAACAATACAAAACCGCAAAGAAACAAACAAAGCAAGCAAAAATCCCCAGCAAAAAACAGGAAAAAGAAAACTGAGGCAGAAACAAAAGAGTTTAAAAAATTGTTGGGGAAATTATGAAAGTAATAACGTATAAAATAAAAATATTTAACAGATACCATTCTTTCTCCCTCTGCAGCCATGAGATACGAAATATCAGTAACTGCACTCCAAAATTAAAGAGAGCAGTTAGTTATTTTAGTCCATTATCTCTGTGAACAGGAAAAAAATATTTATATCCAACATCAATATAAATAGCCATTGTAAATAATGCATTAAACTTGGTGGGGAGGGGGACAGGAAGCAATTTAAACACAAGTCTTTTGCAGATTTTCAACCATTTATTGTCAACTTTTCCTGCTATTCCATGAAGCTTTTTTTCTCCCATTTTTTACAGAAATGACAGGCTTGTTTTTATTTTGTTACAGGTAAATGACAGCTCTCATGGTGTAAGATGCTAAAACTGAATTTACAGATTATTCCTCAGTTTCAACCCCATGTAACACAGTGAATCCAACCAACTGAACATCAGCTGGGGGAGGGGACAGAAACATACAAAAGTACCTACACATGTTTTATGTACACTCCAAGAACACCAGCAGCCTTGTTTTACAATGCATCTTAGATAACAAGCAACAGTTACGATAAACTGAATGACAATACACTTATTTTTCTGAAAAGATGACTGACGTAGTTCATTCAAATGATTCTGAAACCTGCACTTTCCAGGATTTGGGGTGCAATTCCTATTTACACCATCCCTGGTAGGGCTTACTGATACTGGGTCATCAGTTCATGACTGACATTATAAAAATAATCCTGTAAATCTGAAATAAAGGATCCCAAACCTACTAAATAAATAGCCAACAAAATTTATGCTGGGTCACTGTCTTTCATCAACAAAAATCATCAATAGACTGGATAATGATTATGACTGCAATCCTCCTCATATGTACAACACACTATGGCAGGCATTTGTCATATACGGGGCATTTGTCCTGCTCTCCTCAATCTGAACATCTGGGAAGTTAACTGCACTCACTTTTTATTTACATCATTAAACAAAAGTCTTAGCATGGATGTTCAAAGCTGCAGAACTGCTCACTCTTGCTCAACATTACTGCTTCTCATTTCTGCTTCTTCCCTAGTTTGAATTTACTCCACATTATTTATTTCAGAGTCCTTAAAATAAAGAACATAGACTCTCCTCTTCACAAAAACAGAGATGGAGTCTGAATGTACCTGTGATAATGTAATGCCCTCAAACCACGTCCAGTACACTCAAATACAACTCAGAATATATCTCACATCTTAATAATACAATAAATGACACAGACCAGTATTACTACAAGGGAAAACACCACAACCATTTCTAAACTCTTTAAACTAGCAAATTCTTCTGTAGGAGTCTTAAAATGTTACTTACAGGTAACTGAAACTGCTATCTAATTTACTGCTGCAAAATACAAACATTTTGCAAAATCTCATATAATCCATTTATCCATTAAAATTTAAAATATGCCCTCTCAAGTCAGAATTGAATATATCAATGTTTATCTTTAAAATTTTAAACTAGCTGCTTCGATGGTCAAAACTACTTGAACTGTAGCAAATACAGGTAAAGAACTGTCAACCTGGGTTAAATCACAAAAATAAAAAACCCAAACAAGAAGGGACCCTGCTGTGCAGACACAGTAAATTAGGTGTGTTCCAGATTGTGCTCTTATTAAAGCAGGTACAGAAATAATCAATGCAATCCACAGCAGGGTTTCGCACACCATTTTTATAGAAATGAAAACAACAACTGCCAATCACAGCATGCTCATCTTAAATGTGAAGGTTTAAACCTCAGGTGACTGTGGCTGGCACATTAGCTTTCGGCTCCAGTCTATCAATAAACATAATTACCTTTTTCTTTCACCATGGCAAACAATTTTTCTTCGTAGTGGAAGCAGCAAGAATTAGCTTAAGTAATTTAAACACAATCTCTTTTCCAGCAGTGTTTGGCTGAGGTGTATTAAAAAAAAAACAAAAAAAAAAAAACAGAAGAAAAAACCAAAAAAGGCAGCTTATTCGAGATAATAATCTCCCCTGGTCAGATTTCCCCACAAGATCTGATCAGGTCCGATTGCTCATCACTGTCTCTTTCCTTCTTATCTTCTTCCACTGTGGTCTTTTCCTATGGCTAATGGCAGCTCATCCCCTGCCCGTGCATTCTGCCCCTTGTGTTGAAAGAACCAGCCACAGCTGCCGCTGGGGAACAAATGCTGGATTCCAGCGCCCCTCGTTTCCAGCCCCTGACACCACCTTGCATTCCTCTGCCCTCGCACAGCCGAGCTGCCGCGGTAATTTGCTCCCGAATGACTGGCAAGAGGCTGCAAGGGAGATGTGAGTGAGAGCAGGAGAGCTGTTCCAATGCACATACAAAGCTAAAGTGGTATTTATGAGTTTCCTATTATTTTATTTACTCAAACTGAGCCAGGATCAAGAGGGGAAACAAAGATGAGCATAGGCGAGTGCTGAGGCAGGCTGCAGCACAGTGGCTTTTCTATGGCGAGCAGTTTTTCCACTCCTGGATTTAGCTTTAAAGCAATTACTAGACCACAAAACATGCTAATAAATGGTCTCTCAATGCCCACTGACCATAGAACAGATTAGAGTAACATACAGTCGGTGGAAGGTGGAAATACCTATCTATTCTCAACTTGAAACAACAATAAAAATAATAAAAATGAGAACTGCCACTGCTCAGTGAGCACCTGGGTTCTGAAGCATAGCCAGGCAGTGCCACAGACAAATTTTTGCTGTGGGTCAAAGTGTTGTATTCTGAAATAGCAAATAATTGTAAATTATAACTCCTCCTAAGCTATTCCTTTGCAGATGACAGCCACAGGTACTCGTGGAACTGAGCGGACAGAAGTGTATGGAAGCCGCAGCACTGACACAGGAATTTCACCCCCCAACACACCCCCAACAAGACAAAGCACCAGTGTTGAATCTGGGCATCAAACTGACCTTCTCATTTATGGTTTTCCAGGCACTAAACTCTACTGAGAAAGGACTGGTCAGTAAACTACTGCTGAAAAACAAACAAACCAACCCTTTAGAATATTGTAAGTCTCATCATCATATAGCAAGGTTCTGCTTTCTATTAAAAGATGCAGGTCAGAGTCAGGAGAAACAAAGCTTTTCTTTTACAAGCATACTTTTATTCACAGTTATGAAGAAAAGATTGGTATTATGACTAACCAAAATCCTGAATACCCCTTAAATGCCACTTGTATTTTTAAAATACATACATGCTGTCAGCATCAAGATTTTGGAGATCCTCTGTCATTACTACTATTACTTAATTCCTCATTTTAGCTACCTACGATTGACTTCTCCAAAATAAACCTATGTCATTCATGCCTTTGCCTAGAGAGTAAATTTTATTATTTGTGGTTTAAAGGCAGAGAAGATGGCAAATGGAAATGAACTGACTTGACAAAGACAGAGGTGATCTCAGTAGCAGAGAACTGGGTCACATATAAAGATATTCCGGGCTAAATTATGGACAGATTCATTGAGCAAAAGCTTCAACGTGACCACAATTCAGTGCAAAATGTGCTTTGTTACATGATGGAAGTGAAATTACATCCATACTGCACCCTACATTGTCACTGCTCACACCTCCACAAGGGAGTTCCTTCTCCATGCTACTCTACGTAGGGAGAGATATATTAATGTAAAGAAAAGAGCTGTAGGCATCAGCCAGACAGAGTAGCAGATGGCTGATACCTGCTGGAAAAAAATCAGACCATGCACACAGTGTTAAAAATATTTGCAGTAAATAAATTCTAGATGTTTTGTACAAATGCCACCCAGAACAACAGGAATAAATTAAACAAGCCAGTCTGCCTCACCCGTAAGGTATCTCTTATTCAGTGACATTCTTTAATAAATAAGTCACTAAGACTTATTTAGAGAGTGCCAGAGATACAGGCACACGCATGGAACAAAATAGTTATTCTATTCTAACAAATCTAGGCTGGCTTTCTATTGTTAGCAGTCCAACGAGTAAGAGCAGCACAGCACAGGCAGGCTGACATTCTTGCTTCTATGACTCAGTGTGTTACTATTAATAGCATTTGAGGCTCAAGTGGGGAGCTGGGCTGAACCCCACCACCACGGGAGGCATAAGCCATTATGTCACATTTCTGACACATCAGAGATGTCAGGTTGTAACTCAACCTGGCCGTGTTCTTTTTCAAGCTGTATTTTGTAAACAGTTAGGGGACAGCCTCCTGAAAGGGGCGCATCTGACCTTCATTCATAAATATTTGATTTGATGTGCAGAGCGCAGCCTGTGGACACACACTCAGAGATGCTGTTAACCCCTTCCTGTGATCCTCAGGCACCCTCAAAAGGATTGCAATGATGATCATTCATTTTGTTGTTCCAGCAGCCGCTGACACAGAAGCTGCTTGTTGGTATGTGGACTTTCTGTTCTCTGAGTACATTCCTCCATTTTTCACATGTGCTAGAGATTAGCACTGCTTTATCTCACATCGTTCAGCCAGGAGAGCTGCAGTGGTAGACTATAGCAGCATGCACATAAAATGAAATTCAAAAATACAGGCTGCAGTAAATTATGCTGGAGATTTAAGAGTCAAATGTAATCTACTCCAGAGTAAAGACATACAAAGAATAGACGTTAGTATTGTAAATAAAATCTCTTTACACCAGGGTGGTTTTTGGTTTTAATCTCATTGTTCTAAGTCAAGGCTAAAATTTTTACTCTGCTTTACAACTCAGAATCTACTCAGATATCCTAAACTAGAGATAAAAAAGGAATAGATAGAATTCTAGAAACAATCCCCTGGCATTTATTGTTATTTAGAAGTGCCTATTTTAAAGGAAAGCAAAATAACTCTTTTCCTTTAAATACCTTTTGCACTGTACAAACTAAATAAAGTCCTCCTTGAATACAGTGTGGGTGGAAAAGTCACAAAGAGTACACTACAGCTAAACAACATGCTCATGTTGCTGTCATTTTCTGGTGAAAAATATCTTGTGCATTCAGTGAGAGGCATGAGAGCCATGCAGATATCGCTCTACAAGGGGAAAGAGTTAAACCAGTTTGTTTTGCTTTTTACGTACCTGGATAATATTGAACAAGTATGAGTAAGATACTAAGCAATTTAGCTATGATTTAAGGTTTGCTATTCTCATTTTAAAAGCTGGTGTTCATATTTTTATCTTGCACTCATTCTTCACAGATGAGATCATGGCTTAGAAGTATCAGCACACAGCTTTTGTACAATTTCTTCAAAACTGACTGATACCTCTTGTTCATAAAGAAATGAGGGAAAAAGGCAGGTAGAAAACAGAAAAGGAAAGGGGAGAAGTTGCTCCATTAAATAATATCCAGGAAAAGACCATCTGTTTAATGTCCTTGCTTCCAGCAAAAAGCCTGGAACAAACAGTTTTGACAAGAAAGGCTGCCCTAGGCTTCCACAGCTTAACCACTGTCCAACCTAGGTCAATTGAGAACCATCACTTCTATGAAGTCTCAATTACAGCATTTTGCAAAATGCTCCCTTCTCCAGGAAGGAAATGCCACTCTCTCGTGACCTGCTCTAATTGTTATCCTGACTTAACTGTGCCTGCTTAGACGAAAACCAATAATGCCAATATGGGATTTCTTGCAAAAGCCCTGTGACCCAGCAGTGGTCCCAGTGCCCTAATGGGAAAGCCTACAGTTCCCAGTTTCAGGATTCTCAAAAGCTATATATTAAGTATTTCCTGGCTTCTGTTTCTCCTGACCACACCCTCCTCCAGCAACCTGATGTCTCTCCGTCAGCCACGCAGACAGCTGGCCCGCTTGCCATCTTTTGGAGTCAGCTCGAGCAGCAGTGCTCCTGCAGGACTGCAGCAAAGAACCAGGCAGGCAACTGACTGGGAAAGCTGATGGTGCTGGTGGAGTTCTTCAGATTCACCAGAACTCAGTGAGCAGGATTCAGGCTGTACCTGACAGAACTGTTGCCCACACCAGGTGTACCCCGAGTCTTCCAAGCCTGCAGGAGAAGTCCTTCTGTGAGGCATCACTGAGCCTTTCCAACCCTCCACACAGTTTTTGCTCTGTAACAACTTCATCCTGCAGCCTGTGCAATGGTCTGAGGCTGCCAGGCCCTCCTCACCCCCACCTCCTCACCACACTGCCCTGCGTGGAACCAGCGGGAAGTCAAGGAGCTGTGAAGGCCCCACAGATTGACCTCCCCACCACAGACCCTCTTATGCTGCCCTGTCACAAGTTTTAAACAGTCCCAGAGCGTACACAGACCCACCAGAGAGGAATATGGTTCTTTCTCAGCACATACCATGGTCCTGCCATCCTACACCTTGGGATCACATTGTCCCTATTGAGAAGATTGATCATCAAGCAAATAATGCCCGCTGGCCTGGATTCTAACCACTGCCCTTCTGCTCTGCTGGGCTTTTCCTTGTACCTGTGTCATGCCATTTTCAACACAATCAGACTGTAATATTGGTGCTTAAAATCACATGTCATCATTCTTTCAGAGTAAACAAAATTAAAATTCAGCAAATACATCAATCACTTGATTCAGTAAAATGCAGAGTGTAATCATTCCGATCTGCCAGGATTTGAGGGTTTAGTGCTTTTTTTAGAAAGAGAATAATTTTGTATTTTTTTCAAATCAGACTCCTTGGGAATAAAACATTTGTGAGGTTTTGATCTTTTAAGAGGTCTGAATCTCTTAAAACAAAATCTGATTTTCTGAGATTCTTGAAAGCAGGATTTTCTTAATAGGCTGCTATTCTGTAGAACAGTAATAGTCTGCAAAATACATATAAATAGTAAGACTAATGTCTAATCTGTTGCAAAACAAAATAAGAAACAAGTATACTTGGCTTTGTTCTAAATATAAAGAAGCTTAACACACACACTCATGTAAAAAAGTACCTGAAACCTTCAAATTATCTTTAGAAACAGATGAGAAAAGATGGTTACATTGTACTGCTTTGGCAGTATATATAATACAATATACTCCAAAAATACACAAAGCTCACTAATGGGTAAATCTTCTGACTGCAGGTATGTACAAACATTTATCTCTGAACCTACATTTATATTATTGATGTAACAACTGGCTTCCAAACAGCTTATGCTATTGCTAATCCTTAGAAAGAGCATGCTTTCTTCACACCTGTGTGAACTTTTATAGTATGCACACATAGTTGGCACTAAATGGAGATGTAGTGCAGTAATATGAGTAGAGATACTGGTTTAAAGTTTGTATATTTTTTAAAACTACCATACAAAACCATCGCTATTCACCTGCTATAAACTGAATTTATTGAGCCAAATCATGATCACAACCAGCACTGTCACTGATAAAAACATGGTAACCTTCACTGACAGTCACCACAATTACTGCTGAAAATTGCACAAAGGCAGGAATCCCCAACAAGAAAGCACACATACAAGTGTCATCCTTTACTGTGCATGCCTAAGGTTAAGGGGATTTGATATTGAAAATCCACTTCAGAATTGGATTAACTGTGCAGAATAAACCCCACAGCCTGTCTTGGGAGTTTTTGGCTCAGTGAAATCAGCAGGAAAGCTGTAAAGACTCTCTAGTCTAAAGAACTTCTCCCTGAGAGGTCCATGCAACACCAGATTGAAGCAGCTTCCTGCCAATCAGTTAATTTGCAGAGTACAGCAACAAGTTCTTTGTTTCACAGTGCTGAGAGATGTGGCAGTCTCTCCACTAAGCTCCAACCTTCAGTGGAGAAGGTGTGCCTCAACAATACGATATCCAGCAAAGCAGGCCACAAGCCCATGGTGCCTGGAGATGAGGCAACCCAGCCTGAGGGCACTGGATACACACATACCCCTACATCAAGGTGGACTGATCAATTGTTGCTGTGCCAAATGACAAATTCCTTCTCTTCTGATTCCATGCTAAACCATAAACAGGACTCTCAAAAGAGGCACCTGAATCTGTCCTGCATACGTATCTCTCCCAACAAGTATTTGTCACTCCAGTGTCCTATCAAATGAACCCCAGAGGACCTCAGAGAATGCTAAAAAGATGCCTTCTAAGTAGATACGATTTGTCTATGTAGTGTAATATTAATATATTCAAACAAGATTTTACACCAAATAAATTTTTATCACCTTACTCCAGCTTCTGGAATTTTTCTATTTGTGGCTGTGATTTTATGTGCTAGCTAGGGAGATCACTAGTTTCAGCATGGAAAAACTTTACATATGTGAACCTTTCTCTTAAATTATTTGTTGCCATTTCAATAGTAGGATCATCATAGAAGTATTAAGTAGACATACAACAAATTGAGAGTAGGCATAACTGATTCCAACTTCTGCACCAGCTGGAATTTCTAAAAGATAACTATAAAAGGTTTTTTGCTACTGCTCCATAGGAAAGAGTCACATATTTTCAAGAAGTGTTTGCCAACTTAAAAAATAAACAATATGGCATCTTCCAAGTACTGATGTATATGGATAAGCTAATATGGTTTGTGGTTTTTTGCATTTTACAGTTAAATGTTTCTATGTTTTACATTGAAAACTGCACAGAGAGCTGCACCCTCTAACTCACATGGTAACAAACCAGTGATGAGCATCCCCTGGTCCCACATGTTTCTGCATCCCACCATAAAGATTCACTCTAAAGGAAAGTAACCAAAAAAATCAAAAGCAGGATAATGCAAAAACTGTGATCACAATCATCCATTCTAACATTGTCTTCTTTCCCTCTCAGCTGCCCTGTGTCTGCATGACCTGGGTGAAGAACATTCTTGATTCCCTTTCCTCCTTTCTCCTCCCATTAACTATTTGTCCGCAGAGATCTATCTCAGTATCTCAAACTGAGAGCCACTTTTAAGGTCCCTGTATACAAAAATCACTAAGCATAGTGACAGCCCCACCTCTCAGGCATGAAGGAGAAGAAGGAGCCAACAGCCATTTGCATCCATCTTTTCCTCAACCCGTGCATGAGGGATGTGTGGGAGTGGATGAAGCAAGGGAAGCCAGATACCAAGCCTCTCTCTCACTCCTATTCCACTCCCTCCATGCTGCAGAGTCAGAGCTGCAGTGAGTGAGAACGGCCATTTCCTACACCTTTCTCTCTGCTTGGAAATTTTGCCACTATTTCACCTTTTGGTTAAGCAGAGCAAGCCCAAGGAACAGCTTTCAGATGAGAAGAAACAGCAATTTCTACCTCTCTTTTTCCTACCCCAGTGCTACCATTGTTTTATCCACTGTCAGAAAGCCCAGAACTTCTTCAGCTTGGAAGCAGCTTCCATTTCAGATTTACCTGAATCCGTCCCGCCTGCAAGAGGCTGTGTTGGCTCTGAGCACCCCAGACCACAGCAGGAGGGCACCCTGCTCTCCTGCCCCTTGCAGCTCTGGAGGGGAGCCACCCCTGCTGTCCTGCTGCAACCCTGCCCAGGAAGGGGACGGCATTTCTCTCCGGGCTGTTTGATTGAAATACCAAGGTCATGCAACTGCAGATGACGGACACGAGAGAGGAAGTCTCCATCAGATACAGAACAAAAGCAGGACTCCCTGTAAACAGCACTGGGGGGAAGTGGCCAAAATGGGCCCTTTCCAGCCAGAGCACTCATTGGCGTTATGGAGTTACAGAGCAGGGGAGATCTTTGCCTCAATTTCCCTTACAATCTTCACACTGCTGCTATTACCTATTTACACACCACAGACGAAACCACAACATTTTCATATTTTCTTCGAATTTACAGCTGGTTTAGCTCATCTTTCTTGCTAGCACCTATTAACAGTAGCAACTGCAATTTCGTTCTTATTTATTGGATTACAGATAACAAAGAATTTAGGAGAAGGAGCAGTGAACCCTACAGATGTGAAATCAGTTGTTCTAAACGATGCTACCTTAATGCAGATTAATGCGAAACCACTGATTTACTACTAAGCCTATTAGCTTAGATTGATCCGAACATTGACAATCACTTGCCAGAATTCTGAAACAGGAAGCCAAGGGCTATGAAGCCATTAATTGGTCTAATATTTTAGGTAAGAATGTGTCAGTGGCTAAACTGCAGTAGAGCTATTGAAAATGGGCTGAACTGATCCTAATGGATTACTTCTTCATTTTACATTTCATTAAAAACCAAAAAAATCAAGCTAACTGTGCATATTTAGAGAACCAAGGATTATTACAAGCTAACATAGATGGAGTTTCGGCTATATTTCTTACTTAACACAAAACCACTACTCAGTATTTTTCACAAGGATACTTCTCTGTGCTTCTCAGGACAATGCAGAACACATCTCCATTTGAGAATGCCTTACTCAGCTGAAGATTGTCTAAATCCCTCAATTATCACCACTCTTCCAGATTGAGCAAACCTAATTCCATTAATCTTTTCTCATAAATCTTTTTTCCTAATACCATTCCCACTGCCTTCTACTAATTTCCCTCACAATTTATCAGTATCTTTCACAAATACAATGTCCAAAGCTAGAGACAATATCCAGCAGAGTCCTCTTCAGTACCAGGAACAGAGAAAAATTATCTGGCTGCTGTATATATCTCCTGCTAACACATCCCAGAGAAAGAATGGCAGTAGTATTATACAGTCAATCTATATTTACATTATGGTAAGTGTTATTTTTCTCCACATGCTTTTCAGGATCACTGTGTATTAATTTCCACTTCTTATCTGTGCAAGTCCACCCTTTTAGTCTCTGAAATTCAACTGCATAATTTCAAACCATATAGCTGACTTATCAGGACTATTCCGAATTAAGACATTGTCCTGCAGAAGAAGGAAGTAATGTTTCTAAACCTGGATTACCACAAATTTTAAAAGCATGCTCCCTATTCAATTATTTAAAAAGTGTATAGGGACTGAGGCCAGGAGAGATTGCTCACTTGAAGGAATCAATTTGAAAAGCTATCAAAAAGAAGATTTACCTTTGCTGCAGTCTGATCAGCACCTCTCAAGATCTAAGGAGTACCACCCACTACAGTGCCACCAGAACCTGGATTTTCTTCTCTCATATCAGCACTTGCCACATTTGAGATTGCTTAGCTTTGAACACCTGAAAAGTTCACACAGCACCACTAAAATCCTATGGCTGTAGATCACATCAAGTGTCCATTCTGTGGGCAGCTATTATGAACACCATTAGCAGGTAAAACCCGAGATTAAACCAGGAATTTTTTTTTCCCATTTTTCCTTTTTTCTGTCCAAGTAACAGCAGAGATTGGTGCTAAACAAAGTGCAGCCTTCAGGATGATCTTGGGCACTCTTTGTACTAAGAATGGAAAATAGCAATGGGATACAAAGAGGTTGTTTCCCTAACTGGGGGCTCTACCTTTCTTGCCACAGTACAGCACGAAAACCTTACCAATGCAAGGAAGCTGATGTGTGGGAACTTAGATGTAAAAAAGTGTGCAAAGGTTCAACTGCATTATGCTGCAGCTAGTATTTTACAACTGGACCTTTAATTTCAAATCTGCAAAGCCCATTCCTATCTAGAACACTCTACCTCTATGTCCTCCCTCACATCACCATGTTGATCTCTTGGATTCCTCCTCTCTGCAAACATACACACAGAAAAATCAGACCTTCTTTTCCCCAAAATCCCATTTCTCACAGAATAAAAGTGAATAGACTATTTCAGTTGGAAGGAACCTACAATTAATTATCTAATTCAGCTGCCTGACCAGTTCAGGGCTGACCAAGTTATTAAGGGCACTGTCCATGTCTCAGACACTGACAGGCTTTGGGGATTGACCACCTCCCTGAGGAAGCCTGTTCCAGTGTTTGACCACACTTTTAATGAAGAAATTCTTCCTACTGTCCAGTCTAAACCTTCCCTGGCACATCTTTGAACCATTCCCACACATTCTGTTGAACCCCGTACAAATGGCCTCAGGCCATCGACCCAGCCTGTCCAGATCCCTCTGCAGAGCCTTCCTGCCCTCCAGCAGATTAACACTCCCACCCAACTGGGTGTTGTCAGTAGTGATTGAGAGTGCACTCAATCCTCTCATCCAGATTATCAGTAAAGTTATTAAACAGGACTGGGCCCAGTACTGAGCCCTTGGGAGCACCACTGGTGACCAGCCTCCAACTGGACTCGAGTCCATTCACCACTGCTGGTTAGTCTCAGCAACCCAGCCAGTTCTTTTACCCAGTGAAGAGTAAATAGGATCTTGGTGCTTCATAAATTTTCCTCCACCAGTCTGATTTACTTCCTGTCTCATCACTGGACTGTTTTCATGCTCTCTACATTCCCCCCCATGCCTTTCTCATTGTCTTAGATTGCTTCTGTCTTCCTTTACATCCAGCTGATGCAACAGAAGCAGCCATTCTCACAAGTCATGCTTTAAATAAATATGGTTACATAAAGAGTTACTAACCTCATACAAGAGGTCGGTTAGGTAATGTGGTGTGTATCTCCTTTCCCTCAGGTGTGCACTGTCACAGCCAAAGGAGTGACCACTTTGCAAGGTTGCATAAGGTGTCATTGGTACAGGTGACAGGTGATGGTATCTTACACAAGAAGCAACATCACACAGTTCCAAAACTATTTTCTCTTCAAAATTCCAGTGCTCTTTTGCCAACAACTTTTGAGTTTTGCTAGTCATGAATATCAGTCATTTTTCCACAAAATCCATTGTATCAGGTACTGGCCTCAGAGAATCAAAGCCATGTGCTGAAACAGGCCTTCTAGGCTAAGACAGATTTTGTTGCAGCAAACCATGTGATTGGCATTCTCTCTCATGGGAAGCACCCTTACCTCCTCTGCTAGACACAGAAGGGAAGGTGGCTCATCATTCTCTGGCCCAATGAACTCAAGAGAAATGAAGAATGAAGGCCCTTTCGGGGATTCAAGGCCACTTTCGAACTCCTTTTTTTCAAGGTTTTCTTCAACTTTTAGAGTGCTTGTAACTGTCAGATGATGCCACCATTTAACTTTGTGAGACAAGTTTAACCTCCCCCATTCCCATTATAAAGGGGATGGAATTTCAGGATATAAATGCTAAGTAAAAGCAAGTCATGGGTTAAATGGACGATACTCCAAAGGCTCACCTCCTGAATAATAAATAGCTCTGCACCTGTTGATAATTCTTGACCTTCAAAAACCCTAAAATATGGGCCCTTCCTGATGTTTATGATTCCACTTATGATCAGCTAGGAAAATAATTACTGAGTCTCCAAATGCTTTGAACAGTGTCATTTCTAATCTGTGTTTGCAAAGCCAAATAGAGACAGCAAACTGTCCTTCAGCAGGGTTTATAAGCTGCTAAATCTTGTAGTACTTGAGGGACCATAATCCCCAAGCAGCACATGGCCTGAGAGACAGACTTACGTGTTTTGCATCTTAAAGTCACATACAGATTTACCCCCAGGCTGTTTTCAAGAGGCATTCCACTGCTTTTATTCTAAGTGGGTGAGATTCTGATTCCAGTTGTTGTAATTTAAGTAAAGCTGAGGCACCAGACACCTTGCAACCTTTCAGTTTGCATTATACGCGGCACTGGAAAGCAGGACCACAGTTCCCATCCTATTGAATTGTAGCACACATACTGTAGGATGAAGGGCAAAAAATCCATGGTGGTTATTTGCATTATCTATTGCAGCATAATGCTAAACAGAACTGGTCACTATCTTTGTGACTGCTTACACATGACTGAAGAGCTGCAAAATTGCAGATATCCAGATTGATTTAAGCCCCATACAAATTAGAAGGCAGCTCCCAGACTGCTATGATGGCAGGAATTTCACTCGCGTCCTGCACAGATTGATCATATAGCTGGTCACTGTTCATCCAAATAATTTTCAATTCCAAACTGTGATTTATAAAAATGCCTAATTGTATTTAGATTTTTTTCTCCAGAATACCAATGCGAAATACTGCAGGGCAGTATTATATTATACTGCAAGGCAGAATGATATTTGCTTTTTCCAGCTCACAGCTATATTATACATTTGCTCCATGTTTTAGCACTGCTTTCATTTAAAAGTTACTGTAAAAATAATTGATTACTCAGAAGCAGTAACTATCTGCAACAGCATGTGGGTTTGGGACAGTTCTACTCTTACAAGGCGACGTTCATTAGGTACAGAGCTGACTAGCAAAAAGCTATTTGCACAGAAGAAAAAGTGTTGTATATGAAAGCAGATCTTTGAAAAATACTTGCCTACCAAATACAATCACTCAGTATTAACATTTTGAGGAGCTGGACAGAGTGACAAGCATATAACAGCTTTCTTGATCTGCTTAGTACAGACAAAATTCCAACACATAAGCAGTTCAGGTTATCAAAACTGAGATCCACAAAGCAAGTCCTAGAAGATGAAATCTTTGAAATTTATCTGAAAGAGATTAACATTCATTGCCAATTTCTCATTCACAGATAGGAGTTTCCAGAAAACTTTTTTTTTTTTTTTTAAATTTGTAATGGACTGTAACAAATAGGTTAAGCTGATGAATTCCAGAAATAAGTTCTCCCACCACTGACAGCTCTATTAAGGAATAATCTAATGTTCAATATTAATTAAAACACAAACAGAATTTTAGAAACTACAGGGAGGGATAAAGAGCATCGCTATGACTCTGTGCATAGACCCACATTATGCTACATGTTGAACACAGTTTTATTCTCCAATTTTTCAAGAGTTATGGTAGAATTAACAAAATAAATGGAAACAGATAATCAAAGGCATGGACTGGCTCTTGCACAAAGAGTATCTACATAAGTTATGACTTCTAATCCAGAAAAAAGAGGCACCTGGATAAAAGGTACAACAGAAGCCTAATAAATTCACAAGTGACAAGGAAGGGAACACAGAAAGACTTTTAATCACTTCTTCCAATCCATTAATGAGGCAGCTTCAAATAATACTCCTTGGCAATAGGTTGAAAACAAACAGAAGGGACCACAGTTTCACATAACCCATAGGAAAGCTCTGAACACACTACCTGCAGGATGCTGTGCTTTCAAAAGGTACTTTTCCAGCTTGAATACTTCTCAAGATTAAGGTCCCCTTTGTCCCAGAATGGACATATAGAGAGAGCTGCACCTATATCCACCAACTACTTCCAGATTCTAACTTGGCTTTTGATTCTTCTTTCCCTCCTCTCTGTCAGAGATAAAGTATTTCTCCACACCTGAACACACTTTCTGTCATACAGCATCTTGCTGCTACACAAAATATAAGGTAACTGTAAAGCAATTTAGCCTATTCACCAACCAAAAATCAAGATCTGGCAGATCCTCACTTACCCAGATGCTCGGGAGTGTCAAATAACTGCTCACACAAGAAGTAGTCATCTGGATTCAAGTAGGGCAGTTGCTTCAGCAAGCTCTGCTTGGGAATGAGATACAAGACCTCTGCAATATCCCCGTCCTCAATTACTGACATCCTTCTGACTGAATTTCGAAATTTCACTTTTTCCAGCACCAGTTCTTCACCTGAGCCACACAGCTTCCCAAAGCTGTTTAAGATGGGGAAAGATGGCATTTCTATTCAGAAGAAGCTAAGGAGAGCGACCTGTAGTGCACACAGTCTACTACTCACGGCACACTGCCCTTTCCAATCCTTCTCTTTTTCTCTTATCCAGCAAAGGAGATTAAGGAAGATATATTTTTAGTGATTATCTTCAAGAGATTAGAACAGTATGCTTGATCAGGTGATTGCCATCTAAAACTATTGTAATCAGTTGAAACTCATCCCTGGGAATGCAAAAATCATAAAGAGTATCTGAAAATCAGATTAATATTCAGGACAAGAGAAAGAATGTAACTGAGTTACATAAGAGGATTAGTTTAAAATCAAAAAACCGCGCTGTGTCAAAAATCTTATTATAGAAGAATCATCATCATCATCATCATCATCATCATCATCATCATCATCAGCTACAGATGCACATCTGTGCATTTAATCTAGCATGGCCCTCTTCCATGCTCGGTCTGGCCGTGTGCTACGGTGAAGAGGCTGTAGCAAAGGTAGAGCATGTTGGTCCTCCTTTTTCAGGAATGTACAAGCACTGGCTGGCACTACTTCGTAAGCAGATTTCTTTGGAGAAATCCTTTCTGCAGCTTTCACTGCCTATTGCCAACAAAAGCACTTAAGCTTTCCCCTAACCATTAAGGATTGGTTCGCTTCTGCTCTTCCTCTCCACCTTCCTGTGTAGCTGACAGCAGAGGCTTTGCAGACACTGTGCCAACCCCTCCTGCTTCACTTACAAGAATTATTTACATTAATCCAATTCCAGTGACTTGCTAATCTAATCATCTAATGAATATTTCTCCCTGGGTAAAGGCAGAGTTAATCATCAACAGGGCACTGGAAAGTCACAGGAAATTCCAAAGGGAAAGGTATTAAAAAAAACCCAAACTAACAACATTCATCATCTGCAAGAGAAAGTTACAGGTAGACCCCAGACCTGGACATGCTCAGAGGCAACTTCAGACTCTCTACTCAGTGAAACTCACAGAGACAACTGTGCAACCAGTGTCTGGCCCAGGCTTTCAACTCCCCATGACAGACAGAAGTTAGCTACAGCTGCAAAATGACCTGGTGTAGTCATTGCACTGCTTCCAGGAAGGCTTTTTCTAAATTAGAAGGTGAAAAAAACTCTACCAATAGGCTTACTGAGCACAGTGAGAACCTGTCACTTAATGCTTCCCTCAAAACTCAGAGCTCAAGTACTAACTCCAGATGAGGATAGGCTTTGAAGAGAAGACTGCTTTATTTACTGTTTCAAAGAGAAAACACCATCTCATAAATCCAGACTTTGATCATCTATTATTACACATCTCCTATGAGGTCAATTACTTTATATTTTTCAAGCAGTATGACTTTTGTATTATCTTGAAAACAAGTGTGCAATCAAAGTTCTCCTTAAACAGCCATACTCCTGGATTTTCTGATGAATGAAGGACAGTAGGACAAGACAGAATAAATCTGTA
Source organism: Oreocharis arfaki (assembly GCA_013398015.1). Classification (NCBI taxonomy): domain Eukaryota; kingdom Metazoa; phylum Chordata; class Aves; order Passeriformes; family Paramythiidae; genus Oreocharis; species Oreocharis arfaki. The sequence continues at coordinate 1,412,085 of VZRR01005613.1, read as the reverse complement.
CTAATTTGAATGGGGTGATGCTAATGTATATTTGAGGAAGAGCTGGCTCAATAAATATAGCAGTTCCAGTTCTGCCTTAGAGCATCTTGTATCAGATCAGAGATCTCAGCAAATGCCATGTTTTACTAGGATATGAAGCTTTGCAGTAATTTTTCAATCTCTCCCAGATTTCTCAGCCTACTGACCTGCACACCACAGCCCCTCAGTGGAAGAGGCAGCTCTGAAAATCCAAAAGCTTCTACCACTGAGGGTGGATCTCCATTCAGTGCTTAAAGCAGAGGGTTTCCTCATGGGAGACGCTGGATGAGTCAACACAAGGATCTCTCAGTCTGATTGGCATTTGTTGCTGGGTAATCGGTGAAGGAAGCTGACATCTGACAACAGCAGTGCCAACCATCCTGCCCCACGGACACGTCAAGGTGGAATTTGCCCTTTGAGGAAGGTGAGGCAAATGCACACATTGCCCAGACATCAAGTCTGCTGCAGAAGTTAATCCTCAGAGAGCAGAAAAGTGAGCGCTGCAGAAGCTGCTCCAACTGTGGCAACATTTGCTAAAGCTTGGCTGCCTAAAACCCAGGAGAAAAGTCTGTCCTTCACTGGAGTTTGAACATGCTGGTTTAAGGCTGACTCCCCATTTTCTGCTGCGTCCATGCTGGTTCCAACCTCCAGCTCTGTTCACCAAGACGATCATTACACCAGCACTTGCAGTAAGGACTAAACCAGTATGACCTGTATATCCACTGCAAAAGCACTCAGCCTGTGACCACTGAAAAAGAGTCTGATGAGCTATCCAACAGTGCAGCACAATCCAGTGGTCCTTCCAGCACTAAAACACACGGGATTGGTGGGGGACGATGGACTAGGATTTAGTGACCCTACCATGTCACTGCAGAAGCATCCTGCTTAATTAAAAATAGGATCCTCCTTCTCCTGAGACAGACTTCTGTAATGCTGCGCCTTTCCAGCCCTGGCTATTGCTGTCACTGTCTGAGAACTGCACCTTCAAAGACCACATGCCAGCTGCTGCTTAATAACATAAAGCAATATGATTTTTGGATAGGTTTTTTTTTAAAGTACACTGTCTTGGGTACTTTTGTCTTCAAAAGCTTCTATCCTATCAATGTAGAATGTAAGGGGACAAGCAGTAGAAATAAGCAAAACAAGTCCAAGAAGCATCACAGTGGCTTCCCAACTCAGATAAAGGGCTGTCTGGAGCACATCCTTGTGTCCAAGGCAAAGGACAAGGCTCGAGACAGCCACTGTTACTAAACACTGGGATTTAGCCTCAGTCTGAATCAAAAAGACAATGGCCATCTCCTACCACTTAAGTCAAGCACTCAATTAAGTGGAAAAGACTGATTTCTGATATTCCTGCTGAAGAGAAAAGAAAAAGGCAGGAATCACAGAGGCACAACCCTGTCCTTATGTTTTGTGAAAGAAAGTCTCAGGAATCCAGGGCGCTCAGCTCAGAACTAGCATTGAGGAAATGTTCTCAGGATCTGCCAAGTAGCAAAACCTGTTTAAATCACTGCCAATTCAAAACTGTGTCTCGTCCAAGTAGTCAGTGCAGGGATCTCAAGCCTTCACAGAGCACAGTGTGAGCTATGGGCACTTTCCAGGCTGACAGTTTTCACGGGGGGCTGGCTGGATAGGAGGCAGGAGTTATGCAGAATGACTACTTTAAATATTTTATCGCATTTCCAACTGTATAAATATTTTATTTGTAAGTATTTCCAGCCGTCTCAAGCCCCATTTCCTACTCAATCCCCTCTGAATTCACCACACCAATGGGCTGCCTGGATGATAAAAATATATGCATGTTTCATATGCAACCAGGAATAGAAGCATGTCTACTAATGCTCCGAGAACAGAAGTAACAAAAGAAATTGACTGCAATCCACAAATAAATTACAAAACAGAATAGCAAGCAGTAAATAATAGTAAAAAACAGACATCGAGGGCTAAATACCTAGAAGAGGAAATATCCCTCTGTGTTTCAGAGGAACACTGAGGATGAGACTTGCCCTTCAGCAGAAATGTGTAGTGCAGTAATGCTGTCTTAATTGCTTCTGCCATCAGAGTTAAACTTATTGCAAATGCATTTCAGTGTGACTTTAGTCTTACATTGAAAGCAACAAAAAGCCCAATCAGAAACCCAAGAAACTGAAGTCAGCCACACTAGTTCAGCAAAACTGAGCTGCAAAAAATAATCAAAACAAAAATACAGGAAACAAGGCAAAACAAAACGAATTTTTTCTTTTCCTTCATCGTACCACTTCAGGTAGACTGCCCCAAATAATGTTTCATGCATCTGTCCAAAGCAACAGGATTATCAGGGTTACCTTCTCCATATAAGAATTCTCAAAGATATTGAGAATAAGGAGAGGAAAAAAAAGGCCTTCCTCTAAAAGAAAAATGAGCAAGTACTCTATCTGCTTTTACCATGAAATATAGTTATCCAAGCAATGAAACAACTACACCAGCAAATGACAGAAAAAACAAAAATCCAACATTCAAGTTCACACACACAAAAAAAGAAGGAGAACTTTACTTGTGGTAAAAACACATGCAGCTTTTTGACTTTCGACACCCACTGCTTATTTACTCAAAACTGAAGGCTGATGTACAAACACTCAGTAAATACAAGTTTACAGTAAATACAAGTTTACAGTAAATACTGTAAACTTGAGGAAACATTTCATCCATAAAATTAAGACTAAAAAATCCACATGCACATCTTAATTTCTTTACCTAAATGTCCAAAACAGGCAGTCATCTTCTGGGCGTACTGACACAAGCCCTTCACCCCGTAGGGTTCCTCACTCAGGACCTGCTCACTCATGGCTGCAGCAAGAGCTGCCTTTCTCTGCAAAGCCAACCAACTACTGCTTGTTTAAGACTGATAAGACAACAGATCTTCCTCTTCCAATTTATTTCCATCAATAATTCAGGTACTACATAAAATTTGCTGAGCTTTAAAAACCGGTAGTGCAAAGCTATTTTGTGGCTTTTGAGGTAATCATGTTTTAGTCCTTAAAAAGTATCTCAGCTGTTATATTCCAATAGTTTACAGAATGTTCAAATTGAAACAAAATCCATTCCCTTGCTGCACAGGAGGAAATTTTGTGGTGATTATGCTCAGGTCAGTGAGACATTTAAATATTCCCCTAGCTCAAATCCAGAAACAGAATTACCACAACTACTAAAATGTGTTATTATGTAATATTTAGGGTTTTCACCAATGGCCGGACAGTGGGATCAAGTGCACCCAATGAGGGTGGTGAAACACAGGCTGCCCAGAGAGGTGGTGGATGCCCCATCCCTGGAAATATTCAAGGCCGGGTTGGATGGGGCTCTGAGCAACATGATCTTGTGGAAGGTGCCCCTGTTCATTGCAGAAGGCTTTGACTAGAGGGCCTTTAAAGGTTCCTTCCAACCCAAACCATCCTATGATTCCATGATACTCCTGCAAGCAGACATGTCCACTGCTATGAGAACACCACTAGTTCATCACATACTACCATGCCCCATTTCTCAATGCTGTACATTTTCTGGAGACTGAAAACCCCAAAAGAGCCCAGGTACAAACACCACCGTGTTTTCTGGTAACTTCCAGCATGGCACATTTCAGAAGAACTAAGGCACCACAGCCAGGAGCAACAGGACAAAGGTATTTTCTCAGCACTCTCACTGGAGCATGAGGCCCATCTAATCTTGCTGTTATCCTGGCTGAGAAGAAAACACACGAGAGCTGACTCAGCAGTCCTGCTGCCAGACAGCTGCAGTGGCCACACATACCTGTCTCTGCTCTGTTCATCTAAGAAAATCCACTCCACATCACACCGATGTCAATGACATCTACTTAGCTAAATATTGCAGAATGGCTTTGGCTGTAGTCTCTTGACTCAGGTGGTGATGACCCGTGAAGAACAGGTGTCCCTCACAAGCTGCCTTGTTTTCTGTCCATTCACTTAACACTTGCTGCTCCCTCCCTGAGACCATATCCACTCACGAAAAACCATTTAGCAGAGCTCATTTAGGTACTGCTGATGGCCATATAAAGCACTGGTACTGCTAAGCAGACACTTCAAAGAGAGATCTATGTTAGTACATCTAGATGCAAATTTTATTCACAACAGACTGAAAAGCCTAGTTACTAATATTTAATATTACTTCCTAGATATTAATATTTAATACTACTTCCTTGATACTAATATTTAATATTACTTCAACAGTTTACTGTCTAGAAAAGCATAAGACTTAGTTAAAAAACAGCTATGGGGCTTTGGTATCTTTTACAGAGATAAAGGCTATGGAGAACCCACAGAGCTAGGAATTCTACAGTCCACAGGTCTCTACCAAGTTAGTTTACTGGTTTAAACCCACACAAGGTTCTCTAAGGCAAGCAGTACTGCTGCCTGTGGCAGGAGGAACAGAAAGACCACGAAGCCACAAGGCTTCTCTGAACTGGCAGAAAAAAAGCGACTCACTGAAAAGGGCTAACTCAGGTTAAAGTGGTATCAAAAGTAAAAGGATTTGTGTTATAACTCAGCTGAGCAACACAATTAAGCATGAGTGTCCCATACAAGCTTCTAATCAAGCTGCCACATGACATTTTTTTTCCACTGCTATTTAACTGATCTTTAAGTAATCATTAGCCAAACTCCATCAAATGCCTTTTTCTGCAGCACACACATGCAAATTGAAGCACTGCTACAAAGTCTGTCCTGTCCATGAAGTCTGTGAATGTCTGTGTGAAAGGACAGTATGAAATTCAAGTCTGAATAGGGTGTAGCTACATTTATATCATTGTACAGAGTCAAACTTCTACTCTTTGAAAAACCACCTGGGGATCTCCGGAGGTGGCACACTGAAAATCAAACCCGTTTTATACATCAACAGCAGGATCTGCATGCAAAAGCCATTCTGTTAAACTAACTCGGAAATAAGAAAGCAAATGTTATTTTATGTGTTAGTTTCTTGGTATTCATTCCAAAACACACATGAAACATCACTCTGCCCTTTATTGTCCTGTTACAATTTGTAACCGAGAAAAAAAGCAAGAGAAAACACAACTGTGTTTCTATCTCATACTTAACTAAGACCACACTGTGATAATTTCCTTTCCCAACTGATGACATTTGCAAAATCTTTCAGCTGAATTAAAGCATTGTGCTCAGCTTCCTGTTATCAACTATGTATGATAACTTCCATGGCACGGCACATGAGCCTTTGGTAACAAAAGCCCAGCTTTGCAGTGCATTGTAATGCTAGACAGGCAGCATAACAAGCTCTTGGGAATGCTTTTCCCTTCGCTGTATGCTCAGAAACTGAATCTGACTCACTTCCCCAATCCCCAACAACCACCAAGTTTATCCTTCAGTGAAGCAGTGGGCAGAAAGATTAAACAAACAAAAATATCTAAACAATATGCTTGAGATTACATCTAATGATCTTTTTCTTGGACAAAGGAGAGCAACACCAGCCATCTACCTCCATGTGAAATTATTAGCTGGGCTGAAATAGTACAAAGAAAAACAGTACATAGACAAATCAATGACCAAATGAAATATTTAAATGACATTAGGGAAAAAAGCCCTAATAATGTCAGCTAGTAAAGTACTGTCTACTACCTCTGGAAGCCTTAACGCGGGATTTGGGAAATATGCTGTGTCTGCACTCCCACAGACTTGCTGTTCATCCCTGAGCCATTCCCTTAATCTCTTCCATTGTAGTTCCCCCTATCACTTTCCCCCCTCACAAGGGATTTGTAACAATAGGTACATTAAAGACTGAAGTTTTCAGATTCTGTGATAATGGAAACTATAGAAGTACCACAGATAATAACACTAGGGACTAACTGGTCAGCATTAAAAAGAGGTCATGTAAAGCATAGCTGAGTGCTTCTCCTTGATCTTCATTACCTTCCAACTTCATTACCATATATCTCAATGATTTTCCAATAGGTTGCATCCCATATTTAACATTAAAAGCGCTTGTTTTCCACAGAAAATCAAGTTATCAAGAAAGGCAAAGAGTTAATTCTGTACATCTTCTCCAATATGAAAATTCCATTTTTAATTATTCTCCCCCAAACAAGCAGAATCACTGTTACTGTGGTTGCTGTGAGTAGAAGAGTTATCAGGTTATGACAAAAGGCCTGATTCAACCAAAGGCTATTTACCTTACTTTATCCATTCCAATGTTTATTTCAGAATAGTCATGGGGAAAATATCTCTGTTCACATCTATTTTCAGACATAAAATAACAGTGTGTGCATTAATGGATCTGTCTATTGCATTATTAGAAGATGAGGTGGCTCAGCATTTTACTTCCTGGCAGCACAAGGCTAATCTATTGATCTACAATGTCAAGAACACTGCACTATGGATTCTTACAGCAAACCCAATCCTTTTAACTTACATGCAGAAAAAAAAAATAAGTGCAATTGCTGACAACTGAAGCAATTTCATAGGCAAGATATAGTGAAAGCTATATGAAATATAAATACAAAAACTGCTGCACCCCCAAGACTCTGTATAATTGAACAACTGACTAAATAACACAATCCAAGTGCTTGCCTATCCTAAAGCTTATAAATAATCCCACAACTTCTGTGGGGCTGAGTTCTATGCTTGAAGTCAAAGAGGTGCCTAAGGCACTCTAGGGAACAATTAGCCAGAAGGATCCTGGCAGAAGCTGGCAGTCCTTCAGATCTTTAGTAGGAAGCTTTTTTCCTACTCCTCAGCAATGTTTAGGTGTCTTTTATTTAAACGGAGCAGACTTTCAAGATAAATGTAATTCCTTTAATCATACTCTTTTCTTTACTTTTCCTTTCTTGAACTTCGACATTTTTCTTCCAGCTGAGAAAAGAAACTCATTGTAACATCCTCTTCACAATGTAGACTTCATAGTAATTGAGACAGAAATATGTTGGGAAGCAAAGAGATCAAAGTTGAAACCTCGGTGTTCTTTCAGTCCTCAGTTTATTTCCTGTAGCTTTGTAAAGAGTGACGTGTTACAAGCATGACATCAAAGAAAGCACCACTCCTCTTGTTATGTATTGAAATAAACTGGATATCATTATACTCTCTTCTGACATGTCATATAATTACAGAAACATGCACGGTAACTTTACTCAAATGCTGAACAAAGAATTACACCAGAAGAAAGTCTTCTCTAGATCACTGCAGGCCTTCCTGACCATCTTAGTTCAACATTACCCCTTTTCTCCTAACACTGCATTTTCTGCTGTAGATGCAGCACCAGCACACGTGATCATAAGAATTAAGTATTTCTCTTGCTGCATCCAACTCCCCAATTCCCCAACATCACAGCCATTCTCGGAGCATGGCACAACTCTAAAAGGATAACTCCTGCAGTCACACTGCCCTATTGTAGCGTCAGTGAAGCTCTAAAACAGAGTCCTTCTTTGTACTATAAAGACTAATTTAAGCCCCTATCAGATGCCAGTAGAAACTGTTTGTCAATGTCCATCACAACTAAGAATAGGAGGTTACCTTTCTATATAGTGGAAAGTATGGCACTGCTACAGGATGCCAGAAATGACATCAGATCAGTTCATCCACTGCCAACATTCCTCATAAAAGCAGCTTTAAATATGCTGTGTTGGCTAACCTTTGTTTTCTAATTAAATAAATCCTACTGCACTGTTGAACCCTTCCTCTTGTGGTCAGCACTATCTTCTGGTTAAATCAGCTGCACACACACACAAGTGATCAAGAGCCCTGTTAAAAACTAAGAAACTGTCAGTTAAGCAAAATTATCACTCTGTGAGCAGCTCACTTCTCTCACAGGGATCACATTCTGTACAATGGCAAGAACACATCTGAAAATACATTGATGGGGCAGACAAAACACTTGGAATTTGTTTCCAATTATTAATGGCAGAATATTACACATAGCATATGCCACCTAGTATTTGATAAAGAGAGGTTTTAATCCCCTTGGGTATTTCATAGCTACACAAACAGTTTGCTTGTATTTTACTGATAGTTTAGTGGAGTCTCCTCAAACAGGAGCTGTAATCTGGCACCATCAGGAAAAGCAGGAGTCAGAGAAACACTGAGCTGACAGTACATCGAAAAGGAGAAGCATGCTCTTGATTTGACGACAGGTACAGCTGGGTTTGTTCTTTACCAGTGCCCCTCAACACAGGACAAGCCATGTCTTAGGATATTTCCATGACATGTACCACGTTGTGAAGCTGTGCCTGTCAAATCCTTTGAGAGTTATTCAAAGACAGCACTAAATCAAGAGTCTTGATCTTGCAGTGGAAGTGGAGGGCACTCACAATCTAGCAAGCTACAATTTTGAAAGAGGAAGTAGGAAATAAAGTCTTATGATAGTGGGGAAAATCATTCCAGTGGTATCATGAACTACTGGAATGGTGGATGAGTCAAATGGAGCACCTACCAAGAATTTAAGACCACTATTTTGACTGCTTGACTGATATTTACCATATTGTATCTGCAGCAATGATTTACAGCAGTATTTCTTCAGCGAGAATTTCTTGATTTTATCCTTCCACTGCATGACCAAATGCCATAAATTAAGGTGGGGTTTTTTTGAGGTCTTATGTGTCATGGGCTACTAAGAAAAGTCATTCTTCCAGCAGCTGAACTTTAAACACAAGTGTGGAGTTTTAATTAATTTTAAATTAACTGGAACATGTTGTAAAGTCAAGATGGCCCTGGCCATCTCTAAGGATCTTCTGCTGCATTCTTAGCCATCACCACAGAGCCTTTATACTTCCCGGTATTAAAAATACATTAAATATTGCATCTGGACAGTTACTTCATGAGATGCCTGATTCTTCAGTTTCTATAGAATGTAAACAACTATTAATAGTACATACTAGGAGGGTGGTTGGTTTGGGTTTTTTAAGTGTAAACACTCCCTCAGCCTAGAGCAAAACTTAAGTTTCCTTTTATTTGTGTTGACGTTACCACTGTGGTATTTGTTTAGTACACAGATTTACCACTGACACAAATCAATGACCAAAAAAAAATCCCTTTTCCATGCAGTTCAGCTTCAAAATCCCTTCCGGCATTAACACTCTCTAGGCATCTTCAATTTTTTCGGTCAGAGTTTTGCCCTGGTTTGATCGAGAAATGGTTCTGCAATTAAGAATAGCTAAGCAACAGCAAAAATAACTAAAGAAAGTAGGCAAGCGAGCCAACCTGTCAGGTTGTGTGAATAAAACTGATTGATGAACTTCTTCAAGCAGCACTAAGCAAAATTTTCAGATGAATCAGTTAAAACAGGTGCTGATCACAACAGCATTTATCAGTAGAAAGCCTTATGTTATAAACATATGTTGTGCATATTTTCAGACTGAAACTAGTTGGCAGCTCCCAGTTATTTCCTTTTTAACTATGAATGAATTAGAAGATAATGCATCCTTTTGTAGTGGTTTTCTGAATGTTACTGAGTTTTTCCCCCAAATATTTATGCTTTCTTTGAAATCCAGATGCTCACAGTACTGTTCCTAGAGTCAATTAATTGATTCTGAACAGGGAAAAAATTTCAGTTCTCCTGCTGCTTTCTGGGTTATCATCAGAATGAGGTCAAGCCTTCCACCTCAAAACAGACAGCTGACGAAGAGAATTAGGGGACCATTTTTCTAGAATGAGAAAAGCCAGCACGTGAAACTGATTAAAAATGGCAGTCAAACTAAACAGCCTGTTTTCATTACCCACTTTAATGAAATGACAAACAATTATCTCTCTGTATATTAGATTTCAGGACAGTGAGACTGCCCTGCTAACACTAGGGAAGGGCAAGTGCAAACACCTACAGAGCAGCAGAGAGAAGAATCAATTGTCTCCTCTGTGCTTTCTCAGTGTGGCAATCAGGAGTTTATCTACTAGGACCCAGCCAGGAGAAGACATTTCCATCCCCACCCAGGAGATCACCAGCACCATCCAAAGCAGGCAGAGGTACAAGGAAGGCTTTCCCAGTTCTCAGTGAATCTGGTGAGGAAGGGAGAACCAGAGATTCAGCCTAACCTCACTGTACTGAATCCCCACAGGACTAGGGGATCAAATATTCATTTGATTAAATTCACATAATGATATGGTGGTTTCCCACATCACAGCAATATCATAGAATCAGGGAAATGTAGAATCATTTAGGTTGGAAAAGACGTCCAGGATTATGGATTCCAACTGTTAACTCAGCACTAACCATGTCCCCAAGTGCCATATCTATGAATATACAGAAACACCTGATTTTTACCAAATGCTATTGCATTCTACACTGTGGAGATTAATTTATATTAATAAAATAAATCAAAAATAGTATTTTAAAAACAAAGTAGGAAAGAAATAAGGCGGGGAAAAGGAATTTTGCACACCTAATTCAGCACACATTGAGAGAAAGAACAGAAATAAAACTGCTCTATCTAAATCAACATTAGTGTTAAGTGTTTGGCCTATAAAGACTAACTTGTAATGGGAAAAAAACGATAATTTTTTGTTTTTATAAACAGTTGGTAGAAAACTTGGGTTGTGCTTTTCTGGGTTTTGGGGGTTTTTTAAGGTAAAGTGACACTTTTCATAGAGAGGTGAACACAGTTCTTTAATATGTCTGCCTGTACGTTTTTTAATCTCCAGAGCCATAAAGGTAGATAATATCTGCTTTTAAGAGACAAATATTGGATTAGACATTGCAAAGAAGAAAACGGGGCTTTACTTCTTCCACCTCTAACCCCTGAAATCAAATGTGCACCCCAAGGGTTTATTAATATAACAGAGAAAGCAACTACCCACTTGAGTTACCAAGAAAGCTAAATATATTTTTTATATTTCTGCCACCTTTCCCCACCTTTATCTAAGACTGTGGTATAAAAAAAGAGGAATGTTTACTAAGCAAACTAAGAGTTGCATGCCTCTTGGATGCAAAGAGCATTCACCTTGTATCACTCACCACCAAAACTGTGCTGAACGTGCTTTTGGTGAGTAGAAGCAAAGTGCCTTGAGTCTCACCCGGTTGCAGGTTGCTACATGTTGGCACCCTGTGCTGCACAGTCACACCTGCAGCACCCCTGCACCAGGGAAAGGCACCACACACCAGCAGCAGGCACTGAACACCCAGCCCTGCCTGTCTGCTGTGCAGGGACAGCAGAAGTGACAGGTGGCTGCAGGACAGACAAGAACTTGTAGGTCTGCTCAGTCAGTAATGCACAGATTGCACAAGGCTTCCTCAGGTTAAACACCAAAGAAATCTGCCCTCAAAAGCACCCTAGCACTGACAGGTTATCAGCTTTTCATTCAAAGCATCAATTAGCAATACTCTGAACTCTTATGCCACCTGCCACTACAGAACTCTAAAACCTCTTTTTGCAGAACTCACCCCACAGCAAAAGCATGCTGTCAGCATCTTTACTTAGAAGATGGGAAACTTCAAAAGACAGCGGTGAATTATCTCTTACAAAAATACACAGGGAGCCAGAGCTGGATAAAATGCCTGTTTAATTCCACTGAGTTGTGGTCTGCTCCCTACATTCAGATATCCATTCCAGAGGAGCAGCACATGGGTACATGCACACACTGTTCAGCCAAGTAACAAAGTCCACTGTTCATAAAACACACCACGCTGGGGAGGTGTTTAACTCTTAAATCAGTAAAGAAAAACAAACTGAAATACAGAAACTGCTTTTCTTATCAGAAAGATCCCAATTTCAGTCCAAAAGCAGTTCCTCAGCCTGATTTCCCTCTGTAAATCCAAGAACCACTGTCCTGTGGATGGCTTAACCTGTCATTTATCATTGGAGATTTACACAGCAGAGCAATAGTCCAGGACAAACCTTTGCCGTTCACAGAGCTCTGATGTATTTCTAGTTCCATTTGTGCTCCCAGGCAGTATTGTTCCTGCACCTCAAAAGCTACAGCCTCACAGAGAACGGATGGCAAGCTGGAAACAAGTGAGAGCCTTCAGAGGCTGCTCACTCTATGGCTCCACTCCTACTATTTCCTGGGTTGAACAGCATGAAAGGGAGTGGCCCAAGCAGAATAGGTGTGTCTGTGTTCCCAAACAGTTTAAAGGAAGAGTAAGTATTTTCCTCTAGATCTTATTCCATTACTAATTGAGACCTTGGTATGCTGTCTTTCAAACAGTGACACGTCTTAATGTATTGACCATCTCAATGCAGGTGATATTATTGATAACTTTATTTTTCATACAAAAGGATCCCAACCAGCAGCCTTAAAGGTTGACTGCAAATGGAGCTGGTTTTGTCCTGAGACTGTTTTCTGTCTATCTTATTCTGCATCTCATCTCCACTCCACTGCTGCTGTTTTATGGCTATATTGCACCTAAACAAAGGAGGAAGAGCTTGTGAAAGAAACACTGTTACCCGTTTTTACACACACTTGGAGCAGGGAAAGCTGAAGTCCCAGGCATCTTCCCTCTGTTCCCACAACAACCCTCTCTGACAGAGGCAATTAGGCTGCCTGGTAAGTGCAGACTTCCAGGCATTTCCTTCTACGCAGTTGCACATACCCAGAGACAAACTGTTCCTTGAGCAGCTGAATTAATGAATCTTTTTGCTCTGATTGATTTGCGTCCAACATCCTCAACACCCACCGGGTTTGCCCTACCTCCTTGTAACATCCTCTTGGCAATGCCATTCCCAGAATTACTTCCAGTTCCTTTCCATTTGTCTGCTTTCCCAGTTCTTTCCATGTCCATTAAATCATCCGTAGAACCCTTAAGCTGTCTTCTTTAACTGCTTCAGATTCCTCAATTTCTGCTCACACCTCCAGAGCTGCACATTCTCTTCTTTCACTCTTTTCCCCCTGTACCCATACTAATGGTTAGTACCTTTAAGTTCTGTTCCCCTGGAAGGAAGAGAGAGGGAAGACTGAAAGAGAAATTGTCTAAACCTCATCCTAGGAAATTTGAGTGAAAAGCAGAAAACACAATGTGCAGAAACTGACAACTTGCAACCTGAAGGCCTCTCTAGAACACTCGTACTCTCCTCTGTACATTATAAGGGACTGAGAGATGCTGCTGAAACAAAATCCCATTTTATCATTAGGATTTCACTTTAGATGACCAAAAATTATCACTTCTCTAAACATGAATGAAAAGATGCCAGAAACATATAAAAACTTTTGGGTTCTTGGTTGGGAACTGCTAAATCTGACCAAATTTTGGCCAAATACTTTTATTCCCTCCTTCAAACACTAAATCCTGAATTTCCTGGCCTCCTGACTTCTTTTTTCCCACAATGAATTGTCATCTTCTCAGCCAGCTTGTTAAAAATACACAGTCATTCAGATGCACAGACAAATGTAAACACAGGCACAGAACCTGGTCTCTCTACCTTTATTCTCAGCCTGACATTGTTCTCCTGTGGTTTTATAAATTTTATTTGCTGCCAAATGAAGTGGAGTGCAGGACAGGGTGTTTACTCCATTTGGACTTTAACCTGCCTGACTGAAAATTATTAGCTCATCAGGAACACTCTTCTTTCCACCCCCATTCTTCTTTTTAATAATCAAAGCACTCCACATTTTAATTACCATTACTAATCCTCTGACATGGTCAGCAGATACAATTATTCCTGTTCTACAGACAAAAAATTAAACTACTATATTCCCAGGAAGTGTTGACCACTAAAATTTATTTCTTTTATTTACTCTGCTCCTAGATACAACTTCATATTGTGTTTCTGTGCCAGATAAAATGGTGAAAAGGAGCTCCATGGGCCCAGAAATAAGTCCTTCTGTCCTCATTACAAGTTCCTCAGGTTCACCAGTGTGGTTTCTTCAGTTAACCACATTTCTGTATTTTTAGTTGAAGAAGTAAGGTGAGAAGGGTTCAATATACATCTCCATTTCGTACAAGTCATCACGTTCTCAGTAGCTCAGTATTATTAGTACCTACAGCATTAGACACCATATTCAAGACAGGTATAAATATAAGTCATCTATATGGCCATTTCTGTACATAAACATCTCCTCTCTAATACATATGATTACATACTCACTTTCATTTATGTCCAATTAACCGACCATACCTCACAGCTTTGTACATCGTGATCGCTTCTCTTTGTAGAAGCTCTGAGCCCCATCTCAGGATCTTCTGTTTCCTAAAGCTGAAGGTCCAGTCTCCAGGAACTTCAGACTATTTGAAACCCACCAGTGTGCTGCCATAAACGCTGTATGTTTTTGTCATGAAAAAAAGAACACGTACATCTTGCCATGTGACAAGACTTGGAAATACTGCAGTCTATTATGCTCAGCAGAGAGATGTTTTTGTTGGCTATTAAAGCTCAGCTGAGACTTTCTGGCTGTTAGTTCCCCAGCAATTTCATCGGATTTAGCTTATTCCATCCTACACAGTTCTCAGGCTTATTGTAATTCCTACAAAGTGATTGAGAATAATCAATCCCCGTGCTGCAAGGGATACACAGAAATACACTGGTGCCAGAAAAACAAAAAATAGAACAGTGCTCTCCATGACTCCATCACACAAACCAACAATCGGACATTTCTTGAATTTAAAAGTTCATTTGTACAATTTCCATTTTTTAATTTCCTTTTTTCCGCCTCCAGACTTCATGTAACCCAAACAGAAGCTCCCACATTCATAGACTACCTACTATCAGAAAATCTACTAATCAAGAATGTTATCAGCCACTTCAGAAAACCACAGATCCATGAATCAGCACATTCCCATGGCATCTAGTGGGAGACAGACAAGGCATCACAATTTTTCCTTCAAGTTTCAAAAGAAGTTCTTCCTAGATGACATTGAGCCATGTTAGCTCAGCCTGCTCCCTGGAAGATTTTATCCCTGTTGAGATATTCTTTCCATATTACAGATGAGGAAAATACTGGGCAAACTGAGTGATCTTTCCAGGACAACAAATCTCTGTGCCTAGCTTAGAAACTGAATTGAGGTCTCGTGAATCCCAACCCAAAGGTCCAGCCATCACACCTCCTGTTTAAAGAAAACGATTTATTAAAAAAAACAAACCACAGAAGGAAAAAACCAAAAAAACCCCAGGGACTTTAAAGGATACCAATAAGCTCTTACCAAAGGAAATGAACTTACCCTGTTCCCTCATAGTTTATCTTCTTACGTGTTCTCACTTCAAGCCCCACATAATGGAAAATGCCCCTGCACACTCCCTGTGGGTGCCACAGCCCTTTCACCAGAGTGAGCACTTCACCAGTGGTTCATAAGTGACAGTGCCACAACCAACACATCACAGGAGCAAAATTACAAGCAGACTCTTGCTCACTATTTCAGCAAACAATTTCCCTCAGCTCCCAGTATGGGCTGACACTCCTGATTGCCGGTAATTCTTCTCATTTACCGTTTCCTGGAGGGATTCCTCCAGATTTTTTGCCCCATTCTTTGAAATTATTACATCAATGTCATTGTCTCTGCCTTGCAGCAGAAACAAATTTACAAAAACTTCCTCAGTGCTTGCACACAGCAATTATTTTCAAGTGTAACTGCTTAGTACAAGTATTATGCCATGTCTCCTGTGCTCCAGAAAAATGAAACTTTATAGACATACAAAGTGTAGCCAAGCAAACACTCCTTTCCTGTGCATTTCTAATTGCATCCTAATTATAGCATTTTACATGCATTTATGTACCTTTCATCCTAGGGTATCCCAGAGCATTTTGTAAACTGTCACACGGTTTTAAAAGGAGGCCTATATTAACCCAGAGCTACTCATACCAGACATCTCTAGAATCCAGTGCAGCAGCCTGTAGATAAATTCATTATGAGAGAGATTTGGGCCAAGGGCAGAACACTGAATCTCTGTAGTTAGATAAAGACCCTCCCTCCCCCTTCAGACATCATTTGAAATTCTTGCATATCCATTTCATTTGATGATCTCAATGTATTAAAAACATTAATTAACTTGTACAGTATTTTAATTAGTTAAGGCATAAACAAAGATCTAAAACCTGCAACAGGAAGTGCTTAAGGGAAAAAGCTTTAGAACCAGGGCAAATACTCAGAGATCCTTCTAGATTCTCTCTCACAGTGCAGCAAAATGCTGATTCAGCTTTAGACTACCTCCAGATCAGTGTTTAACAGCTACTAATGCACCTATTTTCCACATTTTTTTCTAATTCCTTTTGGAACATGTCCCTGCTTTATATTAATCTACACTCTGAAGCAGTGAGCTCCATTCTGTATTCCAGTGCTGTATGAAGAAATGCTTCCAAAACAGTTTTTGTTTTGATTTGATTAGGTTGAGGCCAAAATTCTTATAACCTCAGGAAAAATAATTTATAAAAATAATTCTCAACATGCTTCTTCTGCACAAAGATTCTACAACATTTTATCATGTCTCTCAACACCACTCAGCTTTACAGGTAAATAAACATAGGAGCTAATTTTTTCCAGCAAAATAATCTGAAAGAAGGCTTCACATCTGCAAGAATACAAGCTGTTTATTTTTAGATGCCTAATTTTAGGCAGCTCATTTTAAAAATTCCACCCATACAGACGCCAAGTTATTTTCCGAGGTCACACACTGAGGCAGTGACAGCCCTGATGAAAAAGCCCAGGCATCCTTGTCCTCACAATCATTATCAGGAGGCAAAGAGAAGGGGTAAATTGCACACTCTCCAACATATCCACGCAGGAAGGAAGGAGACTGAGTCAATTCTACTGGGATTTCAATCTACGCTTGCTAGAAATACAGATATTCCAGTTGGGATACACTGAACTTTAAATAGTTTCTAGACTAAAATGGCAGCCTCCCATTACACTTCAGTTCAAGATTTACTTAACAATTTGCCCTTCCCTACACTAACCAAAGTGTTTGTAAAGCCACAAGAACGTGTAACCTCCCTCTGCTTTTCCATGCTCAGAGGTAGCTTGGAAACTTGCTGATACTGACTGCTTTCCCCTGACTTGGCTTTTAATTCAGGCGCCAGGCAATGGATCACAAATGGATAACATGAAGATAAAATACCTGGCAGACAATTGACTGTCACATGCTTTCTGTTGCCAAGAAACAAAACAGGATGTATTAGAATTATCTCATTAATTAACTTTTCCGTAATTCTATTTTTTATTGGCATCTTGTTGGTTAAGCAAATGGCTTTTATTTCAGAAGGGAAGTGTGTTAAGCCTAAACAGGTAATCTTAATACATCAGAGGCTGGCATTTAACAGATCTTTACAATAAATAACTTTGGGGCAGATCCTCAGCTGGTTTTAGTTGATTTTGCTTCCTGATACAAAAAAAAACCCAAACCCTTTCTTTTTGAAAAAGATTAGGTTATTGGAGGGATCAGTTTACATCAGCTCACAATCTGAATCCTAATTTTCTGCCAATTCTTTCCCTTCAGCTTCAGGGAGTTACTAAATGATTTACTACAAGACTGAAATCATGATCTGTTGTTTCATTAATTGCTTTTAAAAAGTTGAGTGAAGATTTTTTTTGAATACTTCTAATTTTGATACACGTTAGCTGCAACCGTGCTCCACTTGCCAAACAATTCTCCTGGAAAAGAAAAATATCCAGATTCTATGTTTACATCCTTAATTTTTTTCCAAGGAGGACTCAACCTTTCAAGAAGTCAGCTAAAACCTAAATGAAAGGCCTGGCTGAGGGATTAATTCGCAATGAGTAATAGCTGTAATGATTGTGAGACAACAAAAAACTGGTCTTTATTACATTAAAATAAAGCCTAGGTCTGTAAGCACTGTCCATGAAAAAAAGCTCACTGATGCTCCCACAGGTATTTCGCACATGTGAATGCTTGCTATAGCAAGTTAAACCAGACCAGAAATGCTGAAGGCTTCTTTTCGTGCACCACTATGAGCACAACAGCATAGTTTTGAAAAAGAAGACAATTTAAACAGTGCCTCCACTGTTTTCTTTAATGTCAGTGAAAACTTTTCTTATGCCCTGAATATTGTTCAGAGTGAGGCAGGGTTCTGTTTATGCTCTGCAAAGAGATTCAGAAGAACAGGGAAGTAAACCCAGTTTCCTCTATAAATCCTGCATGAAAATGTAGACATTTCTAGCCCGCAGCATAAACAGCGATAGGCAAAAGTCAATATTGCAAACGTTCTTCTTCAGCCTTAACAAAAGCAGCATTATCTGTGTCAGGAGTTTTAGTACAATACATCACACACAGCTGTCAGCTCAGGAGCTCCTCAGGCTGTGACAAGACACCAGGACATGAGCAATACTCAGTGTTGTGGGCTCCTGAGACTGTGCCCATCCTCAGCAGTCGCGCTCCCACACGACACGGTGGGAGTCTTTAAAATGGAAGTTTATTTAATTTAACAGTGTCTCTGTGACATCACATCCTTTGCAAAAATGAAAAGAGTATGCTAATGTAATCTCTAAAGTGAAGAGTTCACTGTTCTTTTGTGTAAGAAATTGAGGTGTGGGACTGAGAAGAAAAGCATCAAACCGAGAGGGAAGGAATGGGTGCAACTTCCCAGTGTATCACATCCGGCTGCCAGCAATCACAGGCTGTAACACCCCCAACTCCCTACAGAACCTGATGGAGTTCCAGCTAACTTGATCAGGTTCTGAAAGAAGTTGTGTAGCAAGGTGGGAACTGGACTCTTCTCCCAAGTAACAGACAATAAGACAACAGGAAATGGCCTGAAGTTGTGCCAGGCAAGGTTTCACCTGGATATTAGGAAAAGGTTCACTACTGACGGGGTTGCAAGCACTAGAACAGGCTGCCCAGGGAAAGGGTGGAGTCACCAACCCTGGAGGTATTTAACAGATCTGTAGATGTGGCACTTGGGGACATGGCTTAGTGGTGGATGTGCCAGTGCTGGGTTAACAGCTGAACTTGATGGTCTTAAATGTCCTTTCCAACCTAAATGATTCTATGATTTTATGTAAAGTTTACAGGTTCCATGGGAAAGCTGGTGTAGGGATTGACTTTCCTTTTGCTCCTATACTAAATTTATTTATAGGATGTTCATAAACTTCTCTTGTCACAACTTCATTCATTATTTAAAAGGGCTCTTTCTTCTCCCTTCACAAATATCATACACTTTTTAATGTATGGCCTGACAGGTTCATTTCTCTTTGGCTAAACTGAAGCAACACATCCCTGTTTAGAGACCTACCCATCACCATCCTGTCATCAAACAAGGCATCAGCATTCTTCTCTACAGTCATTCACACCCCAGTAAACCCCAACTGTACAGCAAAAATCCCTCTTCTTAGTCCCTAAGCACACAAAGGTCTCTTTCTAGGTAAAACTGAATTTCAACCAATTTCTAGAATCCACAAGACAGTTTTTGTTTGGTTTAAGTACAGATGCAATATACTGGGAATATTAAAAATGAGAACAAATGAACAGTATAGGCCAACAAAAAAGAGAAGATGCCTCTTTAATAACTTAGAATTGCTTACATAAATCACAAATACATCTAAAGACCAAGGTTCAAAAATGTGCTAGAAGGGAAACATCTCAAACAGTTACAGGTTTTTATAGTCCTACATTTAAGTAAATGTTGCACTGTTGATAGATAGAAATACTGGAAGAATTCAAATGATGCCTTATAACTTTTTTTTCTTTGCTGCAAGGCATTTTTTATCTCAGCCTGTTGGATTATGTTAAGAATTCTTTCATTAAATTTTTATCAGCACTGGTATTTCTACATATGAGATGTGACTCTAGACTAAGGAATTTCTTTCTTATCACTGGGATTAAAGCAAGGTGATACAGAAGCCTAAACAAAAGGAGTTTTTTACAACCATGAATTTAACATGTCTCACTAATAGACTCAATGGAAATATCAGGATGTTAACCAGTAGTGAATTTGAGTAAATAATGTTGGGGGGCGGTGTTGTTTGTTTGTTTGGGTTGTTGTTCTTATTTTGCTAGGGTAAGCAGAGAAAACTGAAAGTGTTAATGTAACAAACCTCAGGAGTATCTGCACTCAGTTATTTAACAAATAAGCAGTAAAGTTACACAGTAGAAATATGCAGAATTAAAATTGAAAGCAGGATTAAAATTGATAGAGGTCATTAAGGCAGAAGAAAGGAAGATTTATTCTACTTTTAATTCACACTCACATGCTTTTAAACCTGCATGTTTTCTTCAGAAGCAGGGCAATGGCAGTTGCTTCTAGTTAAAACACACAAGGGACGCCCCACAGAATCAGAATTACTTCTGTTCTGTTTCTGTTTATTTATTTATCACCTGTGTTTCAAAGGACAGAAAATGAGAACCATGTCCACTGTTACCTGCCATATCTAAGCAGCAATTCCACATTGCTATTCTTGTTACTCAGTGCTCCATGCATTATAAACCACACATTCGGAGCACAGAGAGCTCATCTGAGTGCAACTCCTCATTCCATTCTGCCCAAATTTTCTGCTACAGCAAGCAGAAATCTGTCAAGGACTTACACGTGGGACAAGAGACCAAAAATATTGAAATTCACATGGACCATCACTCATTTGTCAGGTCATTCACGACAAGGAGGACAGAGTTTAAAAGGAAGAGCCCTGACAAGCAAGAGCAATGCTTGGGAGATGGAGGAGATCATTGCTTACGTGAATGCTGAAACTCCTCTGATGTCAGATCCTACCTCATGGCTAGTGCTTGCTTGTACAAGCAGCTCACTGACAGTCTTACTGTCACTTAAGATATGAGTAGGGATGATAGGATTTCAGCCTAAAAAAAGTACAGCCTGTGCCTACTGAGTGCAGACCACAGTGTGCAGGTCGGACTGCTGAAGGGCAGGAGCCCCCGCACTCGGCAGTCTACTGTCATCAGATTCCTAGAGCCTTAAAAGAGAATTACAGTGTAAATCCAGCTGGAAGGGACCTCTGGAAGTCTCTAGCTCAAGCTTCTGCCCAAAGCAGGGATAGTTCCAAAACTTGATCAGGTTGCTCAGGGCCTTTTTCCATCAATTTCTGAAAACTCCAGAGACTGCACAACTTTTCCGGGTAATCTTATCAAGGATTTGGACACGTGCATTGTGAAGAAAGATTTCCTTCTATTTAGTTGGAATTTCTCTTGGTGCACTTTGTGACTGCTGTTTTCCACCCTTCCACTATGCCCCAAGGAGAGTATGGGAAGGGGTTTATACAGAAAACATGATCCACTCAGGTAGCTGAAAACACCAATTGTACCTGCCCTTAGTGTTCTCTTCTCCAGGCCTACACAAAGCCAGTGCCTTCAGCTTTTCCATGCAGGTCTCAAGCTCCAGATCCCTAATCAGCACTCTGCTGCAGTTGCTCATTTCCCAGCATCTTTTTTGCACAGGAGGGTGAGTGCAAAACTGAAAAAAAATTGGAAACGATTCCAGAGGAAGCCCTCAGTGCTGAACATAGAGGAGCAATCACTTCCCCTATCTGCCAGCTATGTTCTGCCAAATCTTGTAAATCTTACTCTACTCTGCAGCAAGCTTTCAGTGTTACCAGGACACACTGCTGACTCACATTCCTGCCCCTCAGGACCCGCTGGTCTTTTTCTGCAGAGGTGCCACCTGGCCAGCTGCTCCCAGAATGGCAACCACATCCAGTGTGCAACACTGGCACTGTCTTTGCCAGCACACATTCCTTGCTGGCCCATTCTTCCAGACTGTTGAAGTCTCTGTGAACGGCAGCCCTGCTCTCCCTGCAGTGCCACCACTCTTTCTCCCAACCTGATACCAACACGTGAACGTGCTGAGGGGACATTGTGCCCCACCACCAAGGTCACTGATGAAAATGTTCCAGCATCATGTCCTGAAGTACCCTGCTTGTCACAGGCTGTTAGCTGGACACCGATACTTTAAGCCTGAAGGTCTAGCCAATTTTCCACAAACTCTGTAGTCCACCCATTTGGTCCATAATCCCCAGTTTGACTACAATTATGCTCTGTGATATCAATTTCTTTGTGTAGTGGCTGGGAGAATAGCGAGCACACTTCTCAAAGCTGCCCCCCTGCTACACACCAAAGCCCAGACAGAAACGGAAACAATCAACACTTGTGTCACCAGCTGAAAATTCCTCCCTGTCCCCTGTATTACTACAATAACTTACTCCTTCTGTCCATCTTTTTCCTATTATATTCACTGAAGGGATACCAGCATGGCCTTTTAACACCTCGTTCTCCTGTTATTAATTAATCTGCTCTCCTGCAAAGAACAGAAGCAGCTAAGATGTGGTCTGTTTCTTCTATTTAAAGAATGAGCTGTTATAGTCAGCCATCCATCCCAGATGAATCAGAAAACAATTCTACCCTTCAGCCTCTGAGAACCCTTGGAACAATTTTAAGAAGAAAAATTAATACAATGAAATGTAGATGGCATTTAACTGAGCACTTACTCAGCAGTTTATGCACACCGGTGACACCCACACACCAATTCTACTAATTTTTAACATGAGTTTCACATTCCCTCCATGACAAATCAAAAGTAAAAAAAACCCCACCCAACAAATAGCTGGCCTTTTAGCAGGCTGTTTATGTGTACTAAAGGGATCAGAAGCTGCACTCAAGGTTAGCTGTGCTGCCAAAGCAGGCAGTTCAAAACAAATTCCACCTGGAGTACCTGTCTGCCATCAGCAGTGGGAAAGGCTGGATAACACATTCCTTAAAGACACCTGCAATGGAAACATAAATCCTTTGTTCCACTCTGAGCAAGTGTGCTTTTTATGTAGACACCTTTACATGGATCACATATTCTTGGAAGCTCAGTTTCCAGATAACTTTATTACAGTGTCACTACTTTTTCCAGCTCAGAACTATTTTCAGCTTCAGATCAAATACTATTTTTAAACTTAAACTCCGGAAAGAAAATTATCCTGGTAGTGTCTGGACTAAATTTATGATTAATATTCTTTTTTCATCAATCTAAAATACTAAAATAATGAGAAACTATCGTGTTATCCACCAATGGGAAAAAAAACCCTAAAGAAACTAAAAACTTTAAATGCTCTATAGTCTTGGACTCCACGTTTAAGAGAGGTCATTTTGTATCAAAGATATGAGACTTCATTTTCCTCATCTCTAGGCAACCCATACCTTATTCCAAGAGGAACCAGAGTATGTCATAGAGCTGTCTTTTAAAATCTCCCTCTGATGTGGCCAGACCAAGTCCCCACCCCTCATTTCCTACTATCTGTCTCAGCAAACATAGGCATACTCTTCACTATGATCATAAATTAATTTGCAAAGCAGAAATTCCTGGAACTCTAGAATTAAAGTCCCATTTTCCAAAAAGTCACATTTAGCAAATTTGAGACTACAAGCAGCTTCCAAACTAAACAAATGAGCTGGGTCATCACAGAAGTCATTCTTACTGTTCTTCAATTATAACCACATAAGAAAACCAAAAATCTAATCCTGAAAATAATCAGCAGTACCTCCAGCTCAATATGCATTTTAGACTGTCAGAAATTAAAAATACTGCTCTTCTATGCAAATGATGTTGCTTTTGGGTAAAGATACATCAAAATCAGGAGGAAAAAAAGCCTAAGTGTTTCTGTCCCGTTTAAGTTGTTTAAAAAATAAAAAGCTTCTAGCATATAATGCAGTTAAAGCAGATGATAAATCCTGAATCTCTAAAAGGTGCTGCTTCCTACTCAATTCTGCCCCACCAGAGCACATGCTCCTTTCCAACACAAACACACACACCCAAATGTGAAGGCATCTTCTCATAAATTTAAATACACACTATGAATAAAACTACCGTAAGGCAAGCTGACAGGAGATGAGTTGGGAATACCTTGGAAATATTTTAAATAGCTCCAATGCCTTGGAGAGGTAATTAACTGTCCTGTCCTAGAACTAAATAATACAGAAGCTGAAATGCATATTTCAGAGCTGCCTGCAGAGAAACTCTTATTTGCAGCTCAGAATAAAGAAGTTCTATTTAAGGAAAAATCTACTTGAGGGGAGGATGGCTCCAAATCTTTCCTTAAATTAATTCTCACTTAAACTTCTTGTGTAAGTCCCATTACCCACTGGAGCAGTAAGGTCTCTGCAGACAAATACCCACAGACTGACAAACAAACTTGCATTGTTGCCTGTCCAAGTGACCTCCAGGTTATGTCCCTGGTTGCCCCACTGGGGTTAGAACACAGCACTGTGTTCCCTGATGGTGGTATCTATTCCAGAACTGGGGACAAATGCCTCTGCCTTCCAAACACGTGAGGGAAGGTCTGTGTGTCCTCGGAACAGTATGAGAATCACCTCTAGAAGCCCTGCCATGCTCCAGGAGAACTCTGGGAAGCGAGAGGCATGAGCCAGGCTGGCCCACTGCTGGCACACGGCAGCTGCTGAGAGCCGGCCAGCACAGCCGGGCACGGCGGGCACAGACACGGCTTCACAGCCTGCACTGACTCCAGCTCCTGGACAGCCTCCACAGGGAGCTCTGCAAGGGCTCAGCCTTTAGCCTGGCCTAGCTATGGCTTCACAGGCAAGGCACAGGGTATCAGAGCACGTGACGGCTTGGCAGTGCCTCTGACAACGGAGAGCAGCTCTTCAGTTGTGACCCTAATGCGCCATCTCACTGCAGCACATCTCTGATCTCTCATATTCCCCACTTTCTCAAGATTGTTTACTGGAAACAATCGATCCAATAGCAAAGGACTAAGACTCTTGGGAAGTCCATGCACTCAGCAACAGAAAAGACAAAAAATAAAAAAAATCACCTCTGCATATCACTCAGAACTACCCCATGAAAGCAGAGGACTTTTCCATGCAGCCCTGAGTATAAAAGAGATCTCCTGTGATGCTGAATTAGTGCCTGTGACCAGCACAAACCTTTAAAAATACACTGTGACAGGGGCCTGAATTTGAAGAGATGTTCAAACATCCTTCTTCAACCAGCAGAGAAAGGAGTCTGTCAGAATATTCTCAATTTTTCCACGTGGCAGAGTGGCACAGGCACAGCATAAGAGTGATATTCAAACTGTAATTTGGAGAGCAAACATAACAAACAGCTCAGAGCAGTTCCCATGCACCCATCCTTTCCTCCTTTTTTTACAGCCTTCCTGAATTTAAAGGGAGACACAGATTTTTAAAAACAATCTTGGCTGAGTCACTAATAAGAACAACAGCAACAACAAAAAATTACATGCTGCGACTAACTGGCAAGATCTGGCAGTACAGGAGGCCCTCAAGGCACAGAGCCAGACAGCTGGAGCTCGCTGGCCAGGTGGTGCATTCGTTCCTTGGGGAACCTGGCATTAGTCTCACCCAGCAGCTGAACCACAGAATAATTCTGGCTTAAGTGTTGGAAAAAGTGTTTAAAGACTTGCTCTCTCAGCTGTGGGTGAAGGTGGCATACATCAGAGCCAGGGTAAAGCAAATGTAAATTACTGCACTGGGAGTAGGAGGTAGGCAAAATGTACCAGATTTAGAATGAGTTCTTAGTCCCTGATGCAGGCTTGAGGCAATGGTTTCCCACAGAGGAGAAACTTGGACACTGGGAACATGGTCCACTGGGATACTGCAGTGGGTCCCTCTTCACAATAATTACCTACTGTGGCACTGAGGATGTAGACAGGCTGAATTATTTTTAAATGCTGGCAGTCTTTACACAGACTGTAATGGGTTTTCTGCCTGCAGACATTTCAGAAAATTAATTCAAATTAACTTCTGAAATTAATTACAGAAACTACTTCAAAGCCTTTTGTGGACACTCTCATTCATAAGTAAGAGTGACCTTTATCAATTTCAGCTAGCTCATTACAAGAATAAATTAAGATCAATCAGAGATCCTTTAACTCTGAATTTACTTCTTTATTTAATTTGGATTAATTGTTCCTATGTCTCTCCATCAGACAGTGTCAAACTATGAGGCTGGAGAACAAATTGAAAAAACCAAACATTCCTGCAATATCTTCCTGGTCATTACACTAAGACCTGCAACATAACATGTTCTCACATAAGGCTGTTACATTCTTGCTTCTAACACCAAAGTAACTGTGGCTGTAAAACTCGCTGTTTTGGGTAAAGGGAAAATATCCTAGTAATATCTGGAAGTGATATACAGACATCAGATTGCCTGGACACACCACTTGCATTGTTTCGTTCATATAGTTTAGCTTCTTCTCTAGGGCTCTGACAGCCATAAAAGTTCTGAGCACGTTTAACTCCCCCAGAAGGTCTCAGGCCAATGACAGGAGTAGCGAACAACCAGGAAATCTGCCATATTTAAAATCCTTCTGTCATCCCACTTCACCGTTCCCTAAATCCCATTACCAGAGAGCTGGTTTTCTATTGGTGACTCTACAGATGCACGTGGGACAGCACAGCCAGGTACCATCTGCAATTACAGCATTACAGAAAAGTGTAGCATTTCCCACAAATACCTGGCAGTGAAAGCCTTGTGTACTCCAGAAAAGCACCCCTTGGAACAGCTAGGGGCAGCCTTTCTCCTACCCCTGAAAAGGTTAGGTTATGGCTGGAGGTCAGTGAGGGACAAGGAACACAGGGTGCCAGGAATGACAGGGTGCCATTCCCTCACAGCAGAAAAAGCAGCAGAAGCAAATGACGCATCTGTCGGGCCTCGCTCCAAAGGCAATCGCAGCAGAATGCTGTGGATGCTGCCAACTGTGATTTGAGCTGCACTCGACAGCCCTCAGCTTCTCCTCAAGTGCAGACTATGTGCAGAGACTACTGAAGGAGCTCAAAGCAATGAACCAAAACACCCTGCCTTTTACACAAGTCTTCAGAGCTGGAAACCGGCTCAAGGATCTGGTAGCAGTCGCTGAGCACTGAGGCTTTTCCTTATAACCAGGGCTGCCCGTTGCCTCACTTGTAGACAGGAATAACTTGTTTTGACAGATTTACTGCTCTTGCCATTTCCCCCGAAACCTTTAATGAAGTTTTTATGAACCATTTCCTTCAAACACCCTTTCACGAGTTGACAATGCAAGGAAGTTACATTTGCAGAGTGGAACAAAGTCAAACAGACAGATGGGAGGCAAAACAAGCTGAGAAGAAACTCATGCTGCTTGCCAAGCATCTTCCTAATATTTTCCACAACAGGCTGTAAGCAGTATTCCCCACTTTCTCAAATATCACGTCTTCCCTAGGATCACGATTTTTAAGTCACCTTCTACTCTCTTACAGCATTACTAAAAGAACAGAATTAGTCAGACAACCCTTTTGCCTAACTGGAGGAAGAGCTTTGTTATACGTGGCAAAAATGTGTATTTATCTCTTATGTAGCTAAAGCAATGAGCACTGGAGAAACTGAGCAGCATTCCACCGATCCAGCTGGTGTGACATTGACTTCCTAAAGAAAATCAGCCCAGTGGTAGTGTGTTAACTGAAGGCTTCACCAGTTACTTTGAAATTCAGATGAGTGTAAACCTTTGGGACTCCAGAGACTGAGCTGTACTGTCAGTGAAACCTGAAACAGCACAAACGGAGGCGAGTTTGTCCTCGTGTTGCCACTTATTTCAGTTACTGAGGGTTTGCAGTATGCATGCACAAGGAGGGTGTGTGAGGGGAGGGGGTTACCACGGTTCTCCCTCCCTGTCTTTAGTATTGCTCACTATGTGCTCTTGTGGAAGTGCCAGCATTACCAGCACACAGCTATGAGCAGGAAGGCAGCAGGAGTGAAGCAGGGAAGAGCAAGAAGGAGGTGGTAACGAAACACCTGCAGTGGCATCCAAGACGTCTGAGCTCAAATCCCACCTGTGTCAGAATTCTTGAGGAATCTTGGGCGCACCATGATAAAATGCTGAAATGAATGTGCACTGGAAAACAATGGTTGTTTCCACTTGCCTTAGGTCTAACACTAAGACTGACAAAAACCTATAAATACTTGAAGTGCTTTGTCTGCTTTAATTGTAGGTTTCCTGAAAGTTCTTATGTAACACTCCTGCAGGAGACGAAGGAGGAACAGACCAAACTTTACACTGCCTTACAGAGTGTGTGCCAGCCATCCACACTGTCCTCTGAATTACCCATATAGCACCATTAGTCTCAAAGAATTCAAAGAACTTTACAACCTTTAGTGGACTATGAAGTAGGCTGACACAAAATCATGATACACAGAACTCCCACTTTGGTGAGCAGGAAGGGTTTAACATTCAGAGAACCTGTTGGATAGGACTTCCCAAAGCAGTATTGCTCGAGGGTAAATCCAGACCCTGAGAGCACAGCAGACAGTCTGAAGCCTGTGAAGTTCATCCTGGGATTAAAAGAATTACTTTTAACCATGAACAACTTTTTCGCTTTGTTTTACTGTCCATCTGTGCTTTGTAATAGAAAGAAAAGAGGTCCAAAAATGACTTTCAGAAACATGTGTGTACTGGAATCCTCTTCAAAAAAACCTGAAGACAGACCAGGGAGGAAAAAGCAGAGCTGAAGAGATGTAGTGACTGACAAATCAAAAGTATTTTCTGAGTGTTCTACTTGCAAGTCCACAGCCTAACGAAGACATGCTCAAGGAAGGCTGCCTTGTGTGGGATGACTTCTACCAGTAAAATTGTAACAAAACAACAGGAACCAAACTGGTGAATGCAGTAACTGTATAAGCAAACTGTAATGCTTAAGTCTAGAAGCTGTCTATTACCTGGGACACAACTTCTTGCACCACTGAGACAAGAAGTGGAAAGTACCATAATTAAGTAACCAGAGCCTATTAGCTATATTAAGTAACCTACTCACTGATACATCTAAAAATATAGCAAGCAGTTAGATGTGGATTAGGAAAACAAGTAACCACTACAACATTAGGATTTGATCTCGGATCTCTGAAATGGTTTCAGGAACTTCAATGCAGTCAGAATCTTGATTTCACATGGTATCAACCAGCACCTTCCCAAGGAGCTACACTGCAATGTGTAATTACAAATATCCAACATCAAATATCCAATGTCAATATCATTGATAGGCTAAGAATCTGTCATATTCCTTCCTCACAGAAGTTCCCTGATGAGAGCTAGAAACAAAAAGCAAAAAGTAATACATTCTGCGTAATGGAATGAATTTTTATGTCTTCCTTTCCCTACCACATCTGTTTATTCCTGTACATAAGTGTGTGTTTCTACATTGTCAATGGCCAAGCAAACACTTGTTACAAGTGCTGCTTCCAGACTGACTGGCTTTCGTACACCAGTACTTTACCATAACTTTCTCCTCTTGAAAAGACTAAACAAGGAAGGGGAGAAGCAAGCCTGGGGAAAGTAAAATGCTATTTGTCATGATGGGGCCTCAAGAGAAAAGAGTAAGTTTTATTTTCTTCTACTCTGTTGCAAAAGTAATTTGCTATAAGTCTCAAACTCTAAAAACTCTTCTAAGCACTGCTGCTATTACCAGTTTCAAAGTCAAACTCGTTTGTACTTTTCACCTTCACTGGGAAAAAGGGAGGTTGTGGGGTACATCTGCATTAAGGAAAATACATGTGAGAGTGCTCCACCTTTCACCTTATCAGCAGTCAGCAAGTGTTCAGGTAAAGCTGATAAGGAATCCTGCTCATGGGTACAGATTCATCTTAGGATATTTCTGAGAGATAGTTTCAGTTGAATAGGAATTATTTATTCAGATAAAAAAGTACAGATGCATAGTCCATACTTCTTTAAATTATTCGGTTTAAACTACTTTTTCTGTAAATGAACCTTTATACAGGACTGGATGAGAAGTGTGCCTGGAAAGCTCACCAAGTAAAACACCATATTCACACTTCCGAGGCTGTTCCTGATACTGCTTAAAACTGACAATGCAGTGTGGTAAAGGAACAAGACAGGGGTGGCAACAGAAATGGAAAAGAGAATTACCAGGCCAATAACTAAATCTCTTGCTTTATCTATTAAAGATGGTCTGTGTGTAACCTCTCAAAAATCAAATTCTAACTATCTGAAATTGGCACCCAAAAAACTATAGTACTCAAATTTACTAGGTACCCTAAAAAAATTAGCCAAATATTTTTCAAACTCTTTTTTAAGGAACAGAAAAGACCCACCTTCACCATTCCATTCCTGTTAAATCAACACTCGAGATAAAATCCTCACATGTGGGCAGAAAAATAATTTGAGAGTATTTACTTAAACACTTTAGTACTCCACCTTTTTCATTTGTAAAATGCCACTCTCTACTCCCTTATAACTTCATATAGCACTGTCACTGAAGGATCCAATTACCAGAGTACCCAAATTTGTTTAAACCAGCTTTCAGTAGTAAAATCTAAATCCTGGAAAACAGCCTAAACCTCTGGAGAAAACAGATCCAGGCTTATCCATACTGTCCCAGCTCCACTCTGTATCATTATACACATATCAGAGCCACACACTTGATGGCAGCCACATGCTTCAGTAGCAATGGATTAAAGCAAGTTGCATTTCTTCTAATTAAAAGATACAAATTTTTAAATGAGGGAGAAATCAGAGTCATCAACAATGGCAAGCCAGTTGTTCTGAATGGAAGAAAAGTGATTCTAACATCCATCTAATCCTCCTCCCTGTTACAGGCATCCTGGGAATTCTGTGGGGCAACAGCAAGGGAATTTTAACAGCAGAAAGTAAAGTCTTATAAATCTGGCATTAAACTTGTACATCTTCACTCATCAGGTGAATTTTCCAGACAAAATAACATTAGGCACTACACACACAAAGTCTCATAAGGAATATCTGCCCAATTTAACCTGACAGCTCAGAGCAGGGGAATTCTCCTAATTCCTTCTGGTTTTCTGTTCCTTAGCTGACCCTATCAGTTTGCCTATTTACCACCTGTTTCTCCTACAGAAATTGTAAAGTTTTACCTTGGCTTCTTCTGTCATTTTTTAAAACTTAATTGTGTAGCAAAACACAGATGCCTGCTCTTTCTGTTTGATTTTTAAATGGCAGTAACACTTCATAGCTTTCAAAACAAAAAGATTAAATTATTAAACACATCATTTTTGTTACTCTCAGGCTTTTGAACTTTCAAAATGGAAAAAGATTTGCGGCAGTAAATCTTCCATTAAAAAAAAAAGCTGCATGAAGATTACTCTCTTTTAAATAAGCAAGTGGGTTTTTTTAGTTGTGTAGGGCTATGGAGTCTGTGCTGTAAAGAATCTAGAAAAGTCTGGGCCTCTTTCATGTATGAATTTGATGATTACTGAGAAGCATAAAATAAAGAGGGCATAAGCGGTGCAAGGTTTAAAACAAAAAACACTTTCAAAATATAAAATATCTTCCCAATGTCAGTCTCATCTACCACCTAACCATGCAGCTTCTGTACAGTCTGCCCTTTGCCAAGTCCCTTTTATAACTAGTAAAGGAAATGCTATTCATTTGCATGCAGCTGCAAAAATAAAGAAGGTAAGCTTCTTACTCTCATTTGAATATGAAATATAACACAGTGGCTTAGGATAACAGAATCTCAGTAATTTTTATAATAGGAACACATCAGATATTACTGATTACCTAATGTACTGTGTATTTTAGAGAACAACTGCAGCTACTTGTAATGAGGTGTGTCTACCATGGTCCCAGGTCTCATGAAGCGTCTACTCTGCTGCAAAGTGAGAAACAGACTGCAATGAGAAGAAACAGATGCAAATGGCAGATGTAATGTTTATACTCTTTCACTCCAATGAATCCCAGAGAACATTACAAACTTCACTAATTATTTGTAAAGTGTCCCAAATCTTACAAATATTTTGCTAGCAGTGAAGTCATCTTTTGGCAAAGGCGCTACTGCTACTACAAGCAGCTCTCCCTGGGCTAGAGCAGTATGGCGAGCTAACTGTACTTACAGTTTATATGTAAGTAAATAACACCAAAAAAAAATATCAACCAGAACACTGGACAATATTTAGGGAAGAGGATTGAAAAGAATATATAAATAGTTCTGCATCAGAAACAGGAAAGAACACTCTTCTCCCTTCTATCAGACAAAGGTCAATAAGAGGTTACGGAAAATGTATGCTCACTTTACATGCCTGTAATTTGAGGCCCCTTAGATAAATAGTAATAAATGGTAGTAATAAAGGAATAATAGTATTAATTAAATTAAATTTTAGTAATTTAAATTACTTCCAAAATCAAAGGTAAGTCAACATTGTTGACATTGTTTCCTGTTCATTTCACTTCTAGTATTGGCAACATCAATTATTTGACACAGGCATTATCACATGTACATGTCAGCAGCTAAAAGAAGTTTCCAAAAATGTTTCACACAAGAGAATTCCATGAAGATTTCACGTCTAGAAGAACATATAAGTAAATGAAATACGCTTTGCATTTTCCTCTTCTCTGCTCGCAGTTCATCTTTATGACATTGGGAAGCTTAGAAACCCTACATGGAAAACTTTTAAATGCTACTACAAGAATGCAGGCAACACAAGTTAAAGGTCTTGTGTAGCCCAGAACACACTTTCTCCACTGCACTGAAACAGAAATGAGTGACAGGAGGGGACTGAAGAATTCACCAACTGCCAAGACACTTCAGACCTGCAGCAAGTGCCCTGTGCATCCCATTTCTGGGCCCCTTCTAGACAATGACTCTGCCAGCCCTTGGACACAAGGCAGTGGCAGCTGCAGTCAGAGCACATTCATCCACTCAGGGCCTCATGCCAGGGATGCCATGTTCATGTCCACCCACACATGCACACATCCACGACATGTCTGTGCTCTGCAAACAGAACTATCTTTTCCACAGGCAAAGGGTGAATGTACTTGGAAGGTGGTAACAAAATTAATGATGCTGTTCCTTTGGAATACCCCAAATCCACGTTCTAGAGGTGATTAACATGAGCCATCATCTGCTTTTACTGTATACTACAGGGTTGGGGTTTTTTGCCAAGACTTCCACAAAATACTGTTTATTTTAGTGAATTTAGAGATTTGGTGAATGAGAGGACTACAGGGTGAACCCAATTCAGAACTGAATTTGGGTTCAGAACGCACACCTGTAAAAAGTATAACATATCTGGAAAGATGTGCTATAAGGCAAACATTGTGTAAGTGACACTTCCAAACCATATACACTAATTTTGTCTTGAGGGAACAATAAGAGAAGAAAAATTGTGTTTTATAAATGTAAATGCTATATAAATACACAATATATATCCTTTCTGGATTTTACAGTAAGTTCTTACAATGGAAAGGAAAGCCTTCAACTTTAAGAAGAAAAGCAAGAGATATACAGAATTTTTCAGACCAAAAAAACCACTGCACTAACTAAAGAAACACTTTAGAAGTGTTTCTGCAGACAAGCAAACTCCTAGGACAGCATTCCTGGTGACACAGACAGTTACACAGTTTTCAGGGTTCCACAAAGAAAGCTGATTTGAAGACTGCCCAAAGAGAAATTATGGACTAGTGTTTATTTCAGAAAGAAAT
Organism: Oreocharis arfaki; assembly: GCA_013398015.1. Lineage (NCBI taxonomy): Eukaryota > Metazoa > Chordata > Aves > Passeriformes > Paramythiidae > Oreocharis > Oreocharis arfaki. The sequence goes on along the minus strand of VZRR01005613.1, from coordinate 1,378,818 downwards.
GCAGCTCAGGTTTGGACAGTTCTAGAAGCTGAGGTGCCATGCCCAAGGCTGGTACTGGTGCAGGCATCAAAAATCTGTTTGCTAGAATATACTGCTTTAACTTAAACAGTGCAATACCATATGTAGGTAAAGCACCTTCCATCACCTTCCTCAGTCTTACAATGGTCCTAAGATAGTGAGCAAGCATAACCCTCTCACCTGATACACAGGACATCAGAACCAATAATTTTCTAATTTCACTAAAACTAGGAATTTGGATGGATTAGTGTCACGGACTCAATTTCTTCATTCACTTCATTAATTTAGTGATTTCATCAAAAGTACGTTGCAAGGAGTTTAAAAGTCTAACCAAGCACTCTTATTTTCCCTTCTATAGGTTTCCCATTATTTGTGTTTAACTGAGTGCCCTGATATTTTTAAGAGGAAAAAATAGGTGCTTCTTATCTATCTCATCTATACCATTTATAATTTTAGCAACTGATATGACACAGAAAGAGGATGAAGAATGGTGCCTAAGACAATAATCCCAGGGGGTTTAATCTTTCATCATGGGTTTCCAGCATAGATCATGTTAGCCTCCCTTTTCTGAACTCTCTGGAGCCAAAGGAACTGGAACTGCAAAATATTCCAGGAAAACATGTACCATCAACCAAGAGAAATGAACAGTACTTTTTATATGTCACATTCCCTATTCTCTTTCAACTGGTACTTTGGTCCTTCTAAGCAGCCTAAGAAGCAAGGACTTGAAATATACTAATCTGAACACAGAGTATTCAAGTCATGATGAATATTTAAGAGAAAAAAAGAATCCTAGTTTTTATATTTTCAGCTTCTACTGTACCGCCTAGGCAATAGTAAACTATTTCTAGTAACAGCTGCTAAGAACTTTGAAGAGTATTTTTAGGATGTAACCAAGCTCAGAGTATTTTTAATCTATGATTATACATTGTCTAAGTCAGATCAGCATCAGTTAGGAGGTTTAGCCAGACTCTGTTCTTGTTGTTATACCCTCATATAACCTGAGATGACTTCAAACCAAATCTTTATGAAAGGCAGCTTAGGAAAGTGTGTAACAGAGAAAATTAAGCAGTCCTGCAACTTCTTAGGCAGGGAACATCTTCAGCAGAGTTTCATCTCTTTTACCCTGCAATAATAACAGTAATTCAACAGTAACTGCAGACAGATGTTTTCCTAAGTTCCATAAACCCTAACACTGCTATTTTAGCCATCCTGGAAAAATTCATTAGTTTCACAAGGCTATGTCAAATTTTATTCCAGTGCAGCATGAGATGAGGATGTGGCTGGTCTGATGAAAAATGCAGAATTCTGCAGCCTTGAGGAGGGGGCACTGAGTATTTTCTCACTTGTTTATTTCCTTACTCTTTCCAAACATCAAGCAGCTGAGACGACAGAATAACGTAGCTTCAATCTTTTGCTTGTATTGCCAGATTCTGCTAAAGATTAGAGACAATTTTCCAATTAATTTTTTCTTATCGTTGGGATTCTGAGAGAGCCTCTCATGGAAATGAAGAAGTAGGAGGTAACTATCTTTGTCAGAAAGGCAACCCAGCTTTGCACTGAGTAGTAAGGGTATCTTTTCCACCTCCACATTAATTACTTTTCACTTTGCGCAGTATTATGTAACATATTGCTGTGAAACTGTCTTGCAGTTTAAATTTCTCTACCCAAAACAAAAAGGGACCTGCTCCCTTACTGCCACTGAAATTGTGCACTGGCAGGAAAATAGAACAAATCAGTTGGAGGTTTCCAGACTGCACTGCTGAGAGGAATGAAAGAACAATTTGCTGTTAAATGGCTGCACGACAGAGCAAAGGGATACCATCCATGCCAGAGTATTTAACCAAACCAAGAGGTCCAAAAAAATACTGCTTGTTTCTCTCCTGTTAACACAGAACTGAGGGCACAGGAAGAAGGATCTCAGCAGGCCACCAACTCACACTGACAACAGGAAAAGCAATATAAGTGACTTTAACCAGTCCTCTCACACTATTCTCCGCCACAAGCATAGAAACAGGATGCACTTAGATCCAAAAAAACTCTGTAACTGTTATAAATTATTTATTGAAACTCTGAATTTTTTTCTCTTCTGCTTTTATTACACCAAAGAATAGTAACAGGATAAAGGAAATATAACAAGGAAAAAAATACCACTATAGCAACAGAGATACAAGTACTTTGATACCCTCCCCATCCTATTGCTTCAGTATGACATTATCTGGTATCCCAGAACAAGGTCAGCAAAGAAAAGCCTGACTCAATGGGTAAAGGATAGGGAAGTCCAGCAAAGTATGAGTGTTTCATTTCCATTGCAGCTTCCTTAGTCTCTCCCTTGGAATCATGAGCAATTTCATAACAGAGGGGAAGGGTGAGGGCAGCAGCCCAGCCCAGCCAGGCAGATGCTCACCCCTGACACCTCAGTGTTAACTGGGAAGAAACACAGACAGTGTAGAAAATTACTCCTACGCTGGGACACTGACCCTCTTCAGCAAGGGAAAGGAAAAGGCAACTCCCTCTTTGGGAAAGAGAAGCACAACGCTGAAAAAATAGCTGGGATGTGGATTCCCCACTCCAAGACTAAACTGAATTTGTGAAAAACTGTGCAGAGATCTGTAGAGCCTAAAGCTCTTGCTTATATCTACTACACTGTGAAATAAAATCAGCCTACTGCTAGAAGAACTGCCTTGCCTGTTTCTTTCACAGGTGAAGCCTGTAATTCCAGAGTTATCAGCTGGAAGAACAGAGGTGCTCAAAGGAGCTCACACAGTGCAATTAAAATCCTGTGATGTCTGGAGTCAGAAAAGACCAAAGCTTACCTGCTCCAGGGCTAGGCCACTTGTAGATACAGCTCCAAATGACTTCAGAAACTGAATCACAGGCACCAAGTTCCTCTGGACACAAGAATGTCTGACAGTGGCCATCACCTCACCTTTCTATCATTCAAACCCATTTTATAGCCAGGAATGCAAAACTAGCAGGAGTTTGGGGATGGCTACTGCCAATCAAATCAGCATCTACAAACAAGCCAGAGAAGACACTCTTTTGTTTCCACGGGGTGCACTGACCACACACAAGAACAGCATGAAAGCAGGGTGATTAAACTGAGTGAAAATACAGCCACAGGACTGCAACTATTTAGTAACACAAGGTCAAACCTGGTGAGCTAGTACCTACAGATGTCCAGAGATCCAAAAGTCTGGCAGATTGACACAGCGGAGGCTGAGATTCAATGTAAAAGCTTTCTGCAGTGATGTGGGCAGGCTCCACACTTTACCCAGGTAAACACTCACCCTGAATGGTTGTTCAGAGTAACCAGAGAGAACCAGCAAAGAGGGCTCAGAAAGGTTGGTACAACACCCTGAGAGGTCAGTGTGTGCAGTCTTGCATCCACATGGCCCCTTCACCTCAGTTGTCACTGATATCCAGTGCTGAACACACAGGCAAGGCAGGAAAAGATCTGAGCAGGCTACAGCTACAAAATGGGGAATTCCCACCAAACGAGGGCACGTTACATTCAGTGCATGCACTCAAACCAGGAGAACTTGATGGTCTTAGAACAATGAAGCATAAAATGTCACAGACTACTTAAGAAAAAAACACATTATTAATCTCTTCTGTAAGAGGCGTATCACAAGAACATGAAAGAAAAAACATCCTAACTGTGGTTATTCTTATCAGAAAACAGAGATCCAAGCAATTCTAAACCTGGGTTGTGGATCTAAATGCAGAATCTTTTTGAAAAAAGTTTATAAAAAATAGACTGTAGCCCCGTATGCTTTTGGATAACGAATTTTAGGTGAGGAAAATTCAGTAAATGTAGTTTAGCTATAACATTTTCTATTGTGCCACAAAGGAAACTATGACTGTATTTGGAGACGAAGGGAAAAATACAGGTGAACAAGGAATCGATTACAAGGGGAGAACAAGAGGTTCTGCAAAAGAGGGATGTGCGAGATGAACGGCAACAAAGAGCCACGACCCTTTTGGCAGGTTTTGGGTGCAGAGAACACGAGCGGTGATGGCTGAAGGGGAGCGGAGCGGGAGGCTCCGGGGCCGGGGCATTGCCTGGAGCGCTGGGGAGCGCTGAACTTCCCCTTCCGCTTTCCCGGGAAGGGCACGGCTCCTGTCAGGCCCCTGTGGGAGCATCCCAGCCCGGGACGGCCGAGCGCTCCCGGTGGGACACCGGGACCGCCCCAGCGCAGCGCCCGCCCCCGCCAGCAGCGGGCACCGGCCCGGCCCGGGCCGGACTCGCCCTGCGAGAAGGACACGGAGGGCTGGAGAGACGGGCACGGGCTGGGAACGGGGCTGGAGTCTTGAGGAGGAGCGGTGAGGGAGATGGAGGTGCTGAGCATGGACATAGCGAGGCTCAGGAGGGACCTGATCGCTCTCTACAACTCCCTGACAGGAAGGTGTAGCCAGATGAGGGTCGGGCTCTTCTACCCAGTAACAATTCACAGGACGAGAGGGAATGGCCTCAGGTAGCAGCGGTGGATGTTTACATTGGATATTAGGCACAATTTCTTCACTGAAAGGGTTGTCAACCACTTGAACAGGCTGCCCAGGGCAGTGGTGGAGTCACCATCCCTGGAGGGGCTTAAAATCCGTGTGGAAGTGGCACTTGAGGACACAGCTTAGTGATGGGCTTGGCAGTGCTGGGTTGATGATCTTAGAGGTAATTCCCAGCCTCACATTCCATGGTTCTATGAATGCCAGTGTGACTTTTGCCCCAGGCCCACCAGCAGTTGTGCCTGAGGACGAGGGGGGCTCGCTTGTGGGGCTCTCTGTTCAGACGTACCTGTCTCGACCCGTTCTGCCAGCAGCTGAGTCGTATTTAAGATCTGACAGCCTTAGTACTTACACTCAGAATTGACCTAAATTCGTGGCCACCATCTGAGGATGGCAAATGGCCTCCACACATCAGTTTCTACTTTCAGTTTTTGAGGAAAATATAGATAGATCAATAGACTGATAGATACTTATGTTCTAGGGGATTCTGACTGTTTCACCAAAGATCAGCAGGAACATTAGAGCTAAAATCAGGCAAAGTGCAGTTTTATTTCAACATTGTGATCTGAATAAACCAAATAAATTTATTTAAATGCTGGCTTTACATGGATTCTCTATGTATCAGGCTGTGATAGCCAAAATTAAAAATGTGACAGACATATTAAGGTGTATCTCACAACCCTCCTGGTGCAGCACACCACCAGCACATACCTCTGATTAGAAGCATCCTTGAAATATGCACAGCTCCATTTAGCTGCAACAAAGAGCCAACTACTCTGCCATGCAAAGTGAATTTTATTAACTTGATTCAGAGTCTGTCACTCACTTTTCAACATCTTACATGTACCTAAAATATATGTCATGGTTAATCCATTTGATGGACTGTGTTTATTTGTGCTTCTCTGATGAACTCTTGGCAATTTGCCTGCCAGTACACATCCTTTACAACAACCTCTTGGAGTCCAAATTAGTAAAAAGGCTTTATATAGCTTGCTTTATTAATAAATAAGTAAAGAAATAAAGGCTACAAGCTGTTTCTCTGTTTCTGCTGTCTATTTAGGTTAGCAAGGCTGCAGGCACTGATCTTTCACAGTGTGTAAATGGTGCTTGGTACAATGCCCATCATTCACCCCAGCCTTGCTGGGCTTCCCAGTGCAAATCTAGTACTATAAAGGCTTTTTTTAAAGCAAAATTCACCTTATCTATCAGTATTTGCACAAAAGATAAGTATCTCCTCCACACTAAATCATCAAAGTTTTCTCTCCAATTAACATTAAAAACTACCTATAGACAATTTATAAGCCTTGTAATATCTCTTTTAGGATAAGTGAAACTTTTTATCATGTTCTTTTCTTCCTCAAAAATGAAATCCTGTGACATTACCAAAGAGGTATTATTCTTCCCCAATTTTCTGTAATGAGTTCTTAAATTCACATGGCAAACTTTTCATGGTAAGAGTATTTCTGATAATCAAAATCCAGATCTTGAACAAAGCCTGCAATTATTAGTTTCATGACTAAAACTATTTCTCCCTTCAGCAACTGACATTTTCAAACTTGAATGCAGGGAATGAGAACACACCATAAAGGAGTCTACGGTAAAAGATTAAAATAAGGAGCAAAGGGAAAAGCATTTTATATTTCATTCTCACTACCACGCTACAGCAAATGGGGAAAAAAAAAACCCAATTGTAGGAATCAAGGCAGGGTTGGCAGCACGTTTTTAGCCATGGCCAGTGGTCCCATGCTCTGCTCAGACAAAGCACTACCATGGAGCACAGCCAGACACAGGCTCTTGAGGTGGTCTGGCTGCAAAGGAAGTATCTGGGCAGCATTTTCACACTGTGTGAATCTTCAGTGTCTTCACCTGCTGGGCAAGTGCTCTCTCACGTATCACCATCAAAATCCCCGTGACATTATGAGTCAGGTGCCCTTCAGGCATAACGTACAATTTCACTGCATGTGGCCTAAACTGGATGCAACCAAACAAGCCAGAAAGGGCAGTACTGAGAAAATCATTGCCTTCATGTATCACATTAGTGTCAAAGAAGGGACAATGGTTTAGAAATTTGGTGGGTTTTTTTTTTTATTTTTAATCTCTTGACCTTGATCATGTTCATATTAATAAAGGGAAATTACTGTGTAGAAGGAAGGACATATCTAAAGCAATACAGCTGCAAATGAAGACAGCTCTGGATTATGAGAGGCTCAGGAAATGCAGCACCAGTTGTCTCCAATATCTTTTTTGGAAGTCCGAACTTAATAAGATTTTCAAATATTACTGGGTTTGCAACAGCAGACACCAGGGCCCTTCTAACAGATACCACAGCACCCTACAAGGCAGGAGGCCAGGTCACTGTTTATTTTAATCTTTCACTACAAATGCAGGTGATCTGTAGCATGGTTAAGTACATCTTGGGGAATATTCCAAGCACGGGGCACTGCAAGAGCTTTTGCCAGGTCAGACCAGGAAGGTCAGTCCAGACTCAGGTGTGCTCCCAAGTACAGACAATGCAGGCAGCTATTTTAGTCACAAGCCTGTCATGAAAAATCACTGGAAACAAACCCAATTCTGCAGTGCCCTACTAATAAAACACAGATCTCCCCTACCCACAAGAGTTCCATGGAAATCAGATAATGAACAAATGAGGAAGAACATAATTACAAGGGGCTTGGCAGTCCTTATCCCTACGAATATGTCAGCATATTTATCACTGTTTCCTGTCACCACATACAAAGAACACGTCTTTAGTGCAGTTAGTTTAATTTACAAGCTCAAAAATAATGATTTCTCACCTCTATTGACATTTCTGTAAGCTATTTTTGCCTTAAAACGTCACCATGAGGATCTGTGAAGCACACTACACATAACAGCTTGAGGCTTTTATCTGCCTAAACAACCAAATAATGGTGTTAGAAAACTGTCTTTTCTGCTCCCAAGCATGTTCAGAAGCAAATTACACAAAGAAAAAGAGTGACCCAGTTCAGCAATGTAAATACATGTCACCTCAGTGGCTTTCAAAGTGTAGCTGAAATAACATTCAGATGCTGCAGCCAGCACTTCAGACAGCAAAGTCCATAAATATTCCCTGTGATTAACAGGACCAGATAAAGAGAGAGTGCGCTGGTTTTGGCTGGGGTAGAGTTCTGACAGTCAGATCACTGCAGGGGTGAACTGACTGAGGTCACACCAAAGGCTACCTTCTTATAGCTGAGGCTTTGCTAGGGAATCCTATGAGCTGTATTTCGGATGTCTGCATGGTTTCAAGCAGCAGGTCAGCAAGAGACACTAAGGAAAGACTAATAACCTGCAGTGAAATCAGCATCACCAGAGTGTGCAAACTATTCCCCAAACCAGCCCTGAAATAATCCCTCTACATTTGCCTAAGAAAGACACTCTGGGTATCTTTAATTTACGCCTAACAGAATCTGTCTGCTTCACCTGTGCAAGTTATTAAAAAAGGTTATTAAAGCTGTATTAATTTAGTTCTTAAGGCTTTTTCTTATAGCTGTACAGATGAGACAAAGATGACCTGCTTTTGCAGAGTTTGATGTGTTTCTTGTTTCTTTTTTGGGAACAAGCACCACTATGCCTTTGAAAACATGGACACACGAGACCTGCACATTAGTCTGAGTATCCAGCAGCCCTCACACTGTGAAACAGCTGGAAGGGACTTTTCAGACCTCAAAACCTTTCCATTTCTGTACAGCTGTTTATAATGAGAGTAAAGGAACACATCTTTCCAATCCAGCCTGGATGATTAATTAACTGATGCAACAGCAATGCTGCAGCTGCGTTTGCCAAGTTATCATCCTCAGGACCATAATTAACACAGAGGAAGTTCCAGTGGGAATCAGGCTTGAATGACATCAGAGGTAACAATTAAAAGCTCCTGAAGCTTTTACGGCACTTCAGAGCAGCAGCTTCTTCTCTGAGCAACCCTTCAGTTCTGCCAAATGCCTCTTGGAGGCAGCTAAGGCTCAGTTTGTTTTCACTCAACTCAAAGACCATTCTGGCCAGCAGAAACCTCTGACCTAAGGTTTTGCTTCTAAAGTAACAGTGCCTTGATTATACTTCCCCTTTATCCCCATTTCTTTCATGTAAGCAATGAAAGCACAAGAGGAAAGTGCACAACTGAAATGGGAACTGGGGGCAGATTTCTCCTTTCAGCCTGCCTTTTGGATTTGCTGGTGAATTCTGTAGTTCAAGGAGGCAAGAAGCCATAAAGCTGTCTGACTATACTGAGCTTTACCCCAGTGGAGTTTTGGCTTTCTTCTGCCACTCTCTAAAACTTCATGGCTCTGAGCTGTGGGTATTCACGCCTCATGGCATAAAACCCAAACACCAGACTGAAGCAGTTATATTAACACAGTGGATTTTAATATTTTTGTCTTATCTAGTGGAGATATTCCCTATTTTCACCCTTGATTAATGCACTGACCCAGTGTGCAGGATTTCCCAGTTCTTCCCAGAGACATCAGTCTACCCACAGACAGCAGCTCCTAATGAGGCAACACAGTTCTCTGTCCTCTGAAACAAATGCAGAGAGGACATCCTTGATCTGTTATTGCCTAAGTGTTGCTGGTGCAATGATCTACTTGCAGCTGACATTTGAAACTTGAAGCTGCAGATGGGATTTGAAGGTCATCCAAACACAGCTTTAAACCTGCTCTATTTTGCTCCCTAACATAGCCTCCATACAAGTCTCTGGTTGTAAGTTATCCTTACTAGGTTCTTTTCCTCCAAGTTGATCATCTGGTATATCAATTTATGACTGGGTGGATAAGAGCAAAAATACTTTCACAGAGATTTTCCTAATTATGTCTCCATTTAAAGAAGTAAATGTGGAAAACTCAATTTTGTCTTTTAACTTACACTGTTCAAAGAGAAAATAAAATCTCTTTTTCCTTATAACCACATAGCACTTTGCTAGAAATAGACTTCCATCATGAAATGTTGTGGTTTAATATCTGTTGTATCTTTCCAGGACAGTGTGTTAAGAGATACTGTGACGTTCCCTAGGCTAGTAAGTGCACTTAAAAGAATTTGTATTTATAATTCAAAAGTGTAGGTTTTTATACCTATCTACATTTGAGCAAAAAGGCTGCCTGTGTGTTTGCATAAAAACCTGACTAAAGCCCCGTGCAAAGGATCAGCCCACATCTGTATAACACTTCAATCCTACTTAAGCCTATTCAAAATATCATTAACATTCTTCTTACACAAATAAGACAACACCCCACTGTTTTAGGTAATGGGAGACACCCTTAGTATGCTGGTCTAAACGAGAGAGAAGGACCAACATAGCATTACTAGGTTATGCTATCACGTGTGGTTTCTAACCCCCTTGGCTACACCACCCTCTTATATAACCTCTCCTACATCATGGCCTGCACCTGCCCTCATAGATCATGCTAACCATTGGAATCTGTAATGTTGAATCCCAGAGCAGGAGAGAAGCTGTAGCATTGAGGAAAGGCTGAGTTGGCCTGTACTTAGGAGAGGAGCATCACAGAACTAGGGCCAGCTCTGACCAGCATCAGTGGCTACACAGACAAAACTTCCTAACTGTGGTGCTGTGAATCCTGTTAAACACACCCACAGTGACTTGCTATAAAGACCTCACCATTTTAAATTACATACTTGCTGAGTAAACCACAAATTCATGCTCACTTAGGAAGTGGACAGAACTAAGTGATACATGCTTCTCAAATAAAATCCCAAAAACCTAATGATGCAAGCCTCTTCACACAGCAAACTCCAGTCTGTTCAAACATGACAGTAGATGTTGCCAGAGAAGGCCCTGAGCCACCTCACTTGTGCCACATCCTCAGCAGGCAGTTCATTCACTGGACGGGCTTGACACTTCACACTCAAAGGAAAAGGCCGACTTACAGGTGACGAGAGATGGCCGTGATGGGGAGAGGCCATGCTCAAAATGTGTTCCATGACTGCTGTCTCAAATTATTTTCATTCCCCAGCTTACTGATTTCATTACCATTACCCAGTCTGACAATACTATTTGTGATGGTACATGTAAGCCTCAGGAAAGGCGTGCTGACCAGATACTTTATTATGGATTTCTCTAACAGTCGCACAAGTGTCAGCATGTTTTCTCACTGATTTTGTATGTGGACTACCTCTGGGATTCTTCACCTCCCATAATTTGCACTTCTTGCATTTCTCCTATACCAAATCTCAAAATTTGGAAAATACCAGGGAGGTGATTTTGCAGAGCAGCCTCTGCAATGTCCCTGAACATTTCTCAGAACAGTTGAAAAGGGAAGTTGTTCCACAGCTCCTGACCCCATCATATGGCAGTGGTTAAAGTCAGCCCTCAGATCATCTGCAAAATAATAGAAGCACCTGTGTCAAGTCAAGAATAGCTCTTTTGGACATCAGGAAAGGCAGAAAACCACTGTGGGCAATCATTTTAATTATTAAAGAGCCTGGTCACCAAATAAAGGAACACTGATTTAACAAAGTTCCTTTACTATATCGTGCATTAAAATCATTAATCCTCAAAGTTCTGTAAAATGGACCGACACAGCTGTTTGTGAGCAGCTGTCTTCAGCAGGGAAACCAAAGGCCAAGAGGAAAGAAAGTCACCAGGTGTTAGCAAAACTACATGTTAACAAAATCGAGGTAACACCTGACACTATATACATTTATAATCCTGCTGGTTTTCATTCTGTACAGCTATGCCACACATGGAGAAAATGTTCAATGACAGTCTGGACAGCACACTGGGCAGCAATTTGCAAGAATGCAACCAAGAAGGATAGAGGAATTCTGAAATTAATCTCAAGGGCTTGTCTAAAACCACATCAAAGGCATAACCATGGCAGCAGTAGCCATACCCAAACTCCCATGGAGCCTGGGAAATAACAGCAATTATTTCAGAAATAGAGATTTCATCTCAGTCTATTCACCAACACACACAGGTTCTTTGGTGGCAGTCGAGCCACTGTGACTTCCCTGGTACTGTTACCCAAAGTATCCCAATTAAAGATGTTATGTCATGTGACATTTGGCAAGTTACAATCACACCCCTGATGTGTAGACAGCAGCAACAGAAGGCTTTGATTCCTGCATACCTTCTGGACTTCAGCAACAGAAATGCAGCTCACACTCCTGTAAATGGCACCATTCCCAGTCTCCTGATCAGACTCTGTCTTCCAGAAACCCCGACAGTCTCTTTCTGGTTCTCTCAAAACACTCATGAGGACAACTTAATAGTAGAGGTAAAGAATTGTGAAAGTGATGCCTTACATGGAGATACAACTGAAACACAGCATTGAGCTCAAATGGTTCAGCCCAACTCCAACTCAAAATAGAGAAGAATACAAGATTCTTTAGAGTCAGCAGACTGGAGACACAGGCCCATTGCTACCTTGTTCCAGGAGGTATAAAAAGCACTTATAGGCTGTTCATGCGACCCAGAGAAAAGCTGGATATCACAGTTACGGAAGAAGAAAATCTCACCAATAATAATGTTGTGGAATATACACTTTTGTCCAGAAGTGTGTTGACAGCCTCATTTTCAAGGAACAAAGGTAGTGTGACACAAGGAAACTTGTCCACTGAATCTAATGCCATCCTCTGTACTCAGGACACAATTAAAGTCAACACACAAACCAACAGTGAATCAAACGACCACCTAACACCACTGTATTCACTAACTTCCACTTTTGGAGACACCCTGGGTGGAAAAGCTGGGGCAGAGAGCTACACGAATGCAGTGCTTGGGGAGGTATCTAGGGAATAACATGCACCCTAAAAGCAGCCTAAAAGTATAGGCTCTGTCAGCACTAGCTCTGGGACATTTGCAGGTCCCAAATGCCCTACAGAGCACTACCAAGAGAGAAATACTTATTATTTGGTTTAACCAGGATAGAAACAAAACTGTAAATTATTTGACTGGTGTGCAGCAGTTTAACCCAGGTATCCCAGGCATTTTCACACCAAGCTCCCTCAGGGCTGAGAAAACACCGTGGCATTTCTCAGTCACCTGCACAGCAAACAGACACCTGACTGACCCAATGCAACCCTGATGTAACTTTGTGAATTCCACTGTGCTGACTTTAGAGTTAAATCTGTCCCCTAGGTGCTACAGTGCTCCACTTCACACAGCTAACGTGTGTGACTAAAGCTCTGCTCAGCTCCAGATGGCCAAACATCAAAGAAATTGAAAAACAGTGATTGCCAAATCTCTGCTGGGAAAAAAAAATATACATCCAGAAGAAATCAAAGAAGGATCACAAATTCAGTATCGGAAAACATAATTCAACATGCTGTCTTCTGTTCTGTAGCTCAAGGTATTTACCCTGTAAAAGTTAATGAAAAGATGCAAAGGTCATGAAAACCTGCAACAAATCCCTACTCCTGGCTACTGAACGGCATCTCAGCTCTCTGCATCCTGCTGGCAGTGTTTATGTCCTCCAGGACAAAAAGCCACCATGCTCTAGATTAGGGGTAGGACCTCTGTGCCCCTTCTGGCACACAAGCAACTCCAAAGTATTAAACCTAAATAACAACTGTATTCAGATACTCCCTTTTCTTTACAGAAGATAAGGCATGACCACAAAGAGAACTATGCACTACAAAAAAGGGGTTGCCCACGGTTTAGTCAACTGAATAAAAGCATCTATATACAATTTGGGGAGTTCCTCATGGTTTTAGGAGTTTTCCAGTATGCCAGGATGGCAAGAGAATTCATCGGAGCTACTCAGTTCAGTGCAGTGTTCAGCCTGGAGAGAGGAAAGGAGGGAGGGAGGAAGGGACAGCAATATTTTGATTAATATGCAGAAATAGATCTCATTAAGAGTAGGATCAATTTCCAAGTTTTATGCAACTTCTCTTCTCTGCACTAACCTACATCTGACATCAGTCATAACACTCCAGAAACAGCTTTAAGTAATTTTCACACCTTCCTTCTAGGACATCATGTCCTAGATCAGATAAAGCAGATTCTATATGAAATACAGATTTTACCTAGACTCCTGTGACTGCCAGGATGAATGATTCCCCAAAGATCACAATGCCCACTGTCATTCTTTCAAATAGGGGAATGCTTATTCAGCTTAATGTAGCTTATGAATCACTGTATACAATTAAAATTATTTTAAACATGCCAAAGTATAACTATCTTCATTATCAGCTAAATTTTGTAATAACCATATATTCTTGAGGCTCTCTGTTCTGCTCACATATATAACGAATGTGCAAACCCCCCTTGTTTTGAAGTCTCCAAAACAGGGGTTCAGACTAAACACACCTGAACAAAACTACACGTCCCATAGCACAGAAACCTGTGTAGCAACAGTGTGCAGGGTTTGGCTGGGGTCAAGTTCATTTTCCTTATGGTTTCTAGTAGGAAACTCTGTTTTGGATTTGGTCTGGAAGCAGTGTTGATAACAGAGAGGTTTTCATTATTGCTGAGCAATGCCTACACAGTCAGGGCCTTTTCTGCTCCTCACCCCACCCCACCAGTGAGTAGCCTGGGGGTGCACAAGGAGCTGGGAGGGGACACAGCCAGGACAGCTGACCCAACACAGGGACAGTCCAGCCCATGCAGCATCATGTTCAGTATATTAAACTGAGGAAAAAGAAGGAAGAGGCAGATGTTTGGAGTGGTGGCGTGATGCCTTCCCAAGTCACCATTGTGCATGACAGAGCCCTGCTTCCCAGGGATGGCTGAACACCTGCCTGCCCAGGGGAAGCACTGAATAATTCCTTGTTTTGCTTCACTTGTGTGTGTGGCTTTTGCTTTCCCTATTAAACTGTCTTTATCTCAGCCCACGAGTTTTCTCACTTTCACTCTTCCGGCTCTCTCGCCATCCCACTCGGAAGGCAGCGAGTGAGCGGCTGAGTGGGGATGAGCTGCTGCCTGGGGTTAAACCACAGCAGTAACAAACTGCTGATGGTGCAAGGGCCTTGAAAAGGCTGTGTGCCTCGTCCTGCCTCCAGGCAACTGGCCCTACCACCAGCCCTATGCTCAGCATCTTCCTCTGCTTCAAGTCACACCAAAAATCTGACCAATTCCTCTCTCTGACTGGCACAAATCTGGAATTATTCTGCTGGCCTCCAGTATTCCAGATTTACACAATCAAAGAGAATACAGCTTGTCTTCCAAGAGTTCCACTACAAAAAATTACTTACTATTTACCAATATATTCTTTGCCCGTAAAATAAGCACTGCAGTTTATAAACAGTCATTCAGGCAAGAAACAGATCAGAAATAAAAGACATCCTGATTTTTTAACACTCAGGAAAGATCAAATTTCCATGCCTGCCTCACCCTCTGATACTGCAGAGTATGCTCAAGTGTAAGCACAGTACTGCTGGACATTTTCAGAATAGGAAAATAACCATTTTAGAAAGGCTTTTAACTTCCACTTCCTAGTGGAAAATGAATTTGATACTAAACATTTGTGGTCCCAAGACCAACTCTTAAGAATAGAATGCTTACAGAACCCATAAGTAGTGGTGGTGAATAATGTTGGACAGAATGAAAAGATGAATTAAAGATTTCCTGCTGGATTATTTTGCATTACAGAAATTAAGGAGGGTGGGGCAGAAATAGACTCCAAAAACTATTTCAGTCCATGATGAGTATTGTTTCTGGAATTCAATCTGGGGAAGAAACATCAATTAATGTTTTACTAAGCACTCCACACTTTAAAGAAATTCTGAGTAGGCACAGTTACATACACTGTAAATGCAGCAATGCTCTCCCATAGCGGTATCAAAACATTATCTTTTATCCTAGAATTTGGAAAAATCTCAGATAAACAACATTTGTTGCTGGAAATCAGAAAATGAGAACACATCAAGTAAACTGATCTTTCCAGCCAGCATGAAGGAAGACAGATTCTGTCTAAAACTGTTAAATTTGGAACCAATAATAACATTACTGGTGTTTAGGCAGCAGCAGTGATTCCTGTGGAATTTAGTTTCTCCTCCTGCTATTTTTTCTGTCTCCCCAATTTCATTAAGTGCATTTTGTAAACAGAACAACTAGTGTTACATTCATGGAAACACTTGATCCGTTTTGCCTGCATGTGTGGGTGCCTTTAGACAGGTCAGAAATCAAAAGTACATCGTAATTAACCCATTCCCAGTGAGTTAACACAGGACTTTGATTGGCATATTTTCTAGTTTCTTTACATGTCCCAGCTGATGGGGTTTCCTCATTGCCTTAGGAAATCTCCTAATACTTCTGTTTGAAACAGCAACTTGCAGTGCAATGAAAGCATTAGTAGAAAAAAAATTAAGTATGTATTCAGGGAAAGCAGCAGATCCTATTTTCAAGTAGACCATGTAATTCAGCAGGATGGAAACACACCAGGGCTCGAGCAGTTGAGTCTCGCTTAACATCAGCCCTTTGCTAGGACTCATGGAAACATGGCACCTCAGTTAGTTTTATATTTTTCCCCCCAAAAGTCATATGCTTGCACACGTGTTCTCCACTCCCTTTCCTGGCCCTACGCTTGTGTGATACTGCCAGAGAAGCATAACTTCATCAACCTAATTGCTTAAAAATAGGATCTGGCAGAGCACCAGCTCCTAGATCAGTCTGTGAAGCGTTCAGAGGTTTTAGGCAGCAAAGAGTTTTTCCTCAGGCTATTACATTCCAATACTTCCCTCCACTCCCTTCAGAAAATCACAAAAATATTTGCAGCAATTCCAAGGACAGTCGCTCCAGCACACACTGCCCTTGACTCACTGCTAGGCTACTTGGGGGGCCCGAAAAATAAAAAAAAACAAACAAAAAGATTTTTGACACCAGAGTACTTATAACTCCTTTCTGTAACTCTCTAAATGCTCTCTATTCACATTTCTTTTAATATTTTTTATATTCAGGGCCATTCTCTCTGTGTCAGTTCTGCCATGCACGCTCTTGCTTTAAATATGTTTTTTTTGCTCACCATTCTGAGGTGAGCTCTTCCACTCTCCACAGCTCATGCAATCTCTTTCACTCACTGCTCTCATGCCTTCTCAGCCTCCAGAGGAAAGGGTAGGAAACAAATTTAACAAGGGTGGAAGGCTCGATCTTGACCTTGCTTCCTCGGAAAACTGAGTCATAATCTAATAGCAACATACAGATCTCGCTGGATCTGCAAATCTGGAGGAAAGGTTCAGCTGTGGAAGCTGAGTATCACAGAAAAAAACCCCATTTCATCTAACTCCACTAATCTTTCAGGAAGAGAAATTGTGTGGAACAGAGCATGAATCTCCTCCCCTCCTTCAAACAACTGCACAGGTGGCTGCAGTTTCTTTAGCTGTTCTCCACACACACACTCCCAGTCTGTGTGCCCATCCCTGCGCATGCACACAGCCACCAACGGGATCTCTGCTGGGGTTACCCCTTCCCTGCACTTCCAGCCACTGGACCTGTTAGTTCCGGCTGGCTGCTCCTGACCTACCCTCTCCCAGCCATTCCCCTGGGCAGCAGCACCAACAACCTCTACTAAAAATACCTCTGAGCATCATAAATAGCAAGATTGTAGGGTTCTTAATCCCCCTTCAGGCACATAGTCTTTTTGCTTTTGATAAAAACAGAGTGGCAACAATGGACAGAGAATAAAATGCATCTTACAGTACTGGTCTGCTTGGCCTGTGCCTTGCAGAAAGGAAAAATGAGGACTCCCAGTATCCACAAATGCTGTCAGCAGAGGACAAGAGAAAGAGGGGAAGATTTCTATTGCAAGAAGTCACAAAGTCTCCCAAACCTAAATTTTGAACATTTTTAATTCCACAGGATTTATTGGCCAAACCACAAGACCAGTGTTCCTAAAGAAAACCTTAGATCTGCAGAGTACCTGCGTCAAGCAGGGAGCCAGTCAGCAGGAAAACTCAAAGGAAGGGAAAGGTTGGCTCTTGCCCTGCTGAACTTTTGTACCACCACAAACTGTACAGAACAAGCCAAATGCACAGTGCCAGGCCAGCCTGGCAGAAGGGAGAGCAGGATACAGCCCTTTCATGCCACTCGACTCTTGAAACACTTAGGCAAACACTACAGGAACCTCTCTACATCCCTGCCACACAGATTTGAAAAACCCCTGCACTACCTGAGGACTGAGGTCATGCTATATCTGGAAATAAAAAATATGTTAAAGAACCTAAAATCAACTGCCATTTGAGTTTAAGTTTTCAGCCATTTTCCTTACTGAATGCATTAGGGAAGAAATTCAAAAGTTCCAAAGAAAGTCCAGTAGTCTGCAAGCTTTGTTGACACCAATAATTCCAAATATTCAAAAATCCCAATATACGATGAAAAAAACCGCTAGATAGCTTTTGGGGATTTTTACATTCTCCTATAAGTTTTGTAATAATAAAGCTAGAAAAGTTTCCCCTGTCCAGCTGCAGCTTTAAAACAAGGGCATCACAAGTGCTGTTTCCTGCATGTAGAAAAATATTTACTATGTTGCAAGCATGAAAACAAACATGGTATCACTGTGCCCACTATAAGGCAGCCACAAGCACCGGCAATTGAAAAATTTTAAATGGCATTTTCAAAAAGACAGAAATAAAGTCAATGGCATTGGAATTTTGTTGCAAATGAATCAAATCATATATGAACATAATCAGTTAACCAGAACCTTTTTCTTTGAAACATAAGACTCCAAATGTGCACTGCACATCGAAGTACACAAAACATTTTTGTCATTCATCCCAAATATCAAAACATCTGGCAACAGAAAATAGAAAAAAGTATTTATAGACATTTTTGGACAGAGATTACTTCAGGTCAAATCCGAAAGCATCCTTAAGCTGCAATCATCAAAATCTTTTATCAGTTATTTTGGATTTAGCTAGTGTTACTAGGAGAGAAGTATAACATAGGCTTTTTATAGCAGCTGCCAGTTCAACAATGATCAAAGTTTTATTATTCTTCCTTAGATCAAAGTCTGGACTGAATAATTTTGGGATTATCTCCAGCTCATAAAGTAGAATAAACAGTTTTGGATAACCACATTATTATATAACAATACTGTCTTCTTGCAATAAGTTTTACTGTTATTTACATATGCCACGAGTTTTTAATGGATTGTCTGATTATCATTTGATTATTTTATTGGTTTATGAAGGCAATAAAAGTGAAAATTATACAGCAGCAGCAGAAGGCCATAGAAACATTCAACATTCTTGTGCATTTACATTCATATGCAGAGGACATTCATGAGAAGAGGTGAAACCAAGATTAGGAAAGTAAGACTGGGCATACTACCAGTGAAAGGTAATAGGTTTTACATCTCTGCTCATTATAAACCAGTCAAGACATCTGGAGATCTCCTGTTGTGGGACACTGGCACTCACACACACCTTGGCACAGCCTGCCCGTGCCTGACACGCCCTTCTGACTGGGATAAGGAAAGTCCTAGGCGGAGAAAATCGGTATAGTCACATTATGTTGGCTTTCATTAGCAGGCATAAAATATTGCTACATGGATAATACTCAGCACTATTCTTTTTGCAACTAAAATTAATTGTAAAGGTGCTTAGATTTGTGTTTCACTTAGGTGTGATTTCAGTCAAGAAAAATAATGTTTTTCTCCTTTTGGTTTTCATTCTGAGAAAACCATTGATTTCCTCACTGTCTGTTGACCTCAGGCTCAACTGTGTTCCTGTTCCACTGAACAAGGTATTTACTGTTATCTTCAGTGACAGAGAAAGTCCTAAAGTCATCTCTTCAGTTACACCCTAATAGTATAAAATTCATTCATCTTACACAGCCTTTCTGGAAGTCAGCTCTCCCACAAATGTTGATTAAGAGAAGTGGCAACCCAGGACACCAGAGAAAGCCATTACTTTGGCATAAACTGTTTTGCATGTTCTCTAAGTAGGGCCAAGAGTTAGAGCTGGAACATCTTTTTCAGAGCTGTTGTTATTATAGGCTCTTAGCTGTGTTTCTTTATCATTAACTAGGTTTCAGTTCTTACATAACCTGGTTGTCTCCCAGACTTTCTAATGCCAAAAATAAACTGAAAGCTTTCATCACTAGTTAAAAAGAAACTGTAATTTGAACAGCAGTTTTGCTGACTTCTCTGTTGATCAAAGATGCCTCATACGAGCCTGATGTAATAGAAACAAAATCAGATTTATAATAACAGTAATTAAAGCAGAATCCTTTCATTGAGTGAAATCTCACAGTCCTTACTTGTATAAGACTTATATTGGAGGAAACAGTAGATAAAATGAGAGCCCATTTATTAAGCTGAGGTACCAGTTACAGCAAAGGGAATGACAGGTATTAAAAAAATTTTGCAAAAACTGTTTCAGCTTCACACTTTTTATTAAAATGTGCCTATCTCTATGATGATACATTACCTGTTTTGCCATTCAAGAAACAGAATAAAATATATTTATTAGTAAGGAAGCAGTAAACCAGAACTTCTTATCATGCCCTTCCTGTAGAGCCCACTGTGCTAAGACCACTCACTTCTCTGACTGACCTCCAAAAGGATAATTTCTTAGTGCCATGGCAATAAGTTACCTGGGGAAAAGTCTGTGAGCAAGAAATAGAAAAAAACATTTCTGGCTTCATCGATGAACCCCTGCACGTACTGCAGCCTTCACGTACTACAGCACGCTCCAAAGAAAGCTAAGCACAGGTCTAAAGGCTTCAGGGAGTCAGAACCTCACAATTTGCTGGCTGGCTTGGACTGGTTTTCCTGTACCACCCTCTAAGATGAAACTGCAAATACACCACAGGGGATAAAAGTACCTTTGGCCTCACCTTTGAGAACATCATCTTCTCGATGTTTCCTATTTCACACTTCTGTTCAGAGTGCCTTCGGTCACAGCTGCACAGAGCAGGCATCTCTCCCGTGGATTTCTCCCTGCAATCCTACCAGCACTGCAGGAAAATCCCAGCAACCTCCGGAGGCAGAGGGCATACTGGTGCCATGAAACACTCTGGCTCATCACACTTTTTTACACACCAGTCTCTTTTACAACGATGAGACCAGATCTTCCTTCCACTTCAAAATACGGAGTTCAGAGGAGCAGGGTAATAGTTTTCAACAAACATGAAGTGCACACGATCTTTTCTATCCAGGCAGAAATAACTCCAAGGATATGTAAGCTGGCCACAACAAACTTTGCAGCAGCACAGAAGCCATCACAGGCTGCAGAACCCACACAAGAACTTGGGCAGGTACTCACAGGTAGCTCCTACTCAGCTCTCACTGAAGCTCTGCACTTCAGCTCAAACACACACATGTGAACAGCAGGCACTGCGCTGTGGATGTGGCTGCACTGCATCAGTTACATGGAGCAAACTGACTCGCCAAAGCCCTAATTCAGGATTAAATTCTAGATTGTAAATAGGAGAAGAAGGACATAAAACAACCCCATCACACCAGTGTACCCTGTTGAAGCCTGTCTGGTCCAACCTTGTTTACAAACTAAGGACTTCTCTCCACAACATATGGGACCACTAAAAATACAAAATGTAATGCACAAGAATGTTTACAGAACTGGGACTCTTATTTGGGTGTGAGCTTCTGAAAATTTATTTCTTTCTAAAAGCATGACACAATAAAGGCTGAGTATTTAAAAATAAAAGCATGTCTCACAGTTTCCCTCTGCTACTGCTGTATAATGTTTAAGAGTTTTCTTTAGCTTTTAATGAAGAAAAACACCTAGTTATAAAGATACTATTGCCTAAACACTATGTGATAAAAGAATTAAAAGCTGCTTGCTAGTCTTAGAACTCATAGGCAAAAGTTTGCTTTCCACAGTGTGATTCTGCCTTAGCACCGCAAAACTAAGAAATACTACACCAATCACATGGACTAACCACGTGTGGTTTTCATCTTCAATTACTAACATATTAGATTAAAAAATAATTTGAAATATTCAATTCAAACCTATTAAAAGAAAAAAAAAAAGAAATCCCCAGAAGATTGTTTTCAAAGTCTGTGAAACACATGAGGTTCTGGTGTTCTTCACTAAAAGCAATTTTGCTGGCTTTTCCTCCCATAAGCTGATGCTTATTTTCCTTCTTTGCAATTCCTTTCAAAGCCATGCATCTAAAATAGACTCTACCTCATTGTCCCAGTTTCCTCTTGTTGTTGCCATTAGTCCATGCAACTTTTTCCATGCATTCAGGACTAATTTTCATTAATCTCAAAGGCTAAACAGCACAGACTCAGTTTTGTTGAAGGGGAAAAAGGATGGAACAAGGCATCAAACCTTAAAAAGGACCACTTAAAAGAGACACTGCTGTTTAAATCATATACCACTGTAAAACGTTCTTCTTTCCCATTGAAACAAAAGCTCTACGAGGCCTAAAGATTCAATGGCAGCTACTGGTTCTCATGTACAGACACATACTGCTTTCAGTGATTTGATGATCCAGGTGCTGATTCTGAGCTACTTAAGCCATTAAATTGAGGTTCAAGCCCTAAAATGAGTAACTAGTGAAAAAAGCAGAAGTCATTACATGTATTTAGAAGAAAAAAATAGAAACTACCTACAGGATTAAATAACAGTATGAAATCAGTATAGAAGAAATTCAGGGCAAAAGCTGAGGTGAGAAAAGCTCTCAGAGCCAGTTCCAAATCCTGCCCTGCATAGGTATTCCGAGTGGGAAACAGCTGTGTTGGCATGACTGCACACACAGCCTGCCTCAGGTAGTGCTGCAGAGCCCCAAACCCTGCCAAGAACGCCCAAGTTCCTTCGGGCTATGGAGCCTTGTAGCAGGGAAAATGGGGAAAATCACTAGGGCTGGAAGCATTGAAACCACAGTACTTAACTACTATAAACATGCTAAAACTCTTCACTTCGAAAATGAAGGAAATGTCCAGCCAGCTCACACTGCCCCACTCTCCAGGTCACTTGGCCTGAGAGCATTTTGTAACAGCCATGAAATCGTCACATCACAAATTAGGGACAGTATGACATGCCTGAAAGAAATACCCCAGACAGCAAGTAGAAAAACACAGCACTAGATTTCAGAAAGGATACAGCAGCCACCTCTTAAGTGGCTGGTTCCTTTGGATATGAGCAATATTACCCTTAAAATCACAGACCGTAATAAAACATGGACCAGAAGCTCCCAGCAGCAAGTTTTAAATCACTCAGCAGAAACTTCAATCAAAACCATCGCTGCCAGCAACAGCAGCCATGTCTACAGCTATCTGAGGAGAAGCAGAAGATTTAGAAAAGAAAAATAAAGACTGTTAATGGTAGGAACTCAAGATTTAGTATGTAAATTTCTCATTGCAAAATCAGTTTTCTTCACATAAAAGTTCCCAATTGTGAGATAGACCAACCAAGCAAAGTGCAGTGTCCATGGAGAAAGAACTGCTACCGGACCACAACAAAATGAGTCAAAGTTTATCATCTGCTGTAAGAACTCTATTGTGTAAGAACAAATGAGGAGCCTGAGAAGAGGCCCAGAAGGCAGAAATTCCCCTGTTCTGACCTGACCCTCAGGTTCAGGGAAAAGAAAAAAAAAAGTCCAGGACTTTTCTCACCTGTAAAATGAGGACAAAGCCTCTATCTCAGCACTGTCATGGTGATTTATTTGTCTGAAATGAGAAGCGTTTGACCTACATTTGTCAAAAAATCATATAGGAAAAAACAAAGACTGTCGTATAAAATAAGTTCTCAAGCTAAACAACTCTACTACTTCGACTATTGAGCAGGCTAAAAACTGCACCTGCACCTTCTATACAATACCCACATTTGCAGCATCAGAGTGGCACGCCAGAACCTGTTAATACTGGATAGCAATAATATTTCTGTAACACTAGCTTCTGTAAAAATTCACTGACTTTTTCATGAAAAAAACACACTTTTGATAGCCCTCCTATTTCACATCTTCATTTTCATGAAGTAGTTGCTTACTGGACTAAATACAGCTCATGCTAATTCTTTCAACATTTAAGAAACAAAATTAGCAAAGATCTTTGTATTTGATCACACCAAAAACTCCCATTTGTGCCCGTTCACTCTAGCATAACTGAAGATTATAATAGTTAAAAATAGCCATTTTTCCATTAACTTAGACCTTCATGATAACAAGTAGTTTTGACAGTTTTTAAGCAGTGTGAGATAACATGCACAAGTAGGTCACAGTTGTACTTGGCTTTAGAAAAATGTCTTTCATCCAGGGAATTTACAGCTCTTTGCAAGCAAGCCCTTAGGTAAGCAACAATCTATAAGGCTTACTCCAACACCCAAATTCACTCATGTATGAGTCCTAACAGCAACTACTTAACAACAGCTGAAAGTAGAATATTAAGCCTTTTGCAAACTGCAAAACTAAAAAGCCTGACTGACGTCAATGGCAGCTCTCCACTGATCCCAACAGGCTGTAGAGCAGGACGTGAGAGTGCCCTGGGAAGGACTCCAACTTGACAGGGAAGAGAAAAGTGTTTTTTCAAAGTTCATTTCAACTCCTAGTTCAGTCACAAGATTTCCAAAATGATTATTTGTTCAAGCTTCTGGGAATACTCGTCTGTGCTGCTTCATCTGGCATTTGGTCAACACATCTGCTAAAATCATACTACAAGGAAAGTGGTGGAAGAATTTTAGAGACCTTCCGCTTACATAACAACAGCAGGTGAGGGACAGGTGGGAAGAACTGCAACAACATAGTCTGTGAAGAGTGGAAGGAAAAAAGGAAAATTTCAGAAAATTTATCTTACAGCACAGGTGAGCCATTAGTCCTCACAGCAGCCCCTCTGAAAAACTTAGCTACCATTATTTCCATTGTACAAGTAGGGAAGCATAAAATGCTTTAACCCAGAGTTTAGCTTAAGGCAAAATCACATTAATTTGTTTTATTAGTTATACTTTATGTATTGACTTATAATCTGTCATAATGTCAGTGACTATATGGGTCATTTTGGTTAAATAACTACAGGGAGCTAGAGCAGAAGAGTTAAAAGGAATGGTCCAGAAGTTGAGAGGTACTGCTGGATTCCAGGAGTTTCTTCTGTCATCTGTTGCAGTCAGTTCACTACACCATGCTGCCTCCTGGAGCAAAAGAGATGAATAGAGAGCTGCACAGATTGAACACTGATAATACTGTGATGTTTTTCACTATTCCTTGAATATCTTCTGCAGTTTAGTAAGAAAAGTGGCATGGGTGAATGTTTAACTCTTTTGCTATGCTAGCTATGCTTGGTATATAATCAACAAGCAGACAGCTCCAAGTGCTTGATGCATACAGAATAATAATGATCACCTTTGGACATCTAACACCACATAAAATATTAACAATCAATATTCACTGAGCTTGCAGACCATAATGATACAGTGGTTTTAATGAGACTGCATATGCATGAGGTAATCTGCCTTCATGAAGGAAAGGGTCCCTATCTGGCATTTGAACAAAGCCTTAACCCCTTTAAGACTCACTTCTTATTTGTGCTAAATTCTCACAATTAACCTCATTAAGGCCTGTCATACCACTTAAGTGTGTAAAAGTAAGTTTCTGTGTTGAACTTTAACAGCAGTAGTGTTTAAAATGATTAATAATAACAGTAGTCTGTAATTTTTTACACACAAACAGCCTTTGGCCAGCACTGAATAAATCTATTTTTTTGCCCAGACTCACGTATTTTTCACATAAATCTACTTGTTAAACTTGAAAAGCATATATTGATAGAAATTAGTATCTTTATCTGTTTCATGAATCTTAGTCACTGCTTCCCTAAAGTCCTATGGGCTGTCTTGCTCTCTCTCTCTCACTCCAATTAATTACTTTGAAAAAACTAGATGGCACGAGAGGGACTGAGAAAGAATTCACCTCCCTTCTCCAGGCAGCTCTCCAGCAGAATTAAGCAGGCATCAAACATCATGTGTTGTGTAAATGAATGGGAAAGAGGGACAGTGTGGGGAGGAAAGGGGAATATGGCCAGTGGAAATGTTCCCTAACTTCCCATTCTGTACAGTTCAGGTTTTGTGAGTCATCTGCAAGGCTGAAATCACAAAGTTTTTGTGTCACTTTTTCAAATCCAGGTACCCCTTCAATGACAACAAATCTACTCCAGGTTACAAAGCTTTGCTGGGTGTTCCCCACAAGTACTAATGCAGCCTTAGAACAGCACTGATGATCATACACTTAGTGTTCTTCCAGAAATGGATTCTGTGGAGACCAACACAGTCCATTTCTCCCTAAAGCAAGAAATCTACTGTTCCATGAAGAATTATGCCACTCTAACACCATTTATTATTTATATCTAAAATGGGTGTGATGCTTTAGGAGTACGGTCATAGCCACAAAATGCCGACAACCTTTTAGCAGTCACACGATGTCTTCAATGTGCATGAAGCTCCTCTGGATGTCAACAGGAATCCTAGCAGATGAAAGAGCTGGTCCATGCTGAGCAGTATTCAATACACATAAGTGCAGAGAGATCAAGGGATGAACAAATAAGATGGATGCATCCTTCCATTCAGGGGGTTGTCAATTTGTAACATATAATTTTTATAAAGTACTAGTTTCAATTCAAAGATAGCCAGGGAATGGTTTCACTTGTCGTTATTGTGCAGATAATTGTCTTCGGGAGATGCTTACAAGTATTTCTGCTTTGTTATGACAACATTCAAAGAATGCTTAACTTTATGTCTCCAGTCCTTTAATTTGTACTAACGATAACAAAACCCCTAAAGCATCAGCCTTTGAGCCACACCTGTGCCAGTTTCTCATAGTGGAAGCAGAACTTTGTGACGAGATGAGATCTGCAGTGAATCAGGCTGATCAGGTCATCTCCAGCCCAGAATGGGCAAACACACAGGCAGAGTTTACACACAAATGCATGCAAAAGACAAAGACTATTCAAGTTCAGGCCATAATTTTAAAAAATGCAAATCTGAAGTAAAACTCAAAACGTTAATTTCAAGCAAGATGCAAATGTCCATCAGAGGTACAATCCGACGATTGGATTTATCACCACACCCTACCAGGAGCGCTTGCGTTACAATGACAGGACAAGCCGGATGCCTCGCTGCGCTCATCAGACACTCAGTTCCAACCCGTTACCATTCTCTGAGCAGCAACACCCGCCGAGGTCTGACCTTACGCCCACCCTCACCACCATGTTCCTTTCTCTGCATATATCCATACATTCCCACCGTCACTTAACGCGTACCGAGCCGCCGCACTTCCCCGTGCCCCTACAGCCGCCNCCGCGCCCCCCCGCCCCCCCCCCCGCCGCCCGCCGGGCGCCGGGAAAGGCGAAACGGGATCCCCCGCCTCGCCGGCAGGTGCGGCGGGTGCCCGGCCCCGGAGGATGCTCTGCGGCGCACAGCCCCGCTGCAGCCCGCCCCGGAGCCCCCCGCACGGCCCAGCTGCGGAACGGTACCAGGCAGGCGACGGCCGGCGGAGGGTCATCCCTTGGCCTCCCCCCGCCCCGAAATCGCCGGAGCACTCTCGAGGTGCG
>VZRR01005613.1:1180710-1351515 GCA_013398015.1 Oreocharis arfaki | reverse complement strand
CGGGGCGAGGAGCGCACGGCGGAGTGAGGGGTGCGGTGCCGCAGAGGGCGACAGTCGGGGACAGCCGCGCCGCCGGCAGAAGCTACGGACGCCAAGGAAAGCAGCGCGGCAGAGCTCCAGCTCCTTGGAGTGCTGGATAGGCGTGTCTGCTCCCGGAGTCACTCTCAGCGCCGTGCGACAGCAGCTCTGCTCGTTCGGGACCTGGCGCTGAAGTCTGTGGCACAACTTGAAATTCACGTATCGAACAGCAAAGATATACCTGCGTAACTGTATGTAAATTGTATATAAGCACAGAATTTCCAGTAATGTTGGCTGTAGAGCAATCTTGGCGTTAACACACAGAAAAGAGCACTCAGCTTCCTCTTGGCACCTTAATAAAAGTACCAGGCGACCAACTGCAACGCGCCAGAAAAACAAGATCAGTATCTGGTGGATACCTTTACCCATAGCAGCCTGGCCTCCAGCCTGGTAAAGCCAAATATTCTCATGCCACACGAAAAAGAAAACCCCTACGCTGCCAATTATTAGATGGTGGCAAGAGTTAAGCAAAGCAACAATCTAACTTGTCAAGAATGACAGGTTAGAAGACCACATTAGAATAGTGAAGTTAAAACATTAGAGTAGACTTTTATCAATTTCAGAATGGGCAACTGTGAACTAAAAAACAGAAAGCCCAATCTGTGATGTTCAGCAAGGAGCCAACTGGCAAACTAAATGACAGGAGAGACTGAATCACACTCCTCCACTCTGATCTTCCATACACTATACATCTTCATACTAGCAAGAAGCCTACACAGTTTTTCTATCAAAAAAACCCACAATTACCAGAATCTTATCTAAGAGAGGTGGTAAAGATGGCATTATCGTGTGGCCACAGGTCAGGAATTGATGCCAGTAAGAGATGTATCAGCATTCCCACTGCTGTCTGCAAGTGCAGCCCAGCCAGTGCCTCTGCTCTGTCAGATCCACCCTCTGGCACTGCTCACCTTCCCCCTCATGCCAGCCGAGCAGGGAGGCATGGAAGCAGCAGCAGGATGGGCAGCACTCACATGCCCTCTCATCAGGTGATACAGGCACAGAAATTGAATTGGCACATCTGTTTGCCTGCATTTGTGCTCATGCTCACACACTGCAAAGACTTTTAGTCATATCTAGCTCTATTTGCCATGGATTACCCCAGTGTCCCCCACTTCAGTCATATGCCTTATGTCATTCTGTTTTCTTGCCCCTTGCAAATGTTTCTGAATCTGGCAGCAGGAATAACATAAGTTTTAAGTTTTTCTTCTCTTTCTAAACTCCGATGGCATTATCCTTAGCTGGTGAACTGACATCCCTTGAAAAACAGTTCCTTTCCCTGCTTCATTTTTGAAATTAGAAGAGTTTTCCACTTGCAAACAACTTGATTTTTCTTTCTTGTCCAAAAGAGCCAAGGTTTTCCTCAGTCAATGTAGTATGACAGCATTTTGTATTTTTAATTAAGTCATTTCCTATGCACTTCCTTCAATGAGTTTCTGACTAGCACTATCACAGGTTCTCCTGTGTGGTACTTAATAGATGGCTTTAAAAAGAAGGTTCAGGAACATGCAGAAATTAGCTTTTTAATGAAGAACTTCCTTTCTTTATACTGCTAGGAAGTAGGAAGGGAAAGGCATTTGTACCTTGGGATTCTACAGAACACTAAGAGTTTATTCCATTCATTGTGTAAACTCTCTGTGGCAGAGAAGCTGAACAGACATGTTGGTCAGAGAATGTTGAAATGGGTCAGATACAGCACTCGTTTATTAAAACAAGCTTTTTAGCTGGGTTTCTTGAGGAACTGAGGCTGATGACAGTTTTATTTTCCTATCTGTCCCCTCCATCAAGTCACCTCCAAGAATTTTCAGATTTGGATATGGAGAATTTCAATTCAGGTTGACTAAAAGGTATAATTCAGAACGAGTTCTACATCCCTACAAGTTTTGTAGAGATTAGCACTTAAGAAGAAAAATTGCAATAAAGGAGATAAGCTGCATTGGAGACAGTTACCAGTTCTGGAGGCCACATCTTCATTAGCCACAAGTACCAGTCTGGCAACCTGCACGTGGGCAGCTGAATCAGCTCCTGTAGTTGCTGTCCGAGATCTTGTCAGTATCTAGAGACTATGTGAAAGGAAGCTGAAGAGGGTGGAAAAGGGAGGTACAGAGAAATGAGACACCATTATCATTTTTTTACAGGTGAAGCTGAGTCAGAGAAGATGGACAAGCCAATCCAAGGCTTGCTTACTCTCCTATGCACTCCAGTGCATAGTCCACTCTTAGTCCTCTCTTCTCTTAGTCCAACCTGTGTGCTCCTGCTTCCCTCACTGCAGCACTGGCTTGATCCTTATGGAACTACTTTAGCTCATTAATTAACAAAGAGTTGCTCACTTTCTGTATCCAAATTTCCTACATTTGCTCTCTGAGCCAAGGGCTCAGATAAACACTGAACATGACTGAAGGCGAGTGCAGAACTGCACAGCCAGGAAGGGTGAAGAACCATTAGAGGCAACAGAGATGATCCTTTTTAGCAGCAGCAGCTGTGGAGCTGTTTGATTGAGCCATTTCCTGACTACTTTAGAAGTCCATTAAGGAGCAGTGATTGACACTGTTTTATTTCAGGCATCTACCTGAGGCTTCTGAATTAGTCAGCTGGGAAGTAGGATCCTACCTCCTGCATTCTGCTATTGACTGAACAGACAGCCTAAGCTTCTAACTCACAGTGTAAAAAGATCCATTAAGGTAATTTTTTAAAGGAATTCAGGATTCAAGAGAGCCAAACAGGGACCTTGTGATTTTTTAGAGATGCCCAAACATTAATGTATTTTACAAAACAATAGGTGTTTCCAAGTCCTGTCTCCATGCCCTTGAGGAGCTAACTGTGTTGTCCAAGGTCACAGAGAAAATCTGTGTCACACCAAAGCACAGAACTTGCATCTTCAAAGAAAAGTATCCCAAATACTGGACTGTGTTGTCTGTGCAGCATACCTTGCTGTCACTTAGCCATTGTGCGTATATAAAAAAGAAAATTCTCCTTTCATCACTTTTGAACCAGTTTGTCTTACATAAAGTAGGATGGTAGTTTTAAAATTAATTATGATCCCATCAGTTGTACATAAATCTATTTTTTTTCCATGAAAATCAGCAGAGAATGACATAGGGATTAATAAAACAGGTAAAAGTCAGCATTGCATCTTTGTCTGATGCAGATAATTCATCAGTCAGAATATATCTATTTTTGCACAATGCAGGATATTTCGTCTTGAAAATCATGAGAAAAATCAGAGTTTTTTCAGAACAGCAGACAAATTCTTAGAGAATAGGTTTCCAAGAACAACCTCTGTGGGCAAGGATGGCCAGGATTGGCCTGAATAGTGATGGAAAAAATTTGATTTTTCTACAAATTTTTCCCATGTGTTCCACCATAATTTCACTGGTTCTTTTTTAGGGAAATCAGACATATAGCAGTTATGCTAGAAAGGAACAAAATCTAGAGCATTACTAAGCCTGATAATTTAATCAGAATTTTAATAAGCTCAGAATAAATAGTTTTCTATGACATGAATGACAAGAAAGCAACACAGCTCTCTTACTTTCAATATAAGACTCTTACTAGAATTTGCAATTAGTCAGTAATGGACAAGATATTCAAATAAATACATGGCCTTTCACTGATTACACTGAGCTTCCAGGGCAGTTCCCACTAATCTTTTTGGATAAAAGTTCCCATTTTTATATTTCAATGGAAAACTGAGCTCCAAATTACTCACACCAAATATTAATAGAAATTTTTACTTAATTTTTTCCCACATATCCCACATATATGTATATAAAGAGACTTAATTATAGAAAAAAAAAACAACAAAAAATTCAAGAAAATAGAAAGTTCTCCTGAATGAGACAAATCTGAGAGTCATCTTCCTTGTTTCTTCTTATTCTGGTTTTATTTTAAAACTTCTTTCTTCTTCATGTTATTCAACCCTCCATATTGTCTGTGAATTATGCACTTTCATGGCAAGTTAGAATATTGAACTTACGTTATCCTGAGTCAGCCCTGACTACTGGACTTGAATAACCCAGAAGGTTTTACACAGATTATGTAAGATCATGCTATCACATAAATGCTATAGGTTTTATATAGGCCAGAAATATTGGCAATGCTGGCAAACCAAGGAAAAGCCCTCAGATAAGCCTGTTAATACCTACTCTATATTGCTCTTCCAACAAAATCATCACTGTACCCTTGGGATCTTAGGACACAAGGGCCAAAATGACAAATTCTTTTCTGAGTGTCAGCTTTGGAAACATCATCTAAATGTTGGGCAGCATTTACTGCTGAAGAACTTCAGCATCACCTCTGTGTGAGAACCTTACCAGGAAGATCCCAACAAAGAGCTCAGAGTCAGAAACTCCATCAGGTTTTGCACCAGGTTCTCCCAAGGTCACATATGAAGTATGTGTTGTCGATAAGAGCTGTGAACACAAGTCCATGGGAACTGATGAGATGCATCCCAGAGTCCTGAGGGAATTGGCTGATGTAGTTGCCAGGCCACTCTCCATGATATTTGAAAAGTCATGGAAGTCAAGTGAAGTCCCTGGTGACTGGAAAAAAGGAAATATCGCTCCTATTTTTAAAAAGGCTAGAAATGAGGACCCTGGGAACCGCTGAGCCGTTAGCCTCACCTCTGTGCCTGGGAACAGATCCTCCTAGCAGCTCTAAGGCACAGGGATAACAGGGAGGTGATTTCAGAAAGACAACTCGGTTTCACCAAGGGCAGGTCTTGCCTGACCAACCCACTCTATGATGGAGTACCTGCATCAGTGGCTGCCTTCAGGAGAGACAGAGACAATCCCACAAACTGCCTCTGTTGCTAATCATACACTTTCCAGATCTGCATCAAGTAAGGGAATTATCTCACTGTGTGCCTTGCTTTACCCTTTACCCTAAAGAATTTGCTGTGGCCAAACTGAAATAAATTATACAGTTAGAATTGGTTAAATGTGTAAGTGTTTTTACATAGAGTAACTCTTACATCATATAAGAAATGGCAGGCATTTCTTTGGTCAAATTCACTTTAGCAAAGATGTTTATGAATAGCATGGCAAGAATAGCAAAGAATATTCTGAATAAGCTAGAGTCAAAATCTCTCAGCACTGCTGTACACAGTGAAAGTCTGGTGAATCAAAAGGGGAAAATACACCTGTGGTTGCAATTACAATGAGCCAAACTCTGAGAAATGTATACATTACATTCTGCTGTGAACAGCCAGGCTGGTGTGGAGTAGAAAGTCTGGGGTCAAAAAAATAATTATCTAAATCATCATGAAAGTACCGTAGTGTGTAATTTGATGTCTGATCATAAGATACTCAGGTTTCTCCCTGTACTCCTGGAATTCACACATCACTGTCTTAATTTCTCACATGCTATTTTCTTTAGACTTGTTTTCTGTCCTGAGCTCTGTATTGCAGGGCCCTCTGGCTGAGAAGGATAGAACTGGACAGGCGTCCCTTCAGAGCCTATCAAGATCATTCCTTAATTAGCTGGTGGATGCAATTTGATTTGAGAGCACAAAGTACTGGCTCCTTTTCAGGAACAGAATGCCTTGTTCCTTGTCATACTGAGTCAAGATATCAGCCCCTGGTAGCTGACCTGGCACTGATCAGTTTTATGGCCAAGGCAAATGCCTGCACGTAGACACACCCTCCTAGACAAAACCTCCTGGAAATTGTGATGGCTGCTTCACAAGGACTCAGGACACACTTGGGAACGAACATGGGCCAACCAGCCAAAAGCACAGTCTTAGAGTCATGGCAACAATAAACTCAAATCCTGAAAGATTTCTGAAAATATTTGGGAAAAAAAGGAAAAACACTTATTTTTTCCTGTTAGTCTTGCCCAATACCTTCATACACACAGGTTCTGGGTATTTTCTTCCTCTTTGCTATTGACATATATCAATAAATCTACCCATTATACATGTAATGTATTTAAAGCTCAGATCTAGATGAGTTTTCTCATGCAATATTTTTCTTCCAGTATGTTAAAAAAACCCCAAACAAACCAGAAGGTTTAATTCAGTCACGCTTTTTTTTTTTTTTTTAGTTCACTTTTGAATCTGTTTGAGCTTAAAGCTGATGCCAATTCTCCACAACATTCAGTTGTTTATTCCACACCAAGTCACGCCGATAGAGGTGCCAGCAGATGACTGAATTCCCAAGTTGAGCACATCACTGGAGTAAAACACGGGGTCGGGCTGCCCTCTGCGGGCTGGGATCTGGATCTCAGACAAATTGTTTTGCAACACCTCACAGAAACTGATTAATGTGAGTACAGGATTTCTACATCTGAACACAGAATTTTGATTTATGATGTACATGTAATGCCAATATAGCAATTGGCTCTCTGCTGCCTGGTTGCTGCTGCTGGAGAGGAAGAAAGAAATGCAGACTGCAGGTGTCTGATGCAGCAGTCAAGCACTCCAGGTACAAATAACAGCTCAGTATACACCACCTGGGAATTCCTGGGAGACCCAGAAGATAACAGCTTCTGAACATAAAACCAGAGAAACTAAATGCCTGGAAATACTTCACTTGGCACATGAGCTGACAGGCAGGAATCAAGTACAGTGTATTACAGCACCAATCCGAGATCTAATCAGGAACAGGTTCCTTTATATTAGGTATATTACAATCACAGGTCTGCTTACTTCAGCATTTCACAACATGAGGCCTGAAAGTCAAACTAGTCCAAAGCAGCCTGAGGCAAGAGAACAGGGACGAGCAACAGAAATATTCCTACATGATGCTGGGTCTGCTACAGACTTCATTTTCTTTGCTCATTGTCAGTAGTGCCTCCAGCTCAGTTCCTTAAAGGCTTCATCCAAGTACAGACGCTCGTTCCTACGGGGCTGATGACTCAGAAAGAAATTACAAAGGATTGAGCTGTACATACTTTCTCTGGAAATGGAGTTTGGCTCAGAGCATAGCTTCTGAACATGAAATGCTAACAGGAAGTGTTCAGGTGCTCCCTCTACCCCCACCCACAGGTAAAATAATGCAGTGGTGATATCCATGGTCATTCTCCCCTCTGTGGAATCAGTTAGTTATCAAGAAGGGCCAGTCTTTAAATACAGGACCCTTCTTAAATTCATCGGGGTTTAGCTGTTGCAAAGATTACACAAATATCACGTGGGATGTGACAGCCACAGGGGTTTGTCAATGTCTTTGTAACCTCAAACCAGTCCTGTAGCTTCAAACAACATCATTTGAGAGCCAAGCAGGACGAGTGAACTGCGAAGATGATGAGCTGTCACGTGTAGCAACCAAAGCTTTTACAAGTACTACTCAGCACTTAAGCCCAGAGGTAACATTACTCGCTGGCATACCAATTCCTTCTATACGGGGTACACAGAGATATTTTTCCCCCAAAAATACAGTGAGGGATTCGCTCCGAACCCTCCGGCTCTGTGTCCCAGAGGTGAAGACAGGTCAGCTGCGCCCTCTGCTGTCCAGAGCTGGAACTGGCGGGAGGCAGCGGCCTCTTCCCGGGGTAACACATGGAGAACATCGCCGGAATTCTCTCGTGCAACTTCATGGATAGTGAACGCTGGAGCGCGTTGTGGCACTAGAGTTTGGGCCTGCCTAGATAATTGTGCTATCAATAATTTAAAATTAATCACGAAGCCACTACCGAGTGCCTTGTGTCATAAATATTTTAGACACTTGCTTCAAAATTAAGATGTTTTACAATGCCACAATTTAATGTCAGGCTCCACAAGAGATTTCAATTATACCTCAGGACAAAGATATGTGAATTTAAAGTCTGACAAAAACCTGCTTTTAATTATGGACTAATAAGAAAGAGAGCTCTGCTGAAAGCTTCTATACTTGCGTGGTAGTAATGTGCCTGAATTAATTTGCATAACTCATATGGACTATCAAGATCAGCTTTTGTTTATGATTAAACAGATTATCTGATGACATTTTAGGGATCAACAGATTACAGTCCTTAATCCAAAGATGTAAGTAACAATGAAGTCTTATTATGCATTAGAAAACAAACAACACAGTCAGAGCTGATCTGAAAATGACTCAGAAATCTCTTAGTAGGGTCAAGGCTAAGCACCTAAATTGTCCCCAGAAACACACACAGATTCAGGTTTCCAGACTTCCCTCTCTGCAGGTACTCAGAGGAAAGACTGAGGGAACCAATTTCTATCAGGTAGAGCACTCAAATTTTTCCCATTATTTTAGGGAAAATCCAGTTTTATGTTTATTTATACCAAATTCAGACCCTTGCATTCATTACAGTTGCAATATAGCATAAACCCAGTAGTTTACCTTTAATTTCCTTGCTTCAGCTTCCACTACCACAAGAAAACTATCCTTGTGCTCCTGCCAGCCTGCAGACTGCAGTGAAGTTGGCTAAGCTCTAACTGATCACATCTGAATGTATTTTATCTGCTTTCAATAATTTATGTTATGCTAGCACTTGCAGATACTGGCAGAACATCCATATATTTACTTATAGAGGAAAGACTGGATTTTTGTTCTTCCAGTGAAATAGAAGTATTTGAGGAAAACATGATGTGATTGGAAAAGAAATGTCTAATTTCACTGACATGTACTTCTGACCTTCTCGTGGTCTCCTTTACAAGCCATTACATGAGGTAAAACAGGGTGGTACAGAGACTGTAACTGAAGCACAAACAAGGAGCAGCTGCTGGGCAGGGAATATTTGCCCAGTGTTGTGTCCTCTATGGTAGCAACGAGTGCTGGTGTCAGGAGACTCTTGAAGATGTGACAGGTAAGCACTCAGACAATAGATGAACGACTAGGAAGTTTGTAACCCAGCAGAAGACAAATTAATGTCTCCACAGAAGGAGCAGATGTGCAGATGTGGAACAGAATGCACAGGCCAGGAAATGCCTGAAAATGGGATTTATGAAATACTGCATGAGCTGATTACATGGAGCTGCTAGCGAATGAGCAAGGAGGGAGGTGATGTACGCAGCTGAGAGCACAGAACCAGAAAATTCATGACAGAAAATGGTTTCAATTCCACTGCATGCTCTTCAGTATGCAATGCACAGCATGCTTGCTTTCTGTAATAAAGCCCAGCATCAGAAAGGTTATGAAGATTTTAAATATCTCCTTAGCCCTCCTCAAAAGCAGAAATCATGCTGAGCTGCTAAAACTTCATTCTTTATTTCATCCAAGTAGTCACTGCAAACATAGATGTCAATCTGATTATTGTAAACACAATAAAATCCTGCGCAGAATATCAACAGATATTGGGCATAGCTCCAACAGGAAAATTTAATCCTAGGGTAAAAAAAATTCACCAAATCTTCAGGATCTCTGAAGCAAAAGTCCAGACTGCAGGAACTTCTTCTGTAATGTAGATAAATGCATCCATTAGACACTGGCCTGGTGCCATCAATCCAAATAGCAGAGAGATTTTCAAATAGAAAGGCTAGCACATTATCTCACTGTCACACACCATCTAAATTGATTTAATGTTGACAATTCCATTAATTTGTAAGAAAGAAGAAAGTTCCCAAAAGCTCTATCAATTAGAACAGTCTCACTTTCACGCTTTCACTTCTCACATTCAAGCAAAACACTAACTCACTGCATGTACTACTCCAAAAAAAGAACTACCTTGCCGAAAGAATCCCAACCCCAAGCCAGCAAAACTGTGCTCTTAAGGGTACCAGAATAGGTAGTAATACTTGTGTTTATTTCAGTGGAAACAACATCAAGCATGAGCAGGTGAAGATGTGTTGTTGCACATGACATGACATTGATAGCCCATCCATAACTGCATCATCTCCAATTGAATCATCCCTGATGAGAGCAAGAAGTATCCAAACAAAATGTAACCTTAGCTGAATTCTTCGGCACTGA
The DNA here is from genome assembly GCA_013398015.1 of Oreocharis arfaki. NCBI lineage: Eukaryota > Metazoa > Chordata > Aves > Passeriformes > Paramythiidae > Oreocharis > Oreocharis arfaki. The sequence goes on along the minus strand of VZRR01005613.1, from coordinate 1,341,592 downwards.
CACTGGTGAAATAATTTTTCCATTAGTTTCCAGTGATTTGCATTACTACTGGTTTGTCAGTATTTATCCAATATTCCCATTAGTGAGAAACCCATACATATGGTTGAGAAATTGGAGACTACTTTAAAAGAAGATTAAAAAAATACATCTACAATTTGCAAGACATATAAACACCAAAGACTGGATTCTGCACTATGGCTACAAATTCGAGCCCAATCTATTGGTTGGAAAATGCAGGGTTATATGCAGACATTCCATTTGTTTAATAAGGTTAGGAATAACCATTTACATAAAATATTTTCTTTTTTTCCTTTACTGCAAGGCATTTCACATTGGGAAGTCCTAGTAAGAAGTCACCTTTACAACCAAAATCTTAATTTCAACCACAATGAACTGTTCTGTTTGAATAATAATGTGTTTATATATATCAGTCACTCTTAGAATAATAAGAGGCCCTCAAGCATTACAAAAGCTTTACCGCACCATCTGTGATTCTGTGATTTATGATTTCATAAATTGTTAAGTATGATTAGGAATACTCTCACAGTTATAAAACTGTCTCCTTTCATATCTTCATGATATCTTACTGTTTCTTTATTCATTCTGCTGCTCATAGATGGGAAAGCCAAGGTACATTCAAAAGTCATTTTTGCAGGAAAAAACAGATTGCAAAAGCATCTTAAATTACCACATTCTCTTAGACACAGATAGGCAGGCGCCTTCCAAATGCAGCACCTGTCCAGTTAATAACTATGTAAACATAGAGATGTTCCATCATATGACTACCCACATAGAAAATTTACATTTCCTACAAACATCTGTAGAATATAACTTGACAAATAGAGAACAAGCAGATTTTTAAAACCCCAACATAATTACCTTTTAAACTGATACTGACATATCTGGATTTCTGGATTTTGAGAAGGAAACAGCTCTGGCTCTTAGCAACTGCATCAAAGGTGTCCACATACAACTAGTATTTACTTCCATAGGGTACTTGGGCTGTAGCTCTCCATGCCTGCAAAGCACAGGGGTAGTAACAGCAATCAGTGCAGCAGCAGCATCATTAGTAAGACTTCATCACAGCATCAAGTCATAGTCAGACTTCCCAGATGACATAATTTAAAGAACAGCAGTTAAATAGTAGTTTTGTTCTGTCTTTTGATTCATCTCTCTCTGCGTGCTCCTAGCATATGAGGAAGCTGGTGTTCACTCATCTCCAAAAATTAATGTGGAAACTTTTCTTCACTTGGTACTACAGGTTCTCCTCCCCTTCTCATACTGGTCTCTCATCTTCCCAACATTTCACTCTGCTACCCAGTGCCAAAGCAATCCTGTTCTCCTACTTCAATTTGCTCAGTGTCCAAGTATTTTCCAAAACATCATACTGCTTGCCAGCTACATCTATAACTTCTGTTCACCCCACTTTACCTCTGCTTTTCCTGTGGCACTGTAAAATGAGAGGGATGATCTTTTTCTCTGAAGTGTTTGATGTGGAAATAAAGCCCTCTTTGTCTCCTTCTCTCTATGTGGGAAAAAACCAATAAACAGTGAAATGGGCAATGTGAACACTGCCACAAGCCCTCTTAGCTGTGTTACCCTGCACGGACCATGCCACCCACACCACCAGCCTCTCACCCAGCAGCAACAAGATAGGATCATTTAAGGTTGGAAAAGACCTCCAAGATAGTCAAGTCCAACCTTTGACCTAATGCCACCATGCCCAATAAACCATATCGCAAAGTGTCACATCCACTCATTTTTTGAACACTTTCAGGTATTCCACCACTTGTGGAACTTCCTGAGCTCATCACCCTTACACTGCTTTGTGAAGAGCTATTTCCCTAAGGATGTCATCTTCCCTGTGGATGATGGCAGACCCAAAATCTCTCAGCAGACAGCAAGATGGGCCTTTTGCCATACATGCCAGGGCTGTTCCGTATCCATGCCATGCTGGCTGGAGGGTGGAAGCAGCTATCTCCCCACCCTCATGATTCTGAGGGACCCCAGAGACCTTTGTGGGAGCTTGATGGCAGCCTCTCTGCAGAGGGACTGTGGAGGTGGGCACCCCTTCCCCTCGCCTGAGACACTCTATGTCCAGGTGGGCAAGAAGGCCAATGGCATCCTGGCCTATCTCAGGAGTAGTGTGGCCAGCAGGACCAGGGAAGTGACGGTTTTTCTGTACTGAGTACTAGTGAGGCCAGACCTCGAGTGCTGTGACCAGTTCTGGGCCCTTCAATTCAGGAAGGACATTGAGGTGCTGGAATTAGTCCAGAGAAGGTCAAAGAAACTGGGGAAGGGTCTGGAGCACAGGTCCTGTGAGGAGTGGCTGAGGGCATGGGGGCTGTTTAGCCTGGAGCAAAGGAGGCCCATGGAGGACCCTATCATTCTCTGTAACTACCTGGCAGAAGGTTGTAGCTATGTGGAGGTCAGACTCTGCTCCCAAGCAATCAGCAACAGAAGAGAACATAGTTTTAAGCTGTGCCAGGGAGGTTTGGATTGGCCATTAGGAAGAATTTTTTTACACAGAGGGTGATTAGACATTGAAATAGACTGCCCAGGGAGGTGGTGGAGTGTTTAACCCCCGGAGGTGTTTAAGGAAAAACTGGACATGGCACTGAGTGCCATGGTCTGGTTGACATGGTGGTGGTCGGCCGTAGGTTGGACTCGATGATCTCAGAGGTCTTTCCCAATCTAAGTGATTCTGTGACTGTGACTCACTTCCCTGCCTGGGAGGTGCCCGCAGAAGCAGGGGGCTGGCTCGGGGCACAGCACGGGCCCGCTCGCAGCCCGGCAGTGTCGCGCGCTGCCCGTGTCCCGCCCCGCCCGCACCCGGTACAAGCGGCCCGGCCGGGCGGGAACGCGGCGCTCCCGGCTGGCAGCGCCCGGGGCCGGGCGGAGCGGAGCGGGGCGGGCAGAGCCGGGCCGAGCTGCGTGCGGGGGGTGGCGGCCCCTGCAGGACACCCGGAGCCTCGGCAGCCGCCGCCGCGCACCCGGCGGGGTCAGTGCCACGGTGTCCGCCGGGGAGCGAGAGGCAGCGCCGGCGCCCGCCCGCCCGATCCCCGCGGCCAGGCCCCCGCATGCAGCCCTCACCCTGGAGCGGCGGCGGCGGCGGATCGAGGAGCTCTCGAGGTCCTCCCGGCAGCGGCTGCTGCAGTCGCGGGACAGGATGTTCTCCAAGTTCACCTCCATCCTGCAGCACGCCGTGGAGGCGGTAAGGCCGCCGGTGGGCCCGGCCGCGCCGCGCCGGGGATGCGATCCGGGCCTAGCGTGAGGGGGGGGCTCGGATCGGGCCCAGCGCCCCTTCCCCGCTGATGATGCCGGCGGGGCCCCGCAGGGCGCGCATTCGCTCTCGGCTCGGCCCTGCCGCGGGCCAGGGAGGCGGAGGCCGAGCTGCCCGGGCGGGCTCCGCAGGGAGCACGGGAAGGGAACGAATCGGCCCAGCGGCGCCGTGGAGAATCGGGGGTGCCGGAGGAGGAGGGAGCGGCTGCAGCCCGGGCGGCCCCGGCACAACCTCCGGCTGTCACCGCCGGGCACTGCCGGCCCCGGTGCCCCGCGCCGGGCCTGAGGCAGCCCTGGCCCGGCCCGCACCCGGCCGTTGTCCGGCTGTTTCAGCGAGACGAACAATAAAGGAGGGGAATCAGGAAACTCCTCAGGATTTCCGTCTCGTCGTTACCAGCAGACAATAGTCGCCGTCTCCGGTGCTTCTGCGGGATGTTGTCAGTTCCAAAGCGACGTTTTCCATCCCTGGTTTATTTTGTGATGGTGTGGGGTGCTCAGGTTGGCCCGGGGACGCGGGGCTGTGTGTGCAGCGAGGTTCCCTCACGGGGACTCGCACAGCGGTGCTGGGCAGAGGAAACGGGGCCTGTTGGGGAGCTGCCATTGCTGCAGGCCGCGATCGGCACTGCCTCGCCACAGCGTTTATTTTTTGCTTTTCAGTGAGGCGGGGTCCTGGTAGTAATTCCCTGCCTTTCAGTGCCTCTCCAGCTCACCTAGGAGACCTGAGTGTGAAGAAGTGCTGAAAATTGGCAGTGAAATACTGATGTGAAGGTGGAAAGTGTTGAAGAAAAATTGTTCAAATGGTTGAAAAAAGAGCTTGAAGGCCAAATCCAAATGATTGAAATAAGAGCCTGCATAACAAATCCTGCCTCTTCTGAGGGGCAGCCTTTGTGCATTAATGTATGCTTCGATGCTGCACTTGAGCATACGCTTGTCTTTATGTGAGCCTGTAGTTCTGCAGGAGTATTCAGGTTTAAAAGTTAAGCATGTATTCATTAATTGCAGGTTTCTACTTTGCTCTTTTAGTGGTGTAGTGGCATTTGGAAAGAAATGTTTTAAATAGTGATGAAATGTTTTATTTGAAAGCATTCTGACCACATTTGAATGCCTTCAATAGACAGTGCTTTCGTTGGAGAGGAAACAGAAATTAGTGCCTGCCTGACTAAAGAAAGCTTATTGTGGTGAGCTGTGCCACATTTTGAATAACAGGAATAAGAGTGGATGACTGAGAGATGCAGGAGTGGAGCAGAAGATATTCTTTCAGGCCTACCAGTTCGAGAGATCTAACGGAAGTTATTTTTAGAAGAGTGTTTACATTATTGATCTGTGCAAAAAAGTAAACAAAAAGAACTGCATTTATTTGAGATTCAATTAAAAAATAGGAAAAACACATGAGCTGAATGAAAAAGGAGAAGAGTAGAGATAGTAGGGACTAGACACTCTTTTTTGATGAAAAAACCCAAACCAAAATACAAAAAAAGATTAATACCATCCTTTTGCAAGTGAGTGCTATCGAACAACATTTGTCTTTGCTTAACTCTGATGTCCCTTTTAGAATTGCCTCATCCTGCTACCACCACCACCATGGTGGATCTCCTGATAAATACTGCACTGTTGTATTTACAGGGTTGTGACAGATACCAAGCACCACACACTAGGAGTGAAACATGGAATTGCAAAAGCAGGGAGATACTAAGAGTGTTACTTTGTAAGGTTGATTCACTAGTATAAAGACAGAACAGAAATATAAATTTTTGACCAGTTTGGGGCCTATATGTGGCTTTGTTTCATTCTCCCTGTAGTAAAAAAATGTGGTCTCCTTAGCTTTGCTATGGGGAAATGAAAACTGTTATAAATCCTAAATATTAGCTAAGTCCTCTTTGATGCTGCCTGCTGTTTTCAGAACCATGAGAATTTGGAACTTAATTTTTGCTTGCTGTTTTTGCTGGGGAGCAAGTATAATTTGGGCAGCCTCAAGTGGATTCTTAACCCTGAATATCAGCAGTAGAACTAGTAATTAAGATATCAGTTCTCAAAGGTTTTGGATGCCTACCCCAAAGCAGGTAGATTTGCAGCTGTACAGTTTTCAGCTGAGCTGGACACTTAAATGCACTTAGAGAGCCTGGCTTTAGCCTTCACGAGTGGGACTTCTTTAAATCAGAATGATTTGGGTAGCCCTTCTGCCCTGTCCTTTCTCCTGCACATCACTTACATAATGATCCTGCCATGCCTCAGGCCCCACAGGCCTGCAGAGTTCAGAGAGATGCATTTAAACAGTAAGAGTTCCTATGCCATTAGATAATCATTGTTATCTTACCCTCAATATGCCATCCCTCTGAACTCTGACGAGGAGTTCCAAAGGTTGACAATCTGGTAGACACGGCAGTATTTGCCTTTTACTTCGTGTGGGTGTATCACTCTTGCACTGGCTGCCCTTGTGACAGGGCTGTGCTGAGGCAAATATGAGGGATCAGTTGCTTTTTACCAAGGCTTTTTTGTACCAAGGTTTTTCCCCAGAAAGGTTGTGGTGGTGTTCAAGACTAGCCTGGAAGGGGCTTAGAACAACCTGGCCTAGTAGAAAATTTCCTGCCCATGGAATGGGGTTGGAGNCCAAGGTTTTTCCCCAGAAAGGTTTTAGTGATGTTCAAGACTAGCCTGGATGGGGCTTAAAACAACCGCATTCCTCNATTTCCTGCCCATGGAATGGGGTTGGAGCTAGGTGGTCTTTTAAGGTCCCTTCAACCCAAACCTGTCTATCATCCTATGATTCTACTTGAATAACTCAAAACTTTGGATCTTTTCTGCCTAAATTGCCCAAGTCTTTGAAACCGCATTCCTGATTTTCATTACAATTGGATTCTAGTTTCTTTACCACCTCTTATGTCAATCCTGCCAATATTTTAGATTTTTTTTTTCCTTTTTGGATTTCTGTACAGCATCCAGATGAGCAAGCACCACTGTGTTACCCTGCCAACAGAGCATCCTTAAATTGAGTTGAATGTGTTGGTGAGAATGGTGCATAGGACTCTTGTCTTTGTTCTGTTACTTCAGGGTAGAATAGAAATGCTGTTGCTTCATGGGGTTCGTATTATTAAATCTGTGACAGTTTCTATATGGCTTGTCCTCAAGATGTTTTCTCTTTGCTATGCATTTCTGATATACTTTCATCCCAAAGGGCTGTCCATGAGCACTACATTGTCAGCAACAACAAAATGTAGTGTACAATAACAAAGCAGCAATGTAGACTTATTTTTCTCTTATCTTGTGCTCTTCACTCATGTTTCCCTAGACAAAATAGCTTGTCTGTGAAGTAGTCACTCTATGTTCAAAGGACTTTCATTTGTGTTTGGTTTGGGCTTTTGGATGTTTCACCTTAATAGGTGAAAGGGATGTTTTTGAGCTGTGTACTTTGCAGGAAAAATATAATTTTGGTTGTTTTGAATTTTGCAATTTGCTGTCAAACAGGAATATTTGTATCACTCAATTGAATGAATGAAGATTTTGGTGTCTGCTGCACATTCTTGAGACCCCCTCTTTACCAGCCTGTTGTTCCACTGCATCTCTTATGCTGGTACATTACCATACTTTCAAGTAGCTTCTGTTCATACTTTGAGGCAAAACTCAGCTTTGAAAGAAACCAAGTCATTTGGTACAGGCAGTGCTCCAAAGTGATGAACTGCATAACTGATCAGAACAGAATTTATTCCTCTTGAACCCACTCTATTTGATGTAATGACCTTACATTACTTGTTTTTCTAATGTTGTGCTGGTATTAACGAATTAAATGACAAAATTTAATGCATGGCTTGCAAGCATGTGCAGTCTTAATTTTATATGTGAGAGCAGTGGCCATTATAAACTCTGTGTATTCATCAACTGAAGATTGAGTAAACCTTCAAGCATTAATCCTTTTTCACATTTTCTCTCAGACCATTCACACTGGTTCAGTAGTAAGACTGAAGAAAACTACTGAGTGACTGTGTCAGTCAGGGCAGTGTGCATGCACTTCCTTTCTCTTTGACCCAGTTTCTGCTCTTTTTTTATTCTGGCATCTGACCAGATAGTACCTGTTATTTTTCTATACAGTGTTCACTTTGTGAACTTGTCCAAAAGATATTGAGGCATATCACCAGCTTCTGATGTTTCCATCCTTTCCAGTATTTAATTGCACTTCTTAAAAGCATACATGAAAAATATGACAATGATTTTTACATGCACAAAAGAATTGCTTTTAAATACTGCATATATATAGGTTTCTTTGGTCTTTATGTCATTTTTTTTCTGCCTAAACATGAATTCTGTATGCTTTGGAAAACAACATGGAATTGTATTTTGGACAGGTTTTGTCATGAGCAGACTGTAGTTCTGGTCAAAGATCTGTCGCTCTCCTGAGAACAGCACTTTCCCTGAAAGGAGTGGGCTTTGATCATTCCTGACGTATTGTGACCAGAATGATAAGGCAGCATGTGGTAGGTTCAGCTCACTCCTGGGAAGCCCAACTGCTGGAGCTGGGCCCCAGATGGAGGAGCTTCAGTGGCTGCTTCAATGGGCTGCAGTTCAGTGGCGTTCAGTGAATTTGAGCTATTTCATGTACCAACACCTACACTGCAGGCTTGAAGGTGGGGGTTTTTTCCCCAGAGGAGGAGAACTTCACTTGAGATTAGAAATCACTAAGAACATATGTAATTACATCAAGATTAGTTATAGAGTCACAGAATATTCTGAGTTGGAAGGGACCCACAGGGGTCGTGTAGTCCATCTCTTAAGTGAATGGCCCATACAGGGATCAAACCCACAACCATGGTGTTATTAGCACCATGCTCTAACCAGCTGATGTAATGGTGAGAAATAACTCCATTTTTAAGGTAACTCCTTCAAATTAGACAAGTAGCAGGAATTAATGGCCTTCACAAGGAATTCTGGTTTGCTTCAGAATCTCCATCCGAGTATGAGTACTTAGACAATGGAGTAGTTATTCTGGCTGGCAACTGTAACGTATTCCATCTCAGCTGATAGCTAATAATTCATCCTAAAATAGAAACTACAACCTCATACTAGTACTACCTGTCCTAGTAGGGTTAAAGCATGTCAGCCAAGTGTTACAGTTTCATAATGCTTTCCAGTGCTTGGCTTTGTTTACGTATAAGCTGGTATCTTGGTCTTGGTCTTTACCTTGATTTCATGTCTGAATAACTAAGTTAAGAGGATTGCTTGGGGGGTGTTACTGCTTTATTTTAGTTTGTTTGCTTGTTTTCTTGTGGGTTTTTGTTGGGTTTTTTGATCCATAGAAACACTTCTCTCAGAATAATGTTGCTGGGGTTACGTCTCCAGTTGGTGGCATTGCTGATGGTGCATTCCCAGTAGGCTGCACTGTACAGGTGCACGCACATGCCGATGGTATCTCTGTTTGCTATGTCTGGCTTGCAGTCCTTATCAGAGAAGACCCTGAAATCACTGGGTATTTTAATTTGAAAGGGCAGGACCTGTCCCTGAATTATTTGTTCACCTCTGAGAAGAGTCCCTAGAGGCGTTTGTTGAGAGGGAGAATGTCTATATCCACAGTTCTCTCCCATGGTGGATAAATTATTGACAGTGCTGAGAAGTGAAATCCTTTTCCTGGCACTGCTCAGAGGCACTAAATTCATCTTGAGGCAGATGAGACGAGAAGTGGAGAGGAAAATCACATCAGCCAAGGATAAATCTTTAATGCTATCTATCATGTGTTACTTTGGAAATAGAGTGGTTTGAGAGGCCTGTATTCCTCAAAAGTTGTCTCTGGGTTATTCATCAGCTGGCGTTGAGGTTTTGATACAGCTTTTTTTTACAGAAAATGATCATTACATTGCTTGAAATACACATCTAGAGCAGCAAGTGTGACATTCAGAGCACGATGCACAGTATCATGAGCTCAGTCTTCAGTTTGTTTGGTTATTCTTCTGAATTTCAATAACCTAGTAAATGTCACAGTAAAATAAACTAGTTTTGTGCAGTGGGGGCTGTTCAGATACTTACTCTGTGGTAGCTGCTGTACTAATGTGCTGATCTAAGTGCCCAGCCGTGGAAGACTCAGTGAGTGCACAGCCTGTCAGGGAGAGGATAAGCACTGTCAGTTTGATTTCCTAGTTGCTATTTCCAAGGGCACATTTCCACCCAGGATGCAGGCAGAGATAGTTGCCAAGCACCACTACTTTTCCAGAGTCTTGCATTTCAAAGTCCTGTGTGCAAAGGGCCATTAACAATTAGCATTGCACTTACCTTGGCATGGCACGCTGGTCTTAATATTGGCTTTAAAACTTTGCCAAGATAAATTTAAGTGTCATTAAGTTCAAAGCAAAGAAAAGACTAATGTGGGAAACATCAGGGCTTTTTCAAAGAGACCAACAGCACCCAGTAAAGACTGTATGAGCCTGTACTGTACTGGACTATATGTGAGCCCTGTGCTTATGTTTGCCGAAGACCTGAGGCAACTCAGCACGTTTTAGACCCTGTGGAGAGACACTGGAGGAGTTCAGTTATTAGTCTCAAATGTGGTATATGTATGTCTTGGGGAGAAAACTTCCTTCAGTTAACCTTTCTCTGTGAGGTTAACTGAACCTGGCACAGGTTCCTGGAGAGGCTCTGGAGTCTCCATCCTTTGATGTTATTCAAAAGCCATCTGGACACGCTGCTGAGCAGCCAGCTCTAGGTGACCAAGCTGCAGCAGGGGGCTAAACTGGATGATCTCGAGAGGCACCTTCCAACTTCAGCCCTTCTGAGATTCTGTGAAGGACAGGACTTTGTAGCTTGTGAGGATGATTCAAGTCCTTACCCTTCCAAAACAGACCCCCCAGTTCATACTTGAGATGCTTTCTGTTTTCCCACAAGGCTCGTTGCTGCCATCATGTCAAGTGATAATCCTCTGTTTCAGGATGGCCTGTAAAAGAGTGACTTGAGGACTTGATGGTCCAAAAGAAAAAAAAAAAAAAAAGCGTCAAGCAAGTAGGATTAGGCCTTAATAACAACAGATCCTCTTGTGACCTGTTGAATGGTTGGGGTTTTCCCTTTAGGATTCTTGATTTTACCAGCTCAAAACATTGGTGGGCACAAATTCAGTGCTTGTCTCAGCTCTCACTTTGGAGAGCAGAGTGGTGAAGTGATTGTGATCCTTTTCCACAGGCTGCCTGTGGTGTAATGGGCCACAGGCCGCCTGTGTCTCAGTGGGGAAGGAGCAGTGCTGAGAGTGACTGGGTGGGGGGCTGTGTTTCCTTCTTGCAGGATGTTATTCCTGGATGTTGCTCACGCCCAGCCAGCCGTCCCAAACTCCTCCAGGAAAGAAGAAACTTCCTTTTCTTGCAGAAATGAAATAAGAAACATATTTGTTTAAAAAAAAAGAACAACCCACAAAGCTCTGGGTATGGGCCTAAAAAAAAACCAAACCAAAAATGTGAAAAAAAAAAAAGAAAAGAAACCCAAACAAACCCAACTTAAAAACTGAACAAAGATCTTTTAAAAGAAGTTGTAGAAAAAAGGCATGGCAAAAACTGGATGAAGCAACTAATTGGTATTTTTAAGGGAGCAGAAGGAGAGAAGAGAACAGAGCGTACAGAAAAGGAAGAAGGCATCAAGAACAGATGTAAAAACATGATTTTTTCATACAGGACAAAACTGTGGTCTAAACAATACAAACATACATTTCTAGTGTTGCTTTGCTGTAGAAGCAATTGCTTTTGTTGCTTCAAATAGATTGTCTGGTGATAGAGGCATCACAGATTATTACTGATGTTTACAAGGCAGGCAGTGTGGCATGGCTCAGCCATGAATAATGAATGTAGTCCTTGTTAAAGGTAAAAGAGCAGGGAGTAACTGTTGTAGCACTATCTGCAGCACTTTACTTCCAAGTATAAGATAAAATTCAATTTAATCTCTGATCAAGTATGTTCATTTCATTTCTAACTGGTTTTTGTTTGTTGTGGTTTATTTCCCCATAGCTCGCACCTTCCCTTCCATTACAAGAAGATTTTGTTTACCACTGGAAAGCAATCACCCATTACTACATAGAGACCTCAGGTAAAAGAAGAAAGCACTCTGGTTTTGTCTTTTTATTGTGGAAACTAGAATTCACAATTTCAGTGTTTTTAAAAAGTAAAGATTAAGAAATACTAAAAGGAGTCATGTCTTTAATCAAAATACCGACAATAGTAACTAGTAATTAAAAATGTCGTGTACTTCCACCTCTTAAAAGTAGGCATGAGAAATGGTTTCCTGAGTACCATGTAGAGAACTGCACCTTTTTACATCTGACCCAGTTTCTGCCTTCACATACTCTGTTTAATCTAAACAGACAGCTGCAGAAATGCAGTCCCTGCTGTTAACATTTTTATTGCTTTGCATCAGGGATTTTCTTTTTCTTTGCAAGATTTTAACAAAAGTAATTTTGTGGTCATAGATTTTACCAGACATAGATGGATTCTGTGTGCTCAGTATTGGGTTTTTTTTTGCTTTCGTGTCTTGTCTCAATGTAAAGTGTTTTGATGGCACAGACAGCAAGTTTTGTTAAACCTTACTCAGATGTTACTCTGCTCTTCTGAAAAACAGGTATTATGATGAAATATGGCTGTAGTTGCTTTTTCTTAAACTGTTCTCTGTTTTGGGGGTTTTTTCTGCAACAATTATGCAGCATGTAAATTTTTAATTTTGGACCTAGTTAGGAAACAATTATGTTTTAAAAGTGAATGTTGCCATGCTTTCCTCAAGCATATTAGTTCTGCACTTCTGCTGGAAGAGCTGTTGAATCTGTGTTTGTGTCTGATGATCTTGTTCATATCAATATTTACTCGTACAAACTGCAACGTGACCCTTGTTTCTAAATACCCATCTTTTGGAACACTATGTGATGTTTCCAAAGGTGGAAATGACGGGGTGGCGTGGAAAACTGACACCTGCAGTGACGTGGTGTGGAATAAAAGCTGACCTCTCCCCCAGAGTTTCAGAAGTCTTTTGAAAAACAAGTTTCCCCTCAGTGGATATATTTCTGTCCTCTGCAGTAGGGGCAGAATTATGTGTAGGAAATTCAAGCAAAACACTCCAGGCTAACTGGAGGTTGTGGCAGAGACCAAAATCACTCTGACATGGCAGTTTCTCCATGTGATCTTGTTGCCAGTTGCATGCAAGTGACAAGTTATTTTTAGATTGTTGCATAAACAGTAGTAACCATTTCCCTAGGATAGTTGTTCAAGTAGAATTTAGCTGAAAAAATAAAAGAGGAAAATCTTCATGCGTGGACATGTTCTACAACATGTGAGTGCTAGGTCCCACTGCCAGTGGCATAAATCCACTGCAGTTTCATGACTTTAATATATTAAAATCAATGTCTTATCCTTTTCTTCATAAAGTTTGACAGAATTCTGTTTCAATGCAGAAAGTACAAAAAAGGAGGAATTTAAAAGCTTTTGGAGAATAAACACCATAGAGTTTGAATTTTCCTTATTGTTACCATCAGAAAAGCCATTTATTTAGTTATCCAATATATAAAGGAACTGATCAGCTGCAAATTAAGCCGATGTTAGAGGCCATTCATAGATTCAAGAATACTGTATGAAGGGTCTAAGAGAAAGGTACCAAGACCTAATGGGTACTAATCAGAAGATTGAGAGCTGTACCTTTCTCTCCCTGAGCTTGCTCTCTGTCAGTAGAAGTGTTCCTTTTTTGACCGTGTAATTAATGCATGTTTTGAATTTTGGCACTTCACCTTTTCCTCATTGCAAGGTCAGATATCTACCCAATGCATATTCCAGTGTACATGTTCAGATACAGTTCTGAAAGTTTTATTTGAGACATGTTAAAAACTTGCACTGTATATAAGGTTCTTTAAATGGATGTCATCTTTATAAGTCTTAAGTTTGGAATTGAACTTAAAAATGAGGACAATTTTTAAATCATTCTTAATTGCCTATTACTTTTATTTAGATGACAAAGCTCCTGTGACTGATACCAACATTCCTTCTCACCTGGAACAGATGTTGGATATTCTAGTTCAAGAAGAAAATGAGAGAGAATCAGGCGAAACAGGACCTTGTATGGAATATTTGCTACATCACAAGATTTTGGAGACACTCTACACACTAGGAAAAGCTGATGTATGTATTTCTCTCCAGAGCAGATTATCTCTTGTATGAGCTCCTAGTTGAAATAGAGACTGAAGTTCTACAGTAGGTGGTAGTGTGGGACACTGAGCTCTAGCAAAGAGCTGCTTGCTTATGTACCAGCATATTACAAATAACAGCCTTTTACAGGCGTGATCAGGGTGAGACAACCCCTGGGCTGCTGGCTGAGACAGAACCCTGAGATTTGGTACTCACCACTCTGATGATACCAGTGGGGAAACTAGAAGTAGGAAAAAGAGTTTTCTTCAGTCTAGAGTTTTTCTGGCTTCTAAAGACAGTATTAGCTCTCTCTGTCCTTTGTTAAATGTTGAGGGATTCTTGGATGGAAAGTGCTATGTTGAATACAAATTTTCAATTAATATTTCTGAGTGTGATCAGCTGTTGCTCAGGAAGACTTTGATATCACAAAGCATTAATTTGAGTTGATTCCCAGACAGCTTTCATACCTTGGCAGTGTTGCCTGGTTCTTTATGTCTGCATTGTGGCACACATGAAGTTACCTTCATGGTCTTGGTCCATCCTTGTTGCTGTCTTTCTTGGCAGACTTCTGAGCTAAAATGGGTGGGGTTGGGTGGATCATGGGGTGAATGAGCTTGGCAGCCCTTGTACTAGAACCTCTTGTATCACAGTGCAGATGCAGTTGGAGAGGCATGGTGTATCCTGTTCCAAGGATAAATGGAGCTCTGCAGGGTTTCCTTCTCAGTCTTCTACACATTGTCAAGAGTTTTTAATCGATTTTACATAAATAGGCAACCCAGGACAGTAGCTGTTTCAGCCTGAGACGTTCCTTGCTCTGGAAGAACCAGAGATCTGCAGTACCTGTTGCTGCACCAGCTGTCCTACAGTCAGGCTAAAATACCTGCCCCAGCTGGGCTTAAAACCACAACGCTGCTGTATTGAAGATACTTGCTCAGAAATACAACTCGTTCAGTAATATCTAACTGTTGTCAAGAAACCAAGATGAAGTGGTGACATATGTGAGGCGGGTAATTAGGAGTGTGTTTCTAAGAGTCGAGAGAAGTCATTCTGTACTCATACAAATACGTCTGTACAGACAATTCTTGTACAGCCTGTCTTTACATTTTGCCACTTGTGAGTTGATACATCTGAAGTAAACACACAGTTCAGTGCTTGCAAGATGTTGCAAAGATCTGGTGCAAAATGAGTAGTTCCCTTTCACAGCAGTCAGTCGGAATTGCTACATTGCTGTGGATGTCCCCTGATGGAACGTATTTTGCCATTCTGTTCAAAGGATTGCTTGACAACTCAGCAATGATTAGGGATTAAAAATCTAGACATAATTACTTAAAGGAGAGCCAGGTTGGGCTGTTGCCACCTCAGCTCCATTCAGCTGTGCAGTGAACCAGATGAGGGAAATTAGTGGGTTAAAATTAACAGCATTTATTAATGTGGTAGAACATGCTAGTTTGGGAGAATTTAGCTAAAAACAAAGGCACATAAAGGCCCACAAGCCATCAGATCTGGAGACAGGAAAGTCCTTTCATGTGATGTGGTGCATGAGGGATGGTAGAACAAGGGTCTGCATGTTGCACAGATATTTTTGATTTATATTCTGCTCAGGAAAAGCAACAGCTTTCTCTTGTCATGAACCATCTGTGCATTTATAAACGCTTCAGTTGGCTAAGGCTAATTGCTCATGACTTTAAGAAACCTTCTGTAGGTATTAAGATTTTTATAGTTTATCATTCTGTATTTGTACTGACTCGCTGAACTGCTGGATTTTGTGGCACAGTACCTTAAAAGACATCTGACCTGTAGCAAATTAATTCGAAGTTAATTTCCCCTTATCACTGTAATGATACAGAATATTTTCTGGAAAGATTGGTAGAAGTTTACCCTAGAGCAGTTAACTGAAAGTATGAATAATTTGAAAGAGAAAATAGTAATGAGATGCAACATTTTTTATTGATCTCTCTTAATATTGATAAAAGTAATATGTTAACAGGTGATGATTATTGCTCTTTAATTAGCCATTCTGAGTGACAAATTTACATCTGTGTTTTTCTCCACGTTTATTATATTTTTTTTGTTGTTCATCTGTTTTTGTTTCAGTGTCCTCCAGGAATGAAACAGCAAGTTCTGGCTTTTTATACAAAACTTCTTGGAAGAATACGGCAACCTCTTCTTCCCCACATAAATGTGCATAGGCCAGTGCAGGTACTGCTCAGATTTTAAGTAAGCTATATTTTTGCATGACAAGTTTCTTTTATTCTGCTGTAGCTAATGACATCTTTAATTCTTCCATTGTCAAGTAAATTAAAGAAACTGCTTGGGTGCCGTATCAGTTTTAATGTGCTGATGATTAGAGCCTTGAACTGCTATTGCAATACAAGTCATAAATAATAAAGAAAACTTGTTTGTAGCAGTCTAAATCCAGAGCAAATGTTCCAGTCAATACTCATACATAATTGTAGTGTGTATATAGAAAAATAATTCAGTCTGTTATTTCTAGAAAAAGCAATAACTTTCTGTCTTAACTGTTCACTTTATGTGACAGAAATTAATCAGGCTGTGTGGTGAAGTTCTGGCAACACCAACAGAAAATGAAGAAATTCAGTTTCTCTGTATAGTGTGTGCAAAGCTGAAACAGGATCCGTACCTGGTCAACTTCTTCCTTGAGGTGAGTAAATAAATTCAAAACTTCACAGGTTTTTTTACTGTGTCACATACAGAATCTAGTAGAGAAATGTAGATGTCACATTGTGCTTCATAGCTTAGTTTTCATTCTATCTGTTATTTTTTATCCTGTGATATTAGAAGTCTTGTTGTTTGGATTTTTTTTTTCTTCCAAAGACTTTATAGTTCTGATTTTCACTAGAATTTCATCCAGGGCTCACAAATACACCTGCCCAAGGTCCTTTTCCTTTGCGGTGGAAGTGCCTGCAGAGTAGGGATATGAATTGCAGTGTAGAATACTGTGTGAGGGAGAGCTTGGCCTTCTTGTGTTGTTTTTGTCACCCCAAGGAAGACTAAGAGACAGATTGCAGGGGGCACTGAAACCTTGGAAGCTGGTGAGTGTTCTGCAGGATTGGGCCCTTATTTGGTAGTGGCACATATGTTGTAGCTGCAGGGCCAGCTCACAATCTACAATACAACACCAACTTTTGTCTGTAGGAAAGCCAAGTGTCTTTACTGCCTCCTTTAACATGTGGCATTATGAAATCAGAGTGGGAAGATAAACAGTTTCTAGACTGACTTTCTGTTCCTATTTAGAGGAAGCATAAAAAAATTTTGGTTTATTAAAGTCCATTTAGAAATGCCTTGTGCTCCCACTTTGCTGTTTCCTATGGTGACAGTCTCTATTAAGTACATGATAACTTTGCTGAAAAATACTCTTTCAGGAATCTATTACAAGCTTTCCACAAACAAGATCTGTGGCAGCAGAGGCTGCTAAACTGCAAAAAGATGTTATTTTCCGTTAAGTATGTGATTATCATTTGCATGTCAGTAGTAAAGAATCCATCTTGAGTTTATTTTTACCTTAAGTATTATCCTGATTGCCATTTTATCCAGTGTAGTTGTAGAAGCTGCAGAAATGGTGTAAGGATTGAAAATTTAATGTTTAAACATTAGAAGCGCTCAGAAGCAAACTACTACATATACTACATGCAAAATATGGTAGAATTCTAGACCAGCATTACTTTTAGTGTTATTTGTGTAAGTTTTGTGGTTTAAGACTCTTATACTCAAATAGTGCCCTTTCAATCAAACCTGAGAACCTCAATCATAAGAACCACAAGTCTTTTGTCCCACAGTATTAGTGTTCTTCCCCAAAATAGCATGATTCCAATATTAAAAAACAGGCATGGAGAAACATGTGATTCCAAGTTTCAAAGGGATTTCTAGTTTCACAAAATGCTGGCTGTGGACTTCAGGCAAGGTGGCAAACATTTATTGTAGCTCCTGTTTCCTTCACGGCATTATTCTACATGTTGTAGACCAAAGCATTTATCTTCACAACCTGTGATGGTTATTTCCAGAGGAGGTGTGTGGGGTGCAGAATTGTGCTTCATTAGAATTGAATATTCTGCTTGTTCACATTTGGCCTCTTAGAGGTGCTGTTGTTGTGACTTGATCACTGTTTCAAATGCATGAAAGGGTAAATTTACAGAATTCTGTGTGGCATTTCTCTCTCAAATCTCCAACTCTTACAAGATGAAGTCTCTCCAAAGGGTGTTTGTATCTGTTAGTTTTCCTTCCTCCTTTGACTGTTTCCAATCAGTTTATACAGGATTTTATGAACATAAAAAACTGAGTGTGTACAAACCCAGAATTTCCTTTGTGTGATTCCATACCAGATAGTTTGTTGATAGAATGCTCTTTTGTATTTTTAATTTTTTATATAAATTAATAAATATATAGCTATAAATCTATATTTTAGTAAAATCTTTCACCTATATTGCTTAACCAATAAGGCTACATGGCAGAACTGTATTACTTGGGCAAGTTATGTCTGTCATGGAAATAAGAACTTGAAGAACTTGAAGAATTTGAGCTTCATCCTACTTTTTTAAATCTTTCAAATCCCTGTACTAATTTTATTTTGGCATTAATATATTCTTTCTTTTTAAACTGAGTTTTCCTAGTTCTTGTGCAGAGAGAAAGAATATACGTTGTAGTATTTGACTTATCACCTCTAACTCAGGCATATTTTAGGCTAAACTTCCCTCATCTCATCCCATCTTACGTGAGATACTCCTTTCAACTGATTGTTTTGTGCAAAGGGACACTTAACTCTCTGTGCTTTGGTTTCTGTTCTTGAGACCTTAATAAAGTTCTAATACAGTAGCTAAAAAGTTGTACCTTCATTTTATAAAATAAACAATAGTTTCACTATTCACTTCTTCTTTCAGTACTACAAATTATCAACTTAATATTTCTCACCACAAATTGAGATTCTCATAAGCTGTGATATCACTTGATTTTTTTCATAGAACTCCTTTTAAATCTTTCATAACTTCGACATGGCATCATCCACCATAGATTTTGAAACTGATGGTTACATATTATGAAAATACAAAAGTGTGGTTTTATATTGTCTGCCCTCTGTTAATGCTGAATCTATGAGTACTTTGTTTAGAAAGCATTGAATATGTGTTTTATGTAACCTTTTCTATTAGGTCATTCAAGATCCTGTTTTGCACCTTTGCAGGAGGCAGGTGAGCAGCTGAGCTGCAGAATTGCATGATTAGACAATAGGAAGCTTAAATACACACAAAAATTCTGCCTGTGTGTTGTTCAATGTACCAACTGCTTTGTGTCACCTGCCAATATAAGAACAATGAGCTATGGACGCATTTCTAGAGGATTCATACATTTTTCTCACCACGTTCTCTCATCAATAAACAATGCTCAGTAAACAATGGCTTTTCAAATGGCAGAAGAATCCAGACATGAAGTAATAAGTCATTGTAAGATAAAATAAGTATTTTACAGAATATTGCCCAGTTTTTGAAAAAAAAAACTTTTCCCTTTAACAGCCCTGCCTGCTGCTTGAGTGGTGCCAGCAACAGTGCAAAATCCAGGATTGAAGTGTTCCAGCCTTTATGTGCAAGGGTCACCGTTGTGATTCAGATATTTCTGTGTACTGATGTAGTAGGTGGGACAATACTGGAGGACTGTAGGAGCTTTAGGGACAGACAGACTCAGTTCAGACA
Source organism: Oreocharis arfaki (assembly GCA_013398015.1). Taxonomy (NCBI): domain Eukaryota; kingdom Metazoa; phylum Chordata; class Aves; order Passeriformes; family Paramythiidae; genus Oreocharis; species Oreocharis arfaki. Next base: position 1,322,493 of record VZRR01005613.1, on the reverse strand, counting down.
GACACCTTTTTGTTGCTTTGCCAGCCTTGCGCTTTTCACACTGTCAAAAAAAATAAACATACATTGAAGCAGTAATTTTTCTACTGCATTCAAAGATCATCCTTATTCTATAGCATGCAGTGTGCTGCTTTTACCAGTGGTTTGCACCTCGGGGAATTGGTTCTGTGAGTGTATCACGATGCTCAGTGCGAATTCCCCACAATGAATGCACGGCAATCGAGCGAGTGTTCTCAGCAGCTCTCCAGTTTGCTGCCTGACTGTCGCGTACTCAGTCCCTGCTGGTTTGTCTGTACTAAGATCCATTAACCCCAAATGGTTAGTCTTTTGAATTATTAATGCTTGAGATATATTTTTAATAATTGTGGTGTTATCTTAGAGAAGGGAACCATTTGGATTTATAATCTCACTACAGTTCTCACTTGAAAGAAATGTCTTGTGCTGCATTCTAATTTATGATTCCAATAAAGTATTCTTCACCTGTGCTTGTGCCAGAAGAACACTGGATTCTTGCTTTTCTGTGAGTTTCTTGGTGGTATCACAGAGCACAAATTTAAATGTCTTTTTATGTGCTAGAGACAGATTTATGGGAAGACAGATGAGTTGCCTTTTTCCAGACAAAGTAGAGATGCATTGTCGCTTCCAAGAAGGTTCTCTGCAACCTCTTAGAGTATCCAGTGCCCAATGCTAACTTCTAATATCTTCTCTCTGTTCAATCTACTCAATTTTTTTCTTCTTGAGGAACACAAATTGAGAGTACTCTACTGTCAGAAAAGGTGTTTCTTTCCCTTCCCTGTTGAAGGTAAAATCTCAAGAAATTCAGTTATTTTACTTGTGTGATTCCAACTGGAAATGGTGTTTCAGACATTAGATGAATGTGAGGCCTTGGCATAGAAAGGAATGTTTTATAATAAGTGCTAAGTTCTGAAGGTACACCCATAAGGTAAATTAAAAATTTCTATGGAATTGTGGGTAAATCAAGTAAATATGTGCCTTCAATAGTGAAAGAAAAAGCTGCCCTCCTTTTCTAAAGGACATATTCAGCCTTGAAGCAAAATGTATAGGGCTTAAGAGAAATTTAAGCAGATTTAAAAGTGTCCTAGGTTTATAAAACACCCACGCTCCCACAGCCCTTTATGTTTTACATGGTTACTGTATCCAGCCTTGACTACTTCAAATGTTGATGTTAAAAAAAATGCTTTTAGTAAACTCCTGCTTCAGGAGGAACTGTAATTTCAGCCGTGTAATTCCAAAAAATGCTTTGCAGAGTAAGTTAAAAGCAATGGCTTTCCAAGGATCAGCAAGTGTAATCACAGAAGACATGATAAAAGACCAAGAGTCCATGGCAACAGACATGGGGCAGCCTGACCAGCCTGAGGAAGTGCCCGGTGCTGCTGGAGCAGAGCACATGGAGAAGGAGGATGAGCTCCCACAGCAGGCTGAGGAGCTCTCTTTCAGTCTGGATGAACTCAATGTCACATCATCACCTGAGTCCTCCACTGCTTGTCCAAATCAAGACTATAATTTAGTGAATTCTCTACTAAACCTCACTAAAAGTCCTGTGAGTTGGGGTTTTTTGTTTTGTTTTTGGGGGTTTTTCCACTCAATGTGATAAAATAAAGTAGTTGGATGCTATGTGAAGTGGGCAGAGGGGGTGAATACACACACTGTATTTCAGCTATAAAAAGTGAAATGGGGGTTTTTGCAGGCACCTTTTGTAAACTGGCATTTTTCTTTGCAAATTCAGATTAAAGTAAAAATACCATTTTAGAAAATTAATACTAGGCTTGTTGATGGTAATATAAGTGGTTTTTTTAAGAACTTTGTTTAGGGTGCTGTATGTTTCACGGAAAAGCTACACAGGATAATCAAAAGGTTAAATATATCACAAGAGAATATTTTGTAAACTACTTTCAGTTGTTCTGACTCAACCAAACCCACTCTCTTTGTGATGGCACTGGGCTATCTCTAGGGGTGTGTTTTCTTTTCAAAAAGTCTGCTGTTGTATGTCTTACCCAGCTCCATCCTCAAATTCAGATTTAGATTCTTTCAGATAATTTAGAGGAGATTTGGGTAAGCCTGTAATTGCTATAGCAGTGCTAAGAGCAGAAAACCAAGTCTACCACTGTACTTTGTTATTGTTACATGATAAGTTTACAGGATTTAGTATCTTGGTCTCAAGCTGATCTACAGCTCTAGTTCTGTCAGCTGGAAGGTTGCAGCTGGCATTCTTAGTATTTGACACAAAATCAGGTGAGATTCTTTATTTTGTAACATCCAAATTCACTAGAGTTAATGACTGAAAAGGCGACAGAAATAAATGCATTCACTCACTGTGGGGGAATGGAGAGGTTTTATTTGGGAGGTGTTTGCTTCTTGATTTCCAGTGAGCTTCATTCACCCTCTGATTAATTCTTCCATGCCCTTCTGCCAGGACGGCCGGATAGCAGTGAAGGCCTGTGAAGGCCTCATGCTTTTGGTGAGTTTGCCAGAACCAGCAGCTGCCAAGTGCCTGACTCAAAGCACTTGTTTATGTGAATTGTTGACAGACAGGCTGGCCACCCTCTACAAAGCCTTGCCTCAGTCACTGGATCCCTTAGACATTGAAACAGTGGAGGCAGTTAACTGGGGGTAAGAATTTTATTTTTGTGTTTAATACCCAAAGTGACTTTACACCCCTCCCTGAAACTAATTTGATAGGTAATTATGTGTCTAAAATATTCCCCCCCACACATGCTAAAGCCTCAAGGGCAGAGCTGAGATACAGCTGCAGCACAGTGGTTCACTTTGGGTGTCCAGTGTACCTGCAATTTCTGACATGGGGCCAGGTTTGCCTGCCAGTCCCTGGCAGAGATTCCTCAGGGGGCAAGTTTTTCCACTGAATTACGTCAGCAGTTTATAATGGTATCACTGCAGTGTCAGGTATGGATTATATTCTCATGCAGATGTCAAGGATTTAAGAAGCATAAACTTCTCACTATACACAGTGGGCATTGTAAACTGCTGCAGGGGGCAGGAAGGGTCCGTTTGATAACAGGGTGTTGTTGCAAAACTTTTGCAGCAAAAAAGAAGAAGGAAAGAGTTACTGCTTAAGTCATCAGCAGGAAGCAAAAGATACATGCCTGTTACTCTAACTGCTTGCAATTCAGATTCTTTAAAACATTTCTCTTCCCCGCTCTGCCTTCATTATTATCAACTGCTCCTGATCTGTTAGTGCTGAGACAGAAGTAGGTATTTGCAAAATGCCTAGCAAAATTTCTGATGGCTTGAGTTTGAAATTAGAAGGGGAAAACCCATGACTTTGAGCTGTGGGATAAATAAATATTGGAGTTTTTTACCAAAGAAAGTGGTGTATTTGTTATTCCTTAGAGCCCTTAAATTGAGATAGATGTTTCTTTCTGAAGGAGTCAGTCTAGTTCAGGTATACACTGTGTAGTTTTGGTCGACTTGCCTGAGGTCGCTTACAAAGTAGAGAAGAACAATTGCCTTCATTTTATGGTTCTGTGACTACAGGAGTTACTGATTTTCTGTGGTCTGTGTTTCCTGGGAGGACAGACTTGGTGATCAGTTTTCCCTTCTGACTACAGAAACACTTAACCAGAGTTCCTGTGCTGTACATTCCGTGTATCCTTTAGCATGCATTGAATACCTGTGTAGGGATGGCATTGCCAGATCCATAGAGACCGGCAGAAATGCTTTTTTAATGTTCCCCTCATTACAAGTAGGTCATTAATTATTCTGTTAGATTCAGTAGGAATGAAGTCCAAGATTCTTCAATTACTTGTAGACTAAATAATTATTTTTTCTCTGTGTTGTCTAGTTTGGATTCCTATAGCCACAAAGAAGATGCATCTGCTTTTCCAGGGAAAAGAGCATTGATTTCGTTTCTTTCTTGGTTTGACTACTGTGATCAACTCATCAAAGAAGCACAAAAGGTTTGAAATGTGTTCAGATGATACAAATATATTCAGCAAATAAGTAGTTCCAGTTGTTTCTTAGCTTCTCAGTTTGAGACATACCATTTTGTACTTTTGTTTCAGATGACTGCTGTTGCTATGGCAAAAGCTGTGCGGGAACGATTCTTCATTGATGTTATGGAACCTCAGCTGATGCAAACGTGAGTAGCATCCTACAAGACACGGCAGAACAGAACCTGAATCAAGCTGATTTTTGGGGGGCAGAAATCCACTCCATATCTGATATGAAAATGTTTTGTTCAGTTCAGAGATCGGAATCCTCACATCAACTGCGCTGTTGCACCGCATTGTTCGTCAGGTGACTTCGGATGTCCTGCTGCAGGAACTGGTGTATTTCATACTTGGAGAGCACAGAGAGCCAGAAACACCGGCAGACATCAACAGGCATCCATTGCGACACAGGCTGATCGAGCACTGTGATCACATTTCTGATGAGGTGAGGAGTGATCCTGATACAGGAGTGTCTGCTGGCCAGTTCTGGAGTGTGGAGAGTCTGCAAAGGCACCGTTGGGAGGACTTTTCGTATTTGCGTCAAGTAATGTTTTTTGCCAAGAGAGAGAATTCTGACTCCCAGCTTTACAAACTCCCTTTAGAAAATATAGTCAAGCTTTTTTCTCCACCTAGCCTATTTCTTTTTATTTTTGCTAAAGATTCTTTGGTGAATTTGTGTGCCCACTATGCATATTCAGTTAGATTTGCTTGTCTGTAAGATGGAGTGAACTGAGTTTTTGTAATTGCATTTTAATATGTGCTTTATGTTGTGTTGCTGTTATTTTCTATGTTGTGTCAATTCTGTCTTATTATCATATAAGATACAGATGAAAATTTGGGGTTTATATGAACTACGTGTGGTTGGAGAATATATGCAATGCCAGTTAAAAGATGATGTAATAACTTAAAGCTCTGTACATACAGTAAGCATTGTTAGAATAATTTACTTTGGTAAAATCCCTCCTCAGAAGCTGCTTGTTTCACATTTTCCATGAAACAACCTCAACCATCTACTTTTTCAAAAAGAAACCAAGCTTGCCTGAAATACAGATCTGTGCTTTGTCATACCAATTTTTTTTTCAGTATGCCTACCTGCTCACCCTGTCAGAATGAGTTATCTCTGTAAATTAGTTATCTTTGCAAAGCTAAGCACTCTCAAGCAGTCCTGAAAAATTGTCTTTGTATTGCTTAAAGTCAGTGTTCTTTTAAAAGCCTACATAATATCTCTATGTAAAAGTCTTAGCCTATAGATCTAGTCACAATATCCCAGTATTACTTTCTTTTATTCTGGGTGTTTATTACCAGCTTTAGATCCTGCTGCATGTCTCATTTGCACAATGCTAACCATCTTCCAGCATGGATCTGACTGTAGAACAGAAAGCTAAATTCTGAGTTCTCTGTATGTTCTTGGTGTTGTTATTTTGATGGATTTCAGAGCAGTTTTTGTTTTACAGAAAAAAAATATATTCCCATATTGATTTTCAAATCTTTATGAACTCTTCATCCGTGTTTATACCACATGTAGCATCACAATTTCCTAATTTTTTGTACGATTTTTGTTTCCTTACATAATGTCAGTAAGTGCTTGCAATGTTCTAGGATGGACAAAGCACATAAAGGCAAAAAGCACAGGGCAGCAGTGCACAAGTTTCTTGAACTTTTACTCTTTCTGTTGCAGATCAGCATAATGACTTTACGAATGTTTGAGCACCTTTTGCAGAAACCCAACGAGCACATTCTATATAATTTGGTTCTGAGAAATTTAGAAGAAAGAAACTACATGGAATACAAGCCTCTCTGTCAAGAAGATAGAGATGTGGTAGAGAATGGACAGATTGCTGGAGCAGTGTAAGTTTCATTGTTAAGGGAAGTTTTCACAACAAGTAACTTGGATCCTTATTTTTAGAACAAAACAGGGTGTTTTTTTCCAGTAATTGAAAGCAAAGTGAGCCTGGAGAGTGCTTGAGTGCTCTGTGTATTAATCTATATCTGTAAAGTGGTGCAGAAGTTCCTACATCAGCAACTTATGGAAACTCCTAGAACAGGAGCAGAAAATCTAAAATTACCACAAACCTCTTTCCAGAACAATAGACATTCAGAGGTCTTCATGTCTCAATTTATTTATGCATCTGCCTAGCTTAAATCTATGCATATTGTATTGCAATAAAATGAGTAATACTCCTGAAGTGAGAATATTCTTGAAGTCAGTCACTTCAGTGTCTTGCTTACATTTATGTTCCTAGTCATTTTTGATGGAAGAATATTTCTGAAGCACTACATAAAATCCTTTTAAATATGCTAGGTAACTCTTGTAACTCAGTATTTTAGTGAAGGAGATGTAAGGAGTGGCCACACAAACTATTTCAGTCATATAGAATAATTTAAATATGCCCCAGAGTATGGCTCTCATGTGAAAAATGTGGCCAAGAAGTTTTAAGTGACCCGATGCAGTAATTTTGTTCAAGTCAAAAATGTCTAGTCTGTTATTCAGATTGTTGGGTATTTGCAAAGGTTGGGTTTTCTGCATATTAATTAGGTAATACAATGTGGGTATTGTAATGTTCTGGAAAACATCCTAGTTGTTCAGAGAAGGAAAACAGCCTGCCTTGTGACCCAGAGATTTTCTTGCCTTCCATAACATTCTGTGAATGATTATGTTTTTGTCTGATGTAATTTCACAGAGATCTGGAGGAAGATCCATTGTTTACTGATCTGTCTCCAGATAACACATTGTCAGCTCAGGAGTGGCTCAGTGCTTCTCCACCTGTCAGTCCAGAACATCCAAAAAACGATGGGAAGACTGAAGTTCATAAAATTGTAAATAGGTGAGTTGAAACAAAGACTTAAGGAAATGTCTGAATGTGTGGGTGTCTGCACACACTGTGCAAATTAAATGTGTACTCTGTAATGGATGTTATTCTGTGCCAGCTGGGAAAATGACTCCACAGAAGGAAATTATGTGGCATTTTATCAGAAAGCTACTCCTGAATGATTAGAGCTTGCGTTAATTCAACATAAATGAGAAAAACAGAAGAACTTTGCAGCTAATGGTTGAATACTCAGAATTTGTGATGAAAGCCTTGTTGATTGTAAAATCTGCTTTTTGCAGAAATACTTGCTGTACTTAAAATGCTGTTACAGGACTTGACCTTCCTGGACAAGTCTGGGAACTTGCCACAAGCCTTTCAGGGGGAAAAAAACCCCTCAAACTTCCTTAGAACTTTGAAGTTCCCTAAACATATACGTAAAAGTAAATAATTGCCATGCTAGAGATGACTTTGTGTTCCCTGAAAATCAGGGGGCACCTGTGTCACCTGTGACATACCTCAGTGCCTGTCAGACTCACTGCAAATTGGATATCACAAAGAGGACAAGCTCTGCTCTAAGCAACTTAGTGATGGTAATTCTCTTAGGAACTAATATTAGGACGAGGGCTGTTTGCTCTGTTAATACTTGGTAGCAGAGCAGCACTGGTGTTAGTGCTGACCTATCTGCTTGCCCAGAAGTACTCAAAGGTGTTAGCCAAAGGAACAAACAGCCCAGGGACAGCCAGGACAGAGTGGCATCATCACTTCTCGCCCTCTTTCCCCCAGTATCGCTGTTTATAGTTTATGGTGGACATGGTTCGGAGCAAAGACACAAAGAACACTCTCCTAAATTCACCTCCTGTAATCTCCATCAGGGAATAGAAATGTTTTCCGATTTGCAGTGTTTTGCAAATTTGTATTTTTTGAGATGAGCTCCACAGGAAAAGTCAGCAACTGCCTATTTCTGCATATAAATTCTACAGGAGTGTCCAGCAGTTCTTGGGGTATGGTGAAGGCTGAAATTTGGAATCGGGTTCCAAAGACTGGGTTTTATTTTGCTGTCCAGAAATTTCAGTAGGGTTAATTTACTTTTTTTAAAGACAGTTAGTAATATTATTCAGAATTTCTTGATGCATTTTAGGTCAGGTACTGGTGAAGTAATAAGGACATAGAGTATTTGACTATACACCTGGCAAAGGCAATTATAGTTGTAACTGGGACATTTGTATGCAAATGCTCCTCTGTGTCTTAGATGTTCATTTTTTTGCCACAACAAACTGGTAAATAAAGCTACCTATGAAGTAGGTTAAGAAGAATTTTAACTGTAATTCTTCTTCTCTTTTGCCTCGTTTATTCCCAAGTATATTTTGGTTTAGCTCTAGTAAGATGGAGTCTGACCTTTAGCAAATATGTGACCTGTTTATGAATATTCCCTTTCATCTCCATTCTGTCTGCTGATTCTCAGAAAATGCTTCCACTGATAACTTTACCTCTAGTGCCAGATACAAAACTTCTCGAGTATATACCTTGTTATTGCAAACAGTAGTTGGAATAGATAGGCTTAAATACATTTTGTGTTCCCTGTTCTTCACATAAAGTTGTGGTAGAGTCTGTGGATTAATTGGCCAGACAGTTCAGCATTGTGTGTACAGTGTTACAGATGATGAGAAAGTATTGATCTGGTGCTCTGTGGAATATAGTCATTAATGTACTTTTTTTCTCTTCAGTTTTCTCTGTCTTGTACCTGATGAAGCAAAGTCATCATACCATGTGGAGGGTACAGGTTATGATACTTACCTCAGAGATGCCCACAGACAAGTAAGTCAGTGAACTCTTTCTTAGTTCTTGAGAATTTGAAATGCTGGTGAGAATATAGAAATGGTTCTGTAAATAATCCTATTAAATGCATCTTTTGGTAATGGAAGATGGGAAGATTCAATTTTCGTTTTTAATGAAAACTTACCTTTGGAGATCTTTTGATGATGAATTCACCTTGTATTGCTCTGGTGGGAATAATGGATGACATTAAAGGCATTAATATTCATATAACAAATACAGTGAGAGAAAACCTGAGCCGCAGATAGATTCTTAATTTGCTTCTGCATTTATCTGCATTCTCTTGGAGAATTGCCTGCCAAGCTGTTTGAAAGAACTAAAGAGAAATTAAAATGCTGCATAGAAGTTATGCAATCTGAGACTTTGCAAATAAAGGCTCATCACAGGGAATGCACAGCCTAAGGCATTCAGGTTTGAAGTTGGGAGGTTGGGTAGGCAGAAGAAACTTTATGACTTACTGTTTAGAAATAAATGCAAGTTTTGCTTTTACAAACATAAAGCTTCCTTGGTCAGAGGACAGTCATTGTTTCCAGCTTTCTTATTGAAACCCTGTGAATCTTCTAGAATAGAAAAAATTATGCAAAGGAGCAGAGTAACTGAGAGCTATATTTAGTAGGTAATTCAAAAATTCCATAACCTCAGAATCACGTTATCAGCTGCTGAAGATGGGAAGTTTGGATTTCTGTATTTATATTGCTTCATCTGTAGTCTCTCCTGAAAAGAACAGGAATAGAAAATAGAGAATAAGGAAACAAAGGTTGATGTAAAATTCCCCTATGTTCTATTCTTGGATGCCAGAAACCACTTATCATCTTTGTCTTTCTTTTATGCCTTGGGAAAAAGAGTGTACTGGGAGTTATTAGAGAGCAGAATTGGTTTCTGTCACTTCCTGACAATGATATGGCTGCTGTTAAAATATTTCCCCCCTAAGAGTAGCCCTGCCTGTTGCTGTTATTACATCCAAATAGCTGTTTCCGCTTCCTTATTTCTGTTCCTGGAAGCCTGCACAAGCAGGTAAGCTACAATCAATGCAGAATTTCTGACTTTGTTTTCTTTTGCTTCCGTTTCTTCCTCTGTTCCTTATTTTCTCTGCTTTAATTCGTGCTCCTTTAAAGATGTAATTCCTTGCCAGCGAGACATCAGGCAGCACACAGCAGATATGGGGCAAGGTAGAGAAAGACTGCCAGAGGTGTTAGGAAACAAAGAGAGGGAAGAGGAAGCCCTGAAATACTTTTAGTTTGTATGTTCTGCATATACACATGCCTTTCCTGTCCTGGGAATTAGGGAGCAACATGGTTTGCATAACAAGATCAGCTACACATAATGCAGTGGAAGTGTGGTAATGTACTCTCAAGAAGATGTATAAGAATGTGATTCCTGCTTCAGAAGAACCCTGATTAGGATGTGTGTTGTTGGCTTTGTTTTGTGTTTTGGCCCCAGCTGCTTTTTGGGAGCTCTGTTCTGCACTCACTGTTTCTCAAACTACCCTAGTAGCAGGAATGTCCCCAGGAAAATGAGGTGTCTGCTGATAATGTTTTTACTGATAGTGTTTACTCTAGAATGACTGATCTTTTTGAGCATAGATTTATCATTTAGCTACAGATTATGGTTTTAAGGTGTATGGACTGTCAAAGGAAATGAAATGGTTTCCGTGGAGATTGAAGTGTGTTTTCCTCACTACTTCTTTGTAGTTCCGGGATTATTGTGTCATTTGCTTGCGGTGGGAGTGGCCCGGATCTCCCAGACCTTTGGAAAAGTGCAATTTAGAAGCGTCATTTTTTGAAGGACACTTCCTGAAAGTCCTGTTTGAAAGAATGGGCAGGATTCTTGATCAGGTAAGAAAAAACAAGTTAAGAATTCCATTTCTGATACTTCCGTCACTTGTAAAGAGCTGATCTCCATCAGGTCCTGTGGATTCCCATCACTCTCTATTACAGTGTGATATTATTGTGTAATGTCCCATTTCCTGGTTGTAAGCAGGACAAGAGCCATTTGCACATATAAATGCACTGGGAACATGTGCAGGAAGCCAGGAGTAGCCTCTAAGTCAGCTCCATGAGTGTTCATGGGAACATTCTGATATGAATCTGTGATACCAGAAAGCTTTGCAGAGGTGGTAGCTCTCACTAACCTCGTTTCTGACAGAAGACAGCTCAGGCACACAAGTGAAGTAACTTGTTTCAAATACCTCGTGTACTAGACACTACCTTTTTCCTCCTGCTGATATTACAAATTTCTGTAGAACTGACTGTACCATAAGAATTTTTTTTAAATTTCCTGAACTTCAAAATTTGCTGGGTTTAATCTTTTTAGCTACAGGGAACTTTTTTAGGATTTATCTGATATGGGGCCATTTTACTGAGTCTGCTGACATATGGACAGAAATAAAAGCTCTGTGTGAAGAAGCAGCTTTCTTTAATGCTCTCAATTAGTTGGAATCACAACAGCAATCTGTCTGAACAATGCAGCACGTGTTAATCCTTTGTTTCCCTCTCCTCTTGTGAACACCAGATAATGCTCATTCCTTCAAAGCTTCCTAATGAATTGGCTGACTCAAACAGATCTAAAGACCTTCTCCTACAGTTCAGCTAGGTAGGCAGTGAATGGATTTATGGAAGGAATTTTTGTCTCTCTCTGCAGAGTAGCTCTGCTATAATAACTCAAAATGTAGTGATCTCTTTTACCTGTAATATCTGTGGTCCAGGGGCTGAAAGCTTCATTTGTTAGGAGATTGGGATGAATCTGTTGCTGGAGTGCCAGGTACAGAAATAACTGCCACTGACGGGAAGAAATAAGTGCTTTCATTTCAAAAGATTTATGAGGCAACTTTGCAATGCAACAGTGTGTAGTAGCAAATTCAAGAATAAGATACCTGAATATTACTTATGTGTACACATGTAGTCAGTGGAAATTTTGTCAGAGCAGCCCCAGTAGTCCCTGGGGCTCCTAGGCTGAAAAGGAAGCAGGTGTCTCTTTTACTGCAGAGTGAATCAGCAGCTCAGTTTCCTTGACTGTGTGGAGGGAAAGCTCAACTGAAGTGCCTGAGCTCAGGTATCTCTTGCCATTTTTGTGATATCCAGGATATTCCCATAAGTTTGTGGTTACAACACATCTTGCAGGACCCACCCTCTGTGGAACCATCAAGAGACCAGCAGATACTTGGGAGCATCTGAGATGGCAGGAGATGTTTGTGTGGGTGTATCAAGTGTCAGATCTCTGTTGAGTCAGCTAATGAGAGCTTAGACATGTAGACATGGCTAAATATATCTGTCTTAATCTGAGGCTGAATTCATCCAAATCTTCCAGACCTGAAAAGGGGAAGAATTTGTTCTCTGATTCTTCAGTGGGATGCTAACTTGAGAGCATAAAGATAAGAATTTGCGGTCGTTAAATCCTCCTCTTCTTGGCGTGATTATGCCAGTGAGGGTGTCACTGCCAATATGCAGTCAGAGGTTGAATGAGGGCCCTGTAATCCACTTAGATCAACAGGGTCGATTGACATAGAGGAACCAAAGGAATGTCTGTCCCTCTCTTGTCAACTTAGTCTGTTTTGCCATTGAAGAAATAGAAGGAAATTCTACTAGTTTGCAAATTCTGAGCTGAAGAATTAAAATGTCATCTTGTTTAAACTGAGATGAGAAAATCAAAGATGGAAAAAAAGTTTTGGAACGTAAAGAAGCCATGGTGAAAACGCTTGCTTTTATGGAAATAAGTTTCTTACTAGAATGGTCAAATCCTTTAAGCTAGGCACTACTTTTTTCTAAGAAAATCAGGTACTATTTTATTCCTGATGACAAATAAGCATCTTCCAGCATCTGATGGTGTTGTCTCTCCCATTTGGTTGGTTTGGGGAAGAGAGGTAGACAAGAAGCTCAGAATTTCCTGCTGCTTTCCCACCCCAGGACTGGTCCCATCTCCCATAGGTTGCTGCCACAAGATGGCCAGGCCTTCTGCAATGGTTATTTCCCAGAGAAAAATAAAGGAGAAATAACATATTAGCCGTAAACGTGGATTTCTCTCTGGCAATTTCCTGAGCTCATATACTTTACAGTTTCCCAGGAGAAGCAAGCAGATGTTTAATCTAGGCTGATTCCATGCTATTTCTTTAGCTGAAGAAATGTTTTACAAGAAAAAAGGACTTACCCTGCAATAAACACGTGTGCAAAAGCTTCAAGTGTTTGTAGCAGCGATGCAGATAATAACATCTACTGCCCAACTGTCATATTCACAGCACTGCTGTTGTGAAAAGCAGAGGTTGGGCCTGTCTTCTAATCTAACTTTTTATCTTTATTTATTTGTAACCCTGTGTATAAGGTTCTAGTAGTTAAATAAACATGAGGTGGGTGAAAAGAAGCCAGCATGAAAATAACTAAGCACTGTGTTTCCCTCTTTTTGCAGCCCTATGATGTAAATTTACAGGTTACGTCAGTGTTGTCCAAACTGTCCCTGTTTCCCCATCCTCATATACACGAATACCTTTTGGATCCTTATGTCAACCTCGCCTCTGGCTGCAAATCTCTCTTCTCTGTGATTGTCAGGGTGAGTAAACACACCATTAATAAGTACATATGGCTGTACAGCAGTAATATATTTAATAACTTTGTAGTTAGTAGTAGTAGTTGCTGGGTAGTTTAAGCTGGTACAAGTTTGTCACTGGAAGCAGATACTTAGAGTCCTGATTCTGAATCAAGATTGGGCCTAGATGGAAATCTCTGCTCATGCTCTTTTTTTTCTGATGAAGGCTGTTCTTGACAATTAAGTCCTGGATTTATCAAAAGTCCCTTTCCTCTCCAGTTCCATCTCTTCTGCCAGACCTGCATCCTGGAAGTGCTGGCTGGGTGCCTGTCACACTGCAGTGTCCTCAGTCAGAGTCCCTCGCTTACCCCACGCACCAGCTGTTACTGAGCTGGTCAGGAGCCTGTTAATGATGCTTGCCCAACAGGAACAGAGGGCTTGGCTCCCTCTCTCCCAGCAGCCCTCCCTGTTCCAAAATACAATCTTCACTGTCTCCCCTTGTGCTTTCCCTAAGCCCAGGAATTCTTTGGTCGATTTTCTGTGTCAACATTTAATAAGACAAATTAATCATTGACATAATTAAAATAAGTAATGCCATTTGTGACAAGAGCAAGTAAGGCTTTTGTATTTCTTTACTTTCTGCATCCACTCACCCTCTTTTTTGGGCAGAGCAGCCTCTCTGCAGGTGTTTCTTTGAGCCTGTGAGAATGCTGAAGTGGGTCTGTCCCTGAAGCTGCCACTGAAACTTGCTGCCAGGCACTCTGCAGAGGTGTTAACTTTGTGTGTTGATGGCCTGGGCTTTACAGGTCGTCGGGGACCTCATGGTTAGAATCCAGCGCATCCCAGATTTCACTCCCAAACTTCTGCTGGTCAGAAAACGCCTGCTGGGCTTGGAGCCGGAAGGGCCCATGTGAGTAAACACATTGCACGTTCTCCAAGACGCGTGGCTGGGTTTGTGTGTGTGTGTGCCGGTCCTGATTGCCTGAATTTTTCTTCCTGTCCCAGCATTGACCACATGACGTTACTAGAGGGCGTGATTGTGCTGGAAGAGTTCTGCAAGGAGCTGGCGGCGATCGCCTTTGTAAAGTACCACACCTCGGCCACGCCCTGAGCAGCTCCGGGCCGAGCCACCCCCGGCTCCGGGCTGGGCTCAGCGAGAGGACCACTGATAACACCCAGAGAGAAGGTGGTGCCTCATGGCAGAGTGGCAGGGCATGTTTGGAAGACAAGTTCCTTTCACCAGATGTTGAGATTGCAAATGGACTTGGAATATGAGTGAAGGCATTTGGGGAGAAACCAATACACAGCATTTCTAGCCACTGTGTGAAGAGCTGCAAAAGCTGCATGAAGAACCACAGACATCAGGCCTTGGTTATTCTGATGACAATGTTTAGAGAGTTTGGGCTCTTGTATGTCCTGGGGCTCACATGCACCAATTTGCTCTTTGTGACCATATTACTTTTAAAAAGGCAAATTAATTTTATAACATTTTTATGTCTTAATTCTTTTTCTTTTCAGTTGGATATATGAAAGAAAAACACACCTATAGTTGCAATGTATGTTATTAAAAATGAAGAAGTTCAAAAAATCCAGCAATGCATATACAATAGAATATGTTAATGAGGGATCATTTTGCTTTTAGTAGACCTTAAGTACAACTCTGAGCTTGATTCCTCAGTGGATTACTCCAAGAGATACATCAGTCTAAAATCAATACTAAAGAAATCAATCCTGATTTGGCATCACATCCATAAGAAATATATCTGAAGTGTACATGTTTGTAGCATGTTTGTCTCTGTCATTCCAAGTGATTGATCTCCAGGTCATCCATGTAACCAGATTTGCTTTAGCTTTTTACATGAGAGCTCCAGTTGTTTGACTCATGTCACCTTTACGTTATAGGTTAATTATAGGTCTTCAGTAGTTGTTGCTGAAACAGTATTTTTGATTTATTTTAAATTGATATTAGTCTGAACTGCTTTAAGAATCTTTTGTGCCTTGAAAATCGGCAGCATAAACATTCTGTTATTTTGAGAGATATTTTTATTGCTTATCTAACCATCACAGTGATGCCAACTCAGTTAAAGCATTGATAACTTACATAGGACCAAAATTTGCACCTGCTTTTCACAGTGCTGGGAAGCAGGAATGCCTTTCAGTGACTCCTTTTCCACGTGAATGCCATCAGCCAGGGCAAGTGTTGGCATTGCAAGCAGAGGCCGCTGTGGGTGCTTTGCTTCTGCCCTGCAGAGGGTCCTCACTGCCAGCACCCTGTGCTCTGGCAGGTGGCTGTGCTGCACCTTGCAGTCCCACCCAGTGACCTGTCCTGCTCTCCATGCTCGTGGGTAGCACCTCTTTCCCCTCCTCTGAACAAGGCAAGGTAGAGCTCAGCTCCTTCAGTTTACATTGTCTTTCCTCGTTTGTCTTTCCTGCCCCTCTGTTTGCACGGCTAATGCCCGTTTCAGATGTCATTGCTCATATGCAAACATGGACTAATTTATTCAGTCACTAGAATTCTTCTGGATTTACATGATTGTAGCTAGAATCAGATTCTGCTCTCTATCCATGCCTTTGAGGTCTTGTTTTTTAATATTTATGGAAGCTGGATGTTAAGAGGCCTTTTAAGTTAGCAGGTTAATTAGAGCAGTGTCACAGTTAATGGGCTAAATTTATTCTTGTCACCAGTGAAGAGCATCCTGCTGTAAAAGCTTCCAGTACAGGTTCAGCTGGAGAAAGCAGTTCTGGAACTGGGGAAACATTTTGGCAGGTAAAACCTGTGTTCAGTGGTTGCCTGTACTGGGACACTTTTTACAAAAGTGTTGCATTTCTCTGGCAAACAGAAGCATGTTTTACTTCTTCACCTTTTGGGGGTTTTTTTCTGAATTTAGCTCCCAAGTGTTTTCAGCTCCAAGTAGCATAGTAGGATAAAGTTTAAAAAAATTACACATAGTTCATCTTTCTTCTTTAGAAACATACCTTGAATGTAGCAAATCATTTTTAGTGACCTATATTGCAGACAGTCCTCATTAGAAGCTTCCTTAATACCTGACACATAGTTTAGAACATGTTGATGTCTATGCAGAGTGATGCTTAATACATACATTTGTTATTTATAAGGTCCCAATTCAGCAAAACAGTTAAACATAAGCTTAATTTCAAGTATTTTTTCCTTAAATCAGAATCTCTTACATGAACAAAGTTAAGCTGTTGAGCATAAATGCTGATGTTTTACTGAATTTGGGTCTTTGTTGGTTTTGCTTGAGCTTAATTACTTTTTCCTCAAATTGTCTATTTTATTTATTTTTTTAAGGCATATGCTCCAGAATACTTTTAATGTCCCAATTTCAGTGGAAACTGGAAGTGATAATACTACTATAAATGAAAGTGAGAGAAATATTAAACAAAACTTCCAAGAGCATTCCAAGTAGTATAAGAATTGATAAAGCCATTCAGGAGTTGCCTGATCTCCAAGGAAAGCATTGACATCACCTCCTTTGTTTTGCTGTTTTCACTGATACCTGAACTCATTATAGTGAAAGGCTGCAGCCTCTGTGGTGTTTCAGTGCAAAACACTGCAGAGCTGCAAACACAGCTCCTTAAGCTTGTCCATGAGAAAAAGAAGTAGATAGAACTATGATCACTCCTAAATTCAGTCTAGGATTGTTCAGTCTCCAGTGACATTGGTGATGTTCTTGCAACCCAAATGTTATTTAGTTGATAAATTTTTAAGACATGGATCCATCCTCATACAATTGAAGCAATCCTTGAAGTTGCTTTAGCCTAAACTGCTTTTGTGAGTGCTCCCTACAAACCCTTAACGTCCATACCTGATGACAATGACCTTTATTTTTGTAAAAGTGATTTAATCTTTCTTAAGAGATGGAACTCATTTAATTATTTTTTGTGGTGATATTTCTCATGCACTTTTTTTTTTAATGATTAGAAGTTAGTTCAGGTCCATGTTTTCACCTTTTTGATCTATGCATGTCATTGAGGAGCCCATTTTGTTTCTGTGTGTGTGTGTTTGTATGTGGTTATTTATTACCCGGGGAGGGACACCTGAGAAAATACATGGCCTGAAGAGTTCATGGCTTAAGCAGATCCTGCAGATGTCAGTGGGGAAGGTAAGGGCTCATCACCTTAGGGAATGGGGCCACTGGGATTAGATTGAAATAATTGAGATGGGATACTAGAATAATTTTTTATTTCAAAAAGCAGATCCAAACCACATTTTAATCCTGATGCACATGTGTGTAAATAGAAGCATTTTTTTTACGTTTTTTCATTTATAGTATGTATTTGATTTAGACTCTGATTTAGAAAATTTTGTAATAAGCCACGTGCTAGCTCTGGTAGAACAAGTTTGTCTTTAGTTTCTCATATGACTGTAATATTCCTGGTATTCAGATCCTGTCTGTGTCATGTTCTTACTATATATTTGTCTGTGCAATATAAAAGCTGTGACTTGATGCACAGCTTGAGTCTGGTTGTACATCACCTATGTATATATATACATATATATATATATATAAAAGGACCAGAATCCCGAGCTTGCTTACACTATGATTAGTGTAAAGATTGCCACACTTCATTTTACAGGGCATAAGTAATCATGGAATGGCTTTGTAAATGCATGGTAATTTCTACCATAACCTGCTGTGCAGTCTCACAGGTGACATTTTATTAGTGCTCTTTGTCTTGCTAGAAGAAACACTGACCCAAAGTGCTTGGTAAGATTGAAGGGTCCTGGAGTACACCTGGGGCTACATGGAAAATCCATATCTGATATTGCATATCATACAGGGTTTTCAAACCGTGTCCTCAATGCTTTCTGTGCCCTGTAAAATAGTGTAATTATATAAAATATATACTCCTTGTTTTGCCTCCTGCCTTGTTTACATTAAACAGAGGATATTCAGTAAAAATTTTCTATTAAACTTTGTGTAGGTCACTTACTAACAGTGTTGCCAAGGTTTCACAAATGTGGGACTTTCCAATGAGGAATTGTTGAAACAGCCACATTACCAGACATACAATATTAAGTTTTATGAAGGAGGTTGTGATAAAACTCAACTTTTTGTGCTAAAAAATGCATGGAGGATTAAAAGGGATATTCTCAAAATAAATTAATTTCAGTGAAGCGACTGCTTCTATTATTACAGAATCCGTAATAATTTTGTATGGGTGACCTTGAGACAGAATATGTTTTAACATTTTACATCATGCCTTTGATCCTGAAGTCCTCATTTATTTTGAGTCACTACAGCATCTTCTGGGATAAACGTGTTTCCTGTGCTGTGCTGTGCAGTGCTCGGAACAAAGCAGCATGCTCTTGCCCAGGAAAATGGGAGGTGTAGGGGAATGGGCAGGATGGAGCCATCCTGGGCACAGATGAACATCTGCTCTTTCCTGGGAGCCCTGATATCCTTCCAGAAAGGCTGCAGCTGGTCAAGGCCTCAGTTTTCTATTGCACTTGAGTGCAGAGTGTGTCAGTCACAACACTGGTTTGTTGGAGACAAATGTCCTGGAGGTGAGTGAGCATCGTTTCTTCCTTCAGGGTCTTCAAGGAAGGCTTTTATACACAGGGGTTTATATATGGTTTTATATACTTTTGAATTGTGTTTGTTGTGTGTTTTTCTACTTTTGGTTTTCTTCTAGTTTTCATCAGCCTTTAAAAAATCTTTTTGCTCTGTAGGATCCCCTCTGAGGGCTGCACTTGGATTTTAAGCTGTTCCTCTTTGGCATTTAACATCTGCAAGTGCTCTTACATCTTTAACAGGAGCAGTGCTACAGCAAGATGATGCACTTGACGGCTTTCATTATAGCTCTCTGCATCCTTCTCCCATCCTCTTGGGTCTCAGAGATTGTCATCTCCCATTCCAGATCATTTATGTGCTGTGCCTGCATGAGGCATTCAAAGATTTAGGGAGACTTTGCTTTCTCAAGCAGTGAGGAAGTTATATCAAAATGGAACGTTTTGCATCTTCTTATATTTTTCTCTTACTTTGATATTCTTGAAATGACTGAGTCATTGAAGCATGGTTATCTTACAGCAGTTGCATTCTCATACAAGATTTTGGGGGTCTATGTCCTATTGGGGAGAAGAAAAAAGGCTGCTATCAGTGTGTGGTCTCTGCTTAACATTCATTAACTCACTGTACAGAGTCTCAGCCAGAGTTCTCAGTGTAGATACAAGTAGCACAGGATATACCGACTTTGTTCACCTTTAAATATCAACAGAACTGGTGCTGTCAAAGCCTCAAGGATATTGCTGGTTTGGTATGTGATCCAGTTGGATTAAAGTGGATTAATGCTCGGTGAAGTGAATCTGTCCCAGGTTGTATGAGCCCTTTCAGCCTGAACTCTGTGTTCCTGGTGCATCCTTCATCAGCCGAGGTTCCCTTTCAAAGTGAGAGAAAGAATTGAAGAGCGATTCAGGAATCAAGTGAAGCATATGGTGGATTAAAATGTTCAGGTGTCATAAGCTGCTTGGGAATGCCAAAAAAAGAGTGTGAAATTTTAAATTTTACATGTTTGGACTGGTTGCCTTTGAAGTCAGCTCTGTGAGGATAAAATGATGCACCTTGGAACGTGGTATCTCACTGGGCTACTTGATTGCCCTTGCTAGGATGGCACGTACATTCTGAACTATGCTTCATTGAACTCCTGCTGGTTATTACAATTAATGCTGCTGCTGGTATAAAATCTGCCACAACAGTGCTGTGGAACTCACAACTGTGCCCGTTTCTTGTAACTTCAGCAGAAAAAGTAGACACACCTCATTGGCTTTGCCTTTCTGCTCTACATCATCTTAACTCAGTAGGGGTTTTTATGGTGTCCCCTTCCTCTGGTGGAATGTTTGACAGGCTGAAAAATAAGGAAACACATGAACGGGAGAACACTGTGTCTGTGCTAGGCTGTAGGAACATATTCTCTTAATCACCTTAATTTTCAAAAAGGTGAAACTCATTTTGTAAAGTGAATGGTTCTCTTTGGAAAAGAGGGAGGGTGTCCTCCACAGGGAGCCTTAGACAGTGAGGATAAACCTGCTTCAGTAGCTTGCACTAAGCATGGCAGAAACGTGACATTTGTGTTTCATGTTTGAAGGTGTGTAGTATCCCAGTTCCTGTTTGGAGAGATGAAGCAGGTGAAAAATCTTTGTGCTGGGTAATACATATAACAAGAGACAGGATACAGGAAGTTCTGCAGAAAATAGCAAAAGATCTTATTTTAGAGAGGAGAGCAACAGAGAGAACTAAGTTTAGCATAGTTAAATTATGGCTTAGAATTAGAGGAACATGAGTTCCCAATAAAAAGATTTGGAAGACTTAAACAGCAAGACTGAAAGAATTACAAAACCTTAATTTATGAGAATGCAATTAAGAATGAAGTAGCATCATTGAGGCAAACTGAACCTCACTGCCAGTGAAAACTTCCTGACCTTGAATGTTGCTAGACCAGAAGTGGAAGGAGCCTGTAACCTCACACTTTAAAAGCCCAACTGGACAAAACATGGAATGTTTCACAAGGGAACCAGCCTGTGTCGGTGAGCAGGTGATGCAAACACGCATTTACATCCTCAGACTCCCAGCTAATGAACGATTCCAGCATGTCTTGGGTTTGTTCTGCTAGAAAGCAGGGAGGTGGACTGATCCACTCGAGTGTCTCCTGTAAATGAGGGAAGTTGCTGCAGGGTGAGGAAAGCAATTTTCAGCTTTCCTGAGCGCCACTCACTCACACAAGAGCCCCTCTGCAGATGCAGCACCCATCGCACACAGCGGGGGCACGGCTTGATTAGCAGGGCAGGAGCCATGCTGAGCTGCCTTGGAGAGGAGAAACAAATTACCTGTTCTCTGCATCATCATTATCCTTTACTTGAGAAACCCACTTCTGCTTCCCTCATCTCCACATCCACAGGAAGCACCTGTCAAGTTCATATTTCTTAATTTGGGTCATGAATTTTTATCTCCTAGTGTTTTCAGAGACTCCTACTTTTACTGTTAGCAGGCTGTCCTTCAGCACTGCACATTTCCAGACAATTTTCCTTTCAGCTTCCTGAAAGGGGAAAAAAAAATCTTTGTATTGTTTATCCTGGCTTTTAGACTCACATTCTCCTGCTTTGTTAATTTCATCCTTTCAAATCCCGGAAAAGGTTTTTCGTCTTGTCCTTCACCTTGAGGATTCAGTAGTGAGCAGTTTGTGCAGCTCAGCAGGCAGGGAGGGCTGTGGGCAGCATGGATAAAATCAGAGCCGCTTCTGCCCACCCAGGTCCAGCTGCAGGATCTGTACAGGAGGAAATCCCATCTGCGTAGCAAACGTGCTGGAGTGGTCAGAAGGAAAACCTGGGCACACTGGAATCTGTGGAAGTTTTGCTGTCAGTAGAAATGCACACAGTGTTCACCCTCTGCTTCGCAAACTCGCCTTGGCATTTCTGATAATGGTTTTTTCAGAAGGAAAAACAGGAAGGAAAATTAAGAAAAAAGTGGTTACAGAAGAAAACTGGGTAGCTTGGACATGTTTAAAAGAAAGACACTTAAACAAGTATTTTCTACTGACCTGGCAGCAGTTCTGAGCTTCCCAACAGCTGTGTTTGGTGCCAGCTCAGCACAGGGACAGGACCCAGATCAGCACTGGCACGTGTGGGACAACTTGTCTGGGACCAAGGGAAATACAAGAGTTTGTAACCCTCAGAGGGCATTTTAAAGAGTTACCACCGAAGTAAAGATAAACCAGTGAGAGGAGAAACATATTTCATATATATTTATATAATGTATGTCATATACATTATAGATGTAAATGTATATTTCATATCTATAATATTTCTAATTGCTCAAAAATGTATTATTTTATGGTGTTTCTATGTTCCAACAATGAAACACAAATTACTAAGGAACCGAAGCCTGAAGAACTTGGGATAAAAATACAGTCATCCTTGTTTACATTGGGAAAACCTTACCAATATCATATAAGATACATACTTAAGCCAGTAATAACTGAAGTATTACCCTCTCAGAGCCATCCACCATAAGGCTGCTTTGCTGTTGGTAAATAAGACCTGCCATTAACAGCTTAGAACTCTGCTGTTCCCTGACTTTTTGCCAAAATTTAGAAAAAGTAGTAGTAATACTGGCTAAATCATGCATCAAAATTGTGAGAGCAGTTTCATTATATATATATGTTAAATGTCTGCTTCTCTGGAGCCATGATCTCAGCTTAGATCATTAAATAAGGAGTTGGTTTAATATCAGCCAATAAATCTCAATAAACCTTGATGTTTCCAAGATGGCAAATATGCTTATCAGACCGTATTTTTACATTTTAAAAGATCAAGAGTGAGCACAACTCCTTTTTCCCTCCGTTATAATTAATTCCAAATGTCAGTTTGATCTACTAATATAATTCTAATTGCCAGATTTCTAAAATAGGGTTGCCTTTTTGTTTCTAAATATGAACCAAACAGAATAATGAAAAAATAGATGCCTTGATATGATTAAATGTGATCTGATCACCAGTGGGACAGGCCCATGGCTTCCCCTCTCTGCAATTTATGTCTCTCAAGTGAGATGCTGGCAAGGACTGTTCTGGCTGGTCTTGTTTAAGAGGAGAGAGCTGCAACATGAAAAGTTTCTACCTTTTTCTTCTGGGCTAGAAAATGGAAATACATTATAATGGATACTTTGAGATTATGGCATATATACTTATCCTGGAAACCATTATTTTTATATTTCATTTTATTCCAGGAAGAAGCAAAGGTGTGGGAACTGTAAATAATGCCATGCTAATAATCCCAGCCAGCATCTGCAGCGGCTGATGGCATTTCAAGGCACATTTTACTCTTTAGCTCTGATCACTGTCTGGTGCTGCCAATTGTTTAGTTCTTTTTAAGCAGTTTGCTTACTAACCATGCACTGAGGTGATGCTGAGTGTTCTGAGCAATTTTGTTGAGTTTGTGGTTTTGAGTAGCAAATAGGGGTTTTTTTCTCCCTGTGACAGATGGATAACTTAGTCTGTTAATAGAGGAAGCTGTCACAGAGGAATTACATGTATAGACTTCATTTATATTTTTAAAGTGCAAGCTGTATGGGTGAAATTAATCTTTTCAGCTCTTCAGGTATTAAAGTGTTTGGTGGAAGGGGCTTGACTTCTTAGTCTTGACTGAGTTTTCTACAGAAACTTTCTGTGACTAAATGAACAATTACCAGAAGCTCCTAAGAAATTGCTCCAACACTGGCCTCATTGTTTATTACTTCAGTGGAAAAGTGTGGGCTGCAAGAGCAAGCTGACCCAGATGCCAGATAGAGAAGTTCTCCAGGTTGGAACTGAAATTTGATAATGAAAACTTGCACCATAATGAGCCAAGGTCAGTATAATTGTGTAACTCTACTATTTCAGCAGCTGAAGATTCCACCTGATTAACCTATTTATAGCTTTGTATTAATTCAGTACCATTTATTCTAGATACTCCATGGAATTTTATAAAGAGCCAAGGAGATGCCAATCCCGAGTGCAGTATGGAATGAGCTGGCTTTCATTACGTTAATTCCTGATGTTCTGCTGATCCCCCACCTTTGAGCAATGTATTAGCAGGGTCTGAATTGGATGAGAAACAAATGAGAAACTTAAAAATTGCATAATAATGTAGCCATGTATCTGTGTTGTATTGTATTGCCATCACTAGTAATGGGCCATAGGTTTAGTGCTGAGTTTACAAGGTATAAAATGGGTTAGCAAACTTATAAATGAACCCAAACAGGTCTTAGACTGAGACAAAACTATCACCCTGAACATCACAGCCCTCCTGGGGAAAGGCTCCCGAGTGAAAGACACCAGTGACCTTCAGCACCACTGTGACAGCACGGACCACAGGGCCCCGAGGAGCTGGGACAAGGACCACAACATCAGAAAATGGGGAAAAAAGCAGGAAGAGCACTTTTAACTGGTTTATTATTGGCATTGAAATTTTTGTGCCTAGACAAAGCTGCTTCTTTCTGTGATAATTACATCTGGACTGATAGTGGCTCTTGGAACAGACTGCCAGTATAGGAGGCAAGAGGATCAAACACACCAGGAAAAGTTTAGTCTCCTGCTGCCAGGGAGAAGACTCTGGCAAAGCAGGGACAGATACTTCTATCTTCTGATGAAAAATGTCATCTGTTTTGTTGTTGGTTTTGATCCTCATATCCTCCATGCTGTGGAAAAGCTGCTTGAGGGCTTTTCCTGCATGAGAACAGTGACATTTGATCTGAAATCTGTCTGGAGCCCAGACTGGGGATATGCATGAGGCTGTTGGTAAATACCACTCCTCAACATTTAAATGATGCTGTAGCTCCATTTGGGAGACTTTAGCCGAGTGCAGCCACATCACCCCTATTAAAGAAACAAGGGGACACCTAAGTCTTGTCTCCAGCCATGCATTTTATAAGAAAAGCTGTTTTTCTTTGGTTTGAATATACGCATATCTACTCGAGTCATATTCTACTCTGCTACTGCCTCCAGGTTTATCCAGAATAAAAAACTGCTACTGTGACAAGTCAGTATGACCAGACTGCTAAAATAGAAACACAGAATTTCATTCAGATGCTCATCATTATTTAATCCAGCAAATATTAAAATTTCATTTAATATGAAAAATACAGAACGTATTTTTCTTTGGATTGGGTCCCAAATAATTTCATTCCCTGGTTTTTGCATTGTTCCAGTGACAACGTACTCACACCATAATTATCCTTAAGGGGGTCAGTGTGCATGTGGGAAACAAAGCTCTCATCAGTGGGTACCATTCTTAGTATCCATTTGTCTTTTGGTTCCCTGAATCACTGTTGTGAAGCATTTCCAGGGAGCTGATAATCACGATTTAAACTATTATGTTTTCTACCATTTATAAGCATGTCTGAGCCAGAAATCATTCTGTGGCTGTTGCTGCTGCATCCTTCAGGGACAAAATGTTCTAAAGAGCTAATGTTGCTCTTTCATTAAGAAACCTATTTAGAACCACAGAGAGTGATTTTGACAGTGCAATTGGTAGTTGCTCTAGGGCAGGAGCTTGACAGGAGTCCTATTTTAAGCTAAATGAATGTATTCTGTTTATTTAAAGAAGCAGTCAGATATGGATTTTGGGATGCATGCACAAGTGTACACCTGTGCATTTTGTGCACTCTGCCTCTCCAGATTGCACAAAATAATGCTGCCTTGATACACAAAAAACATAGAATCATTTAGGTTGCAAAGGACCTCTAAGATCATCAAGTCCAACCATTAACCCAGCACTGTCAAGGCCACCGCTAAACCATGTCCCCAAGTGCCACATCGAAATGTCCTTTAAATCCAGCCAGGGATGGTGACTCCAGTGGTTCCTTGGGCAGTCTGTTCCAATGCCTAACCAGCCTTTCAGGGAAGAAATTTTTCCTAATATCCAATCTAAACCTCCCCTTGTGCAACTTGAGGCCATTTCCTCTTGTCAGCTGGGAGAAAAGACCAACCCTTACTCATATTTTGTTAGATGTAAGTGTGAGTGGAGAGGGAAGGGCATTTAGTGAATGAGGGAAGTTGAGGTGAAGGTCACGAAAATTCAAAGTGACGGAAGAGATTAAGTCCTTGCAAAGATGAACACAGGCATAGTTTCACATCACAGTTTTTCTGGTGGCAAAGCTGGTTTCTAAAATTTCATATCCTTAGCTGCTGGGCATTGAGTTACATAAACAACATTACACTGGTCATTGCACCACAGCCCAGAAAGTCCAGCCAGCACAGGCAAAGGTTATGAACTGCTGCACGGAGGTGGAAACGTGAACCAGGGTGGGAAGGGGCAGCACGTTTCCATTGTCTCCATGGAGCAGAACTGGAAAGAGCAGCAATCTCTGAGAAGGAAGGGTCCTCACAGGGCTGAGCCATGGTCTGGGGAACTGGAAGAAGTTGGGTTTTGTTCCTGACCCTGCTGCATGACCCATGACCTCAGTTACTACAGCATGAGAGAAATATTACTGAAAGTATTTCCTCAGAAGGGTGTAGTTACGTGTCATTAATGCAAGTGTAATGCAAGGTGGTATAAAAACACAGCATTGTTATCAGTCCCTCTCAGCTTTATAAGTGTCACTGCTCAGGTAATTGCAGACCTTCTGAATTAGATCTCCTGGTAGTGCTACCAAACACATGCTTGTGTCATAGCAAAATGTTCTTTGTGAGGACTTTGGAGATCAAAGACGTCTGGGCTTGATTGGAAACCAATTATCTACTGCTGTGTGGACCTTTGAAAAATAACAGGATTTTTATTTCCGTTGCCCTTTGATCCCCAAAATGAGCAATATAAAGATAAGGAATATTAGAACAAAAGAATAGCTCTACCAAGCGAAGAGTGAAAAGGGAAAACAAGAATGTGCCTGTAGATTAGTTGGATGGATTGTAAAAAATTTTAAAAATCAGGTTTCTGGATTAGAAAATCCCAACAAGCTACAGGCATATGCAATGTATCTTTCAGCTCAGTATCTCTGTAAGTCAGAAGAACATCCAAACACAGGGCTGCAATATGGATGCCCATGGGAAGGATATTTTTTTGCTCTATATGCAGCTGGAATTACAGAATTACTTCTGCAGCTGGTGCTACTCAAAGTAGCTTTCTTTTGCTGTACCTTCAATCTTATTGCCTAAATTCTTTAGCTTTTCTCCTACTCTTTTCCTTGTTTGGCTTTGTATTCCAGGAAGAACCCAATGCCTACTAGTGCACTTTGCAGCTCCAGCTCTGTTGTGATTTCCAGTGCTGTCTGCAGTCTGTGGGCCAAGGAAAGCAGGTGCAGATCCATCCCCTCCTGTAGCATTTCACCCATTCCATGGCCCCGTTACTTTAATTTTAGTTTCACTGTCTGGGGTCAGTCCTTGTACAGGGACGATTAACACTGAGCCTCTGAAATCTGATAGGGATTTAAAGCAATGGGTGAGTGGTTGCCACCTGGTGAGAGGAGGAGGAAGGAGGGGGAGGATGAATGAGCCGCCCTTTTCCGTTCTCATCCGGCGCACATTAGCGGATCAATGACTGAAATGGATGAGGGTGCTGCTGAAGTGTCAGGCACTGTAATGATGTAGCTACTATTAATGGCTAGAGCTCCAGCCCGGAAATTATAGATGAAGAAATGGAAAAAAAATATTTCTGTGGGCTCTGAATTGGTGATTTGAGGATTGTAATTTAGTGCTTGCTTTCATATTTCACTGTGCACATTTTCAGAAGTTCGCCTGTTAGTTAAGGAAGGAATAAAGTCAATAAAGTTTGATCTCAGTTATCCTTCCACTCCCCATCTAATATATGACACACAATCAGCAGTGGTGCCTTTCCTTTAAATCAAGGTTCATGCTTTTCAGCAGATATGTTTGCAGTGGGGAAATGTACCATCAGCTCTCTGGCTGTCTGGATTTAGAGCAAATATACAAAATATTGTAGTTTATATAGCCTGCGAACTCAGCATATTCCAAGGTCAAATTCCTCTTTCAATAAAATCGCTGGCAAACACATGGTTACCTTCAGGCAGCCTGGATCTAGACACAGTAAAAAAATCAACCCAAAACTGATCAAAACAACCCCAAAATCCCACAGCAAAAGCACCTCATCTTGCAAAATTGTTGTAAAGGACAAATCTGCTATTCTCAGCTAAATCTGTGACCCGAGGGAGGCTGTACCCTTCCAACCAGCAGTTTGACCAATACCAGGATTCAACAGGGGTTTATCCATATTGACTTTCTTTGGGCTTCCCTTCTCCTACTGCAATCAGACAGGTCACAGAGGGGAGCATGAAGGGAGGGAGTTCAGCTCCCTCCTCACTGACAATGATGCAAAGCAACACCCTCTGCTCCTGAGCCACTAAAAAGTGAATATATCAAATTCTATAAGAAAGATGTCTATAAGAGCAATGTTTCCACTCTCATCTTTCAGGTTAACCTACTTTCTGCCTCCTGCTCTGAGGCTTTTCCCTGTGTCCCTGCTGCGGGTGGCTGCTGTGGTTGCTGCTGAGGCTGCAGCTGCCCTTTCTGCAAGCAGCCAAGGGGAAGGCATCCTGCATGGATTGGGTGAAACAACAATAGCTGGTCCTGAAAAGCAGGTCCTACCTAAATCCACAGCAGTAGGGCCTGCTGAGATGAGGGAATTCTGCCCTTCACATGATTTCATGACACTGCTGGGGCATCCGCCAGTTCTCGCTCCCAGCCTTTCCTGCCTGACAATTAATTCCCCACAGGTCTCTTAGTGGAAGCTTCAGTGTGTGCCAAAAAGGTTTTTCTCTAATTTCAGACTCCTAACTTTTTTCCTCTGCTTCCTAAATAGCAAAGGCTGTCTGATAAGGCAGCCCGGGGTGAGCAAGTAGAGGAGGCACTGAGGTAAACAACAACGGGAGATCGGGCATAAATATTTCAGAAAAATGTTCCAGCGTAAAAGGCTTGGCTGCAGCTATTCCTCCTGGGGTCAGGTTGCAAAAGCCTCTTCCTGACTCCCCCAGCATCTGCCTCCCTGGCTCTAGGGCACGGACACATCCAAGTGCCTAATAAATTTCAGGGATGGGCAAAGCAGGAGAGTAAGTATTTACTTTGCGCTAGTAAAACAGTGCTTGTAATTCTGCCTTGTCGCTGGCTAATTAAAGCTTGCACAGCCAGTTCATCATCAGTCAGGGGCTGCCAGCCCCGCTCCCTGCCAGGCCGTTCTGCTGCTGTTAAAGCCGGCCCGATGCGACTCGGAGTGTTCCCGGTAATTGAGGCGGCTCGCGTTCCGCATGGCCGCGCGGCCGCTGCCCGGCCGCGGGTTATCGCGGTAATGGGCACATCAGCAGTTTGACCCTTTTCTAACAGACTGCTTCATAGAAAACGCTTCACTGCAACTGGTATTTATCTCAAAATGCGCATTATAGAGAAAAAAAATCTGTAACACCCTGCCCTGAGGATCCAAAGCACAGATTCAGCGCTCCCTGGGGGTTTCTGCTGCGCTGCTTCAAGAGGCTCTCCCCCCGCAGCCCCCGGCTTATCTCTCCCCAGAGCAGAGGCGACAGAAGGGGATGCTGCATCTGCTCCTCACCTCCCCTGGTTCCCGGGCCAGCTCCTGCCCTGAATACATCTGGTACATCCTGCAGACCTGTAGCACAGCCGTGTTACACTGCAGGACTGACAGCCCGAGCTTTCAGCTTTCCGAGAAGGTGGGAACATCTCTGCTTCGCTGAATTCTAATGGGAGCTGGTCTCTGAGTCTCTTGAACAGCCTGTTGGTGCAAAATATCGTGTTTGTTAAGATTGATAAAGAGCTCAGGAAAATACTAAAGACTGTGGGCTGAAAGTCACCCTGGAAGTCACATCAGACCCAAATATGCTGTACACAGAAGCATCTTTAAACCACTCAAGCTGTGTGGGTGAGGGTATACGCCAGCTTGGGGATTCTCTGTGGATGGATTCAAGCAGTGGATCTGCCCCGTGCATAGCAGGCTGTTCACGGTCCAACTCAAATTCATCTAACATTTATGTTTTCTAAATGTGCAACAATCAGGATGCCTAGAGAAAAAGAAGCAGAACAAAATCTCGAGTTCTGGGTTCATCTGAGGGCTTGTGGGTTCCTCTTGTGCCCTCCAGAGCTCAGACAGCCTCGGTGAATCTCAGCCCTGCAGCCACAAGGCACAAAATCTTCGTTGTGCTCCTGGAAGGAAAAATGCTGCCAGAGCCCCGAGGTTCAAAGACTTTGCTCGTGGAGTAAGGGGCATTTTAGAAAAGCTGGTTTCTTGCTCATTGGTAATTTTCCCTCTGGTTCTGATTACACAGAATGATACTGCTAAACAGGACAGCAGAAAGT
This sequence comes from Oreocharis arfaki, assembly GCA_013398015.1. NCBI lineage: Eukaryota > Metazoa > Chordata > Aves > Passeriformes > Paramythiidae > Oreocharis > Oreocharis arfaki. Next base: position 1,292,564 of record VZRR01005613.1, on the reverse strand, counting down.
CAAACATTGCAAAAGATACAATAAGCACCTATTCTAAAACTATTTCCTTATTTCTGTTGTTTTTCTGTCTGTCTCTGTAAACTCACCTGACTATATTTGCATTCAAGATATATAATCAATATAATTTTAAGCTCTTTTATGGGAGATAATTACTTTCTGTATTTGAGGTATTTAGAGAAAATACGGACAGAATGTGGATTTTCCTTGTCTCGGAGATAAATTATTCATCTTTGTTTCAACATGTAATTTATTAATTTTTAATTAATGGTACAGACAACACTGACAATTATTGTTACTTCTTTTCGCCTTTTCCACTTAGCAGAGAAACTGGAAAAATAAAGCTTAGCATATTCAAAAAGATTCAACAAAATGTTATTTCTGACACTGTGTAAGTCTCAAAGTTGGTTTCATTTCATACAGAAAAAAGTAAATCTAATATGTATTATATGGAACTGTAAGTGGAAAAGCACAGAACCAACACAATGGTCGCAGCTTCTTGTCCTCTAAAGGTCAGCTGTGAGGATGTGACACAGTGTTAAATTACCAGGGCAAAAGAAGCTGAAATGCAGAAGTATGGAAATACAAAAGAAAGAAAAAGAAGGCTTGAACAATTCCAGGCCACTATATTGTAGTCCTCAGAGCATCCAACTGCTCTGTAAACATTGCTTAATTAAATATACTTGGATTGACAGCAATATTTAATTCCAACTGCATGATAACAGAATCACTACCTGCAATATTAATTCCAGATTCCGCAGCAGAAGCAAACCAGGAATAGGTCTGAACTTACATCCCGACCAAGAATTTATGGTGCAGGTCCACAAGCATCAAGTCTAAGGACAATATTAATTTATTACAAGGTCATACAGACCTCCACGTCCTTGATTCATGTTCTCTGCTCCCAGCTTTACACAAGACCTGTGTAAAGGTCAACTGCTTAGTCTGAATGCCACAAAGAAGAATGAAGCAAATAGGGTCAAGTTTTAGCTTCCTAGATCTGGTACTACATCAAGCAGATATTTGTCTTGGATGCTGTGAGAAGGAAAGGCATTTTGGTGCATGGAGCACTGGCTGAATGGGAAATCTGACATGACTACAAAAAAATGAACTTATGATCTGTCACAAATTCAGCTTTGTCAGTCAGACAAAATGTGAGACTCTGCTAAACGAAATGGGCTTGTTTATCACTGTAATTATGTAGCTTTACAGTGATAAGGTATTACATCTACATGTCTTACTCCGTGCCAAGAACTGTTCTGCAGAAACCCAGTAAATTTAATTACCAGAGACAGAAAAAAATTCCTCTATTTCATGATCTATCCACCCCTGCAATGATTACTCTGGGGAAATTCCCACTGAAGCCAAGCAGATGGTTCCTACCTTGTTGTACACCCAGCTTATTTTCTTTTAAGCTATGAAGTGGTTTACAACGCCATTTTTCTCTGGAGCTGTCTTGCATTTGGCAGACCTCTGACTGTGTGTGAATTCTCTTTTATTGTATATGTGGATAAATGGCTCGTTTTCTTTTTTACCCCAGATAGCAAATCCCACTTTGGATTCGTATAAATAAGGACATGAATCAGACAAGTATCTAGTCCAAACATGCTTTCAACAAGATGACTCCCATTGACTTTGTTACAAGGGAGTCAATAATCAGATTTAATGTCACTGAGCCACATTGTCTCTGGTGCATTTCCACAAACACCCATACTGAAACATTTGTCTGTGGACCAATATTGAGGTTTTCTGCTGCTGACTAATCTCTTGCTCCCTTTTTGCACAGATATGTAAATTTGCAGCAAACTGGAACTGGCTGGATGAGGGAGCTCCCTGCTTTCCCCATGCCTGCTGGTAACCAGTACTGAGGAAATGTGTCTGTGATACTCTCCAAGGCAACATTTGTCCTTGTGTCAGAAGCCAGCTCAAGCCCTACACACTGTTCAAGGGATTTACCCAGGACAGAGGTGTGGCTGTGCATTGTTCTCAGCAGAAAGGCAGATTTCTGCTATTTCTCCTTCTCATAATCATCCCAGGCTAACAGCAGGATTATCATACAGGTTTTGGAAAAGTGATGAACACTGATGATATCTCTCAGGAAACTTTTCTTGAAGTCAAATCTTTGTAAAACTACAACTGCCCAGATTAAAGCCTGAACCTAAATTGGCAGGTGCCTGATTGAGGAATAGTATATACTTTATCTGATTTGAGACTATGTAGCTCCAAGGAGTTCTTTAAAGAGAGATAAATCATTAATCCCCACAATCAGTTCAGAGCAGCCAGAAAAGAAGATAAAGTTCCTGTGTCTTTGTGCCACATATACCTCCAGGCATCTTCTAACAGATTTCTCTGCAATTTGAATTCAGATCTCTACTTCAGAGTTGGAGACACACAGGGAAGCTGTGTTTGAAAGCAAAGAAAATAGCTGAAAACTCTCAAGAGATATAATTTAAAACGGATGGTAGTGTGATGGGGGAAACTTATTTGCAAGCATTATGTCATATTTTTTCTCAGATACCCATTAAGAGCATATACAATACCTGGATGACTTAACCTGTGACCATTATTTATTGTAACCTACATTTTCCCCAGAGTGAATGCCTGAATTCGAATCTTCCACTAATGGCTAAGTGCACTTCTGGGAAGGGTAAACAGAACAGCAAAGGCCTGGATCCGCAGGCAAGAAGCACACAGCAATCAAAACCGGAAAGAAGAAAAGTGGCTTTAAGTGTCCTCTTTGCTCCCTGAGCCTGGACAGGCTGCGTAAGGCTGGCCCCGGTGGAAATGAGAAGACCCTGCAGCTTGCTCATTCCACCCATAGTTTGCTTCAATCTTTCCCTTTCTACTGTGGAATAAAGAACCCATTTTCAGGCACTGGGGAGAAAAACATTCACCCAGGAATGGCTCCAGCACAGTGATCTGTGCAATGCAGCGATTTGCACACAGTGTCTTTGATGCAGAATTACTGTGATGATCAAAGGAAGTTTAATCAGCTCAGTGGTTTGTAAGTGTTTGCAGCCCCTTCTGCCCGCCTGCCACTGGCCAGGATGTCTCCTTCACTTTGGACAGCCATGATGCAGGGAAAACCAAGAACAGCTCTGTGGCCAGCCTTCCCCCAGGCATGTCTTCACCCTCATACTTCAATGAGAGGACAGATGGAAATAGGAATTACGAGTGGGAGACATTGCCAAGTCTACCCACTGAGGGAAGGACTTCTGAGGGAAGGCCATCTTTTCTATCTGTTCCCTGCCCCATGAAACCTCTGAAATGAGCTCAGAAGATTTTCAGAAACATTTGGAAGTGTATGCCTACGAACTGAAGCGTGGCCTACCGGCATGATACAAGGCTGTTGTTTCGGCTGCTGACCCCAAGCACAAAGCACAGCTGATTTCGGAGACAAGATGGTGATTCTCTGACACACAGACATCTTCCTGTGAGCATCTCCTCTGGCTCCACTCTCCTTTTCTGATGGTCAGACATTGTGGAGCTCCCTGGGGGAAAACCAAGCGTACTGTGCTGCTGAATCTCACAAACCCCTGGTTTTCAGTGTTAAAACTGTTGGACTTCAAAGTTATACCCAGATGAATGCTTCTGAGGAGGAAAGCAGATCCTTTTAGTGTCTGAACCATCAAGCTGTACTTAAAAGAATGAGGGAAAGGTCTCAAAAGTCTTGTTTAATACAAGCTGCTGTTCTAGATTTCATTCCTCCCCCAGCTGGTATTTCCTGCACTGCAAGACACAGGGGAAAGCTAAGGCATTATTTAATGGGATTTATCTGAAAGAGAAATCTTTAAGCTCTGCTATGGCACCAGAAGCAGGAGTGGCTGGGGGAGCTGCATGGCTGGTACCTGCCCAGGAGTGTGTGCTGTGCAGTCCTGAGGAGTGAAGAGCAGAGAGGCTGCTATTCCATAAATTTGCCTCTGCTATATCCAAGACAAATCTAATTTAAGCTTTACTTTTGAGGATTTAAGTGGGGAAAAGCCTTGTCCGGTTTTCTGCACAAGAGGTAAGCTTCCAGCAGCTGGAGCTGCTGGCCATGGAGCAGTTACAATAACTGATCCACCATTGCTGAAAAGTAACTTACTAATTTCTCTGTCAAATCACAGATTTCTTTTAGAGTCCCTCTCTCCCACTGCCAGTATTAAATGGGCAGGTTCCCATATCAACTTTCTGAGTTGCTGTCATTTGCAGCAGTTCATCTATTCCAACTTTTACCCCTTAAGCTCTTTTGGACTGGAACAACTGTAAGCTCTTTGCAGTTCATTCATTGGGGCTCTCTCTCTGGCAGAGTATCAGACTGATGCCAGGACAGCCACGGCCGTGGGATTTTTTTAAGGACGTTTAGTTCCTGCCATCTGTCTGTTGGCTCAACTCTAAGAAATTTAGATTGTGCTGCCTTCCCAAAGTTGTTTTTTCCCCCTTGGACTGCTGTCAGGAAATGCAATCTGTCTCTGTGAGTGTTCCACTGAGACAGTACTTGAGATGTGATAAAATGTCTCCAATTCTTACATGTGTTACTTTATTTCTTAAGACCAGGTGATGATAATGACACATTTACGATGCACGTCTCTTTAAAGGCAATGAGTACAAAGAGGTTCCAACCTTCTAATGCCAACTTCGTGCATTTTAGGAACAGTGTAACAACATTTTCTATGCTATTTCCTCCTGTTGGCCTATTAGACCAGGTTGTTCGGTCAAGCTGAGGTGTGAGATGAATGATTAGTTTTTGTGCTGCCACTAATCCGGGCTGGGGCTTTCCACGGTGGAGCCATTTCACTCAGCAGTGCAGGCATTGAGGGAGAAGTGGGGGTAGCTGCACTGCTTCTTGGTTGTGTGTAATTTAGTTAAACCCCACTTTATTTTCCATATTTATTTTCCTCCAAGATGTTTTGGGAGGAGCTGGTATTTCTCTGATGCCCAGGACCCCTCCCCACGAGCCTGTTTTTGCCACAGTGTTAGACAGCCAGCTGGACTTGACACACTTAACACTGAGACACAAACCTCTTAGCCAGTGCCATAAGCACCTGATCCATTTGGACACAGAGCATTCGTACATAATCCATTAAAGGTTTAAACTTAGAAGTGGTTTATGAATGATTCCCATGAGAACAGGAAACCCCTACTAGAAGATGGAGTCAGAGGACACAAGTCTCCTCAGGTGAGCTGTTCTTATGAAATTTCTGCTTTTGTCAAAGTTGGGGTGCATATTTTGTGGTCCAGTTTTCAGATATGACTTTTAAGAATGGGACATTCACAGTGATAAATCTGAGGGTATGGCAGATTCTGTCTGTTTTGGGAAATAGTTTATGAGTCCATCAATGTTTACATTATGATTTTAGACTCAGCTTGAGGGCCCACCTAGGTTTAGATTAGACCTTTTATCTTACAAGGTTTATTTATTTTAAAGACCCTAAAAATATTACATTGATAGTGCGTTTCTAGATACAACTCATACAAAAGAGACATTTAGTTTATAGAATGAAATAATAAAACTCTGAAAATGTGGGAGTGCAGCTGGTTAATCTCTGTATTCTTGTCTAATTGACAGTTTTAAAAAAATACTGTCGTATCTAGAAAATACAATCCCTGCTTTAACAAAACACATCTTCACAGCCCTATTTGATTGCAGAGCTCACATTTTATCTATATAGCTGAAGTCCAACTAAATGATCTTTGTTTTTAGCTGACTGCAGTGCTTTAGCAGAGAATGATGATAAATTTGCAACAGACAAAAACTAGATGTTTTCAGTTTAAATGAAAATTAGTTATTTCTTAAAGTGAGAAAAACAACAAAGAGGCACAGATTAGACAATGTAGGATTTAGATAAATTTAGGGTTACAACAGTTCTCTTGCCTTCAGCCAGTATAATGAATAATTTAGAGCCAAATTTAGGGGCACTCCAGGACTAAAGTACTGCACTATCTAATTTCTGTTGTTACTCTGAAGTGTAAGCAGCAAGCTTATTAAATATGAATGGAGTAATCAGACAAATTCTACGACTGTGTGCATGAGCTTCTCATTAATGATTCACAATGAAGCATCATGAAAGACTAAATAGACTGCACTGGATTTAAAAGTAATAAATATACTCCAGAAACAAAGTAATTTAATGACCTTCCTATGAACGATGGGGCTTAAAGCAAAAGGATGCTCAAGCAGAGTATCCTCATCCAGGCTCTAACTCAAGCAGATCATCTTCTGCACATCCCTCTCGATCATCTTTTGTCAAAACAGCCCTGCCTTGGTAGCCCCATTTAGTGCCTCTTTTAAATGCTGTGTTTATACCCTGGTAAGCTCAGCCACCACAGCCTGCCACGATTTCACCCCTGCACACGGAGATTGCTGTAAACCTCTCCTTAGTAGGACAGAGCACATTCCTTCAAGCCAAGGTAGCACTTAGGGCATGATTTTGAGCATCCTTTACCTCTCACTGACTTCAACAGATAGCACTCCTGGGATCAAGCTCTTCAGCTGTGTAAGTGAATACTGCTTCAAAGGGAAATTCTGAGCTAAAAGAAAAAAATACTTTGGCCTTTTTTCAGCTTTCCAGGAAGGGGTTTTCAACATCTAACAGAGGAAAAGATTCTTTTGCTTATTTTTGTATGTTTGAGATGAGATGCACTGATGTTCCTTTCAGAAGTGAGATATGAATCAGGATACCAGAACAGCAATTCCTTCCCTCATCAAACAGTTTAAACAGAGATTCAAATTAAACAAAACCAGTTAAAACTGACTGACTTTCTAGTTGTTATCAGATTAGTAGTTCCAGCAAATTGAGTTTTTTCCTAAACAAAACCATTTCTGAATGAACTTCCATTATGATTTCCTCACAGTGATTACTACAAACCCCAAACTTTCTCTTTGTCCAGCTGTCTAGACAATATCCTTACAAATCCTGCAAGACAAAATAGCCAATGAAAGAATGATAAAAATACGTGGAAACCTGGAAGAGATGTCTGAAAACTGAGAAATACTTGACTCCATGTTACTTTCCTATTTCAGAGAAAAGCATAGGTCTTCAGATATGACAGGCAAAAATACAGTCTCAGGGTGCTCGTTGTACATGATCAAGATATGGGATGGGACAAGCCAGGCTGAGTGGAATATTGATTTAGGTATGTGTGCTGGTCAAAATATTTATTACTTTGTTCACAAAGACATGATAAACGTGGAACACAATTTTAATGATTGCAACCCAGAATAGAAAAGCAGAACTCATCAACTTTTTGATCTCCTTGTTTTTAACAACGTACCTGTAAAATCAGTCTTTCTTCTCTCTGCAATTTAAAGTGCAACTTTATGAAAATAAAAATCAGGCATTATCAATTTAATCCTACACTTGGCAATTAGCATCTTTACAGACTCTGAAGCCTAAACAATTAAAAGCTGAATAATTTATGGCAAATAGAACCATTTCTGTCAACGGTATTATAACATGCATTTGAAGTATACTTCACTGCCTGGAGCTGCTCGATGATTGATCCTGGAGTTCTCATTAGCGATGCAATTGCTGCCCCCGCCCCTGGGCAATGGCTACTTTTGTTTGCCTGCACTTCTGAATTAATTGCAGCTAATTCGTGGTTACTTGTGCTTATTGAGGGTGAGATTGTGACAATAAAAGGGGGTGGAGGAAGTGTGCTATGGCTGCCCTCACGCCAGCACGGTATCTTCCAGGCCAAACCCGCCGGAATGGCCACTGACTCCTCTGGCCAGGGAACACAGCAGGCACTTCCTCAGCTCCCAGTTCATTCTTGGGACAATGGACAGCAAATTCACAGTTTGATTTTCTTATCCTAGGTAGTTGCTGGTGATGTTTACAAGCCTCTCACAGCAAAGATGTTTAGCTGGGTAGACAGTAGGAAACTGCTGCAAGGGGTCAATGATCAGGTAGATGAATCTGGGAACTGTTTTTCTTTGGAAGAGGGCCGAAAGGACTGAATGCTTTTAGGGAATACAACACCAAAAAGGTGGCTTTGAGAAAACTGCCAGGTTAGAGTCAGGCTGAGAAAGGCCAGTTTGTGCCCATGTGTGGGATGACTGTTGTGGAAATATCTCTGGAGAGATTTGTTCATTGAGGTCATGTCTGGGGGGTGGTCATCTATTTATGATCCAATTCTTCTGTGCAGGAGGAACCCGAGACACTTAGCCATTGCCCTTTGTAGGGTTTCTGGACAGTTCTTCCTCTTCAGTGTGAGGTGAGAGATTTCTTTCTTCTATTGAGAATATGGTAGAGCAAAGCTTTTAAGCAATTGTTACACTTTGGGCTGTAACTCCAGGACCTTCATGAGAAGTGAACCTTCATCACTGTGCTTCCTCTGGCTGCCTTTTGCAGAAATGCTTTTCAGCTGCTTCACTTCTTTGCTGGGAGTCACTCAGGGCAGGCCACTCTCAGGAAGAGTGTGAAGGCTTGGCAGAGTGGGAAGAAAGACTTCTTAAAAAAATAACGATGTGTGATATCTTACTTCTGCAGAGAATTATTCTTTCCCCCCAATAACATAATTTGTGTTTGTCCCCCTAAGAGCATCCATGCAATGGAAGATGGAGGATGAAAGGAGAAAGAGAACAGCTATCAGGGATCAGACAGCTTCCCTTGCAACGCCTGAAGTGTCAGCAAGTCAGGAAATGTGGTGAGGACCAGGGACACTGCAACCATCCATGCCCTGCTGATGCCTTGAATGGCTACCTAGAAACAGAGACTAGACAGGAGTAAGGGAATAAAGGTGGATATTTGTTTGAAAGGTCTTCAAAGGTGCACCCCGGGGAGCCAAAGGCTTTTGCGAAGATGGACCCCAAGGTGGATGACAAGTCACGAGTTCTTCACACTTTTATAGGTTTGGTTCATCTGCATATCAGCACAAATTCACCAATTCAAACTTTCGCTAAATGATGTAGTTTCCCCACGCTCACCCCCCTTCTCAAGATGTTGGTTTACACATTTTGGGCCTAGGACAGTCTGGGTGTCCTTGGAGAGCAGGCCTGGAGAGGCTTTGTTCTGACTGCCTGGCCTGAGAGAGCAGCAGCGAGCAGCTGCAAGGAACTGCAGGTACACACCAGGTAGTACAGGATTTGAAAAGTATAAAATTGAAAACCCAAGGCATCACTGCTCTGGTAATGATGCTACATGAACTTACAGGTGCAGAAAGAGGCTTGAGAGCTCTGCCCAGGATGTCAAGCTTTGCATCTCATAAAGAGATCAAAGAAGTAAATTGGGTGTTAAGAATTTTGGGAAGGAACATAAATCACAACAGAAGGTCCTGCTATAAAACCAGAGCATGGCCAGATTTTAACTGCTTAGTAAAATACTGGCCACCCCATATCAAGAAGGATGTTGTAAAATCTAAAAATAGATGGAGAAGACACAATCATAATGAAGATCATAAGCCAAAAAACAACCTCTGTCCAAGGAGCAACTAAATAGGAAGCTTCAGAAAGAATTAATAGGATTCTTCACATTGAGAAGAGACAGATGGGGAAGAGCAAGATATGATTTAAGGCCTTTCAAATCATGAGAGAGATGGAGGAAGTGAATGTGCGAATTTTTCATTTTTCATTGTACTAGAATTGGGAAGTACTTAGTGCAAGTCAAGGTAGCTTGAAATAAAGGCAATAATAAATAGGACTCCTTCACAGAACCTCCAACTAACCTGAGAAAGTCACTGCAGAGAGTAAAAGCTGGATGTACTAATGGCTTCAGAGCAAGGAGGCAGATTAGACCACAGCCAGAAGATCTGTGGGTAAGGGGCAAATATAATGGTCCACGTTCCAGCTTTGGCTAAAAATACCTCCAGCTGCTGACCACAAAAAGCTGGGAGGGCAGGGAGGGCATGTAAGGGGAAAAGGAAACTCCTTGCAGTGTTCATTCTTGTTTCCCCAGCCATTTCTCAGGCTCCCAGCAGTGGGCCTGGGACCTGAGGTGCCTCTGCTTGTGCAGAGGAGATGGCTCTGCCACCACTGCAGTGACAGCCCATCGAACCTGGAAGTGCAGGACTGTTCTGGGAGAGAAGCTCTTCACTCTCCCCAGGTGGGGGCTGCACAGACTTCAGCTTTCTTGTGCCAAGAAAATTACACAACTTTTATTTAACGTGACTTTAATGGTAGATGTTAAAGGTGGGTTTTCCCCTGCAGGTACAATCTTCTTCTTCTCTTGAGTGAGCAGGTAAGGAAAAGAGGTCATTTGAGGAACTCAGGTAAGCTGTTTTCTGCACATTCATCATAAACCATTAATCAGAGCCTGTATGTGTGCTCACAAGATGAGCAAGAGTTGCCAAAGGGCTGATAATTAACACATTTATCTGAATGCTGAAATTGTACAAATCCAGTTGAGAAAACTGGTATAAATTTGAACTGCTAGTGAAGATACAGACCTATTTTTTCCCTGTCTCCCAGAATCTCCAAATCAAGATTGGGTATTTTTTAAGAAAATATACTCCAGGCCAAGTCATTGCTGAATTTATTTTCTAGCTGTGGCATTTAGCAGCTTCTCAGCTGTAAAAGTGTTTAGATCCTTTTAACCTTATGTTCTGAATTTACAGAGGGGCAGGTTGGACTTAAATTGTCCATATAAACAATCTCTCATATGTTGCCTTCTTCCACATGCACATCTGGTGAGTTCTTCATCATTCCTAATTATGATGCAGGTTGGTGAAAAATTACTTCTTTGACAGAAACGGTAGCAAGAAACTGTGCAAATTTAAACAAGAACTGAGAAACCCACCGAGACTTTTATTAGCAGAAAAAACAAAGATCTGCAAAATGTGTTTTCTTTTTTTTTTTTCCCCTCAGCATCACTGAGTCTTCTGATTCCAGACCAAGCTTAGTCCTCTGTAATTACAGACAGACCTGGGCATGTATCAGAGATTAAAAGTAATTTTCCAGATCTATCCTCACCAGTGCAATATGTTTATAAAGGGTCCATAAGGAGCAATTTTTCTGTATCGCTACATGTACCAGTGGTCAGGAAAAATTGCTGTTTTCTTGTTTAGTTGACTGCCAAAACTGCATTTCACATAAAGAAGGAATAGCTAAAAACATTTGGATCTTACTGTAGTCTGTCCAGTTCAATTCAAATTGGCACTGTAAGTCTGCACTGAATCAGCTCACCAAAAGCTCCTCGTCTAAACTATTCTCAATTAAAAAGAATCCCACTAATAACAGAGAAGCCAGCATAAAAATCTAAAGAAAATATTTATATAAATACGTAAGTCTAGACTTAAAATCCAGATTGGTGTAAACATTTATTACTGATCTTCTGGACAAAATGCAAAAATCTGCTCATGAAATACTTGCAATTTAGGAATCTTTTTTAATGGGGAGAATGACTAATTGCCAAACTTAGTATTATTATATGCTGTGGGTAGTTCTATCTGTCCCTCGCATTCAGTAGCTGACATTCTTTTCTCAAACCCACTGCAGTTCAAAAAGGTGCTGAAGAACCTGCCTTTGGTCAGAAGAACCACTCACACACGATGAATGATGTGCTTCATGCCCGTCTGAGTGGGACCGAATGAACTAACAAATTAGTGTTACTTATCTACAACTTATTATCCAAACAGATGGAGCAGTTAGTGGGAAAAAAGAAAATTACGTATTTCAGGCTTTGATAGTCCCTATTCCAGACAGAATGCCTCTGACAAGGGAGCTGTTTACGTGACTGTGACCTGAACTTTCAAACAGCTGCAACTCTCTGTTTTACAGGAGACCCTGAGCTGCGATTGACCTCTTTGCAGTTGTTTGCTGTGATTTGGGTACAGATGATGAAGCTGGAATCATGAAGTGAGCACAAACACAGGAATGGCCCGTTGCTGCTGAATCTGCTTCCAAAGCTGTAACGCAGCACCAGTTTCTCCTGCATTGTGGTCTGTGAGCATTACCTCATACAAAGCCAGTCTGAAAGCACAAGGAGCAGGGAACATCTTGCTGGAGGAGGTAGAAGGAAGTGTTGCATCTGTTCTGCATGAACAAGTCAGGGCTTTCTCCTCTCCTGCCATAGCACTCATCTGCTGTTTGCATGTACAGCAGCTACTACCCATTATCTCTTCTGTACAATCACACCAGATCCTCAAGGCATTGCTTTGTGCAGTTCCAGTGGCCTGAGTGGAGGATTTGGCCTGCCTCTACCAGACCTGTCATGTTCTATGCACAAAACATCATCCTTTCAGCCATTTACTGAGCCACTTTATTAAGGGTGTAAATACAGTCAATAACTCTAATCATGCTTTTGGTCGTTGTGAATCCTGGCTTGGCTAGGAATCGTTGGAGATAAACATCTCATTTCAAATAAGCTACTGAGCAGATGGTAACGACTTTTAATCACAAGCAACACAAGGAAAATCTGAAATAAAGCCCCTGAGATGAACAGTTTGGTACATCATTCCCACCATTTTGAATGCTGAATAACCTTGCCCCACAAAGAGAGCCATGTGTGATTTATGTACACATACAGCTCCAGCGAACCAAAATACTGACAGTCATTAATTGTTTTTCACAATTCCTATTTTGGGCCTTTATCCAATGCCCGCTGAAGTCAAACCAAACCTCTTCTTTCTAAGCCTTCAAAGACTCCATCTGCTGCAATTATGAAGAGCTTTACGAAGCTGCAGTTATGAAGTGTTTTAATTGCAGATTCAGAAGTTTGGGAGACCTACAAGAACTTCCTGCTCAATACTAAAAACAAGAGTGGGTGCAGTTTCTTTAGACACGTGAAACGTTTCCCTTAAAAAAAAGAAAAAGGAGCTGTTAGCCGTTTGCAGAAAGTGGGGGTTAGACACTGCCCTCAGCTCACGGCCTGTGCCTGTGTCAGGTTACTGGCCTCATTTTAGACTCTTCTCAGCTTAGGCCAGTCCTGAGAAGGCAGTAGAAGGAGTTTTTTCACAGGTCCTGTCAGCTACTGCATTTTTGGAAAGCTGAGGTGCTCGTTGCATTAAGGACAACTTCATGCCAAGAGTGGAGCTCTCATTTCTGTATAATCTCCCTCTGATCCTTTGTGATGTGCTCAGAGCAGTGTGCTAACTCAACAATATTGCTGGCCATGACAGTGTGACAGGTTTGCATTTCAGTCCTTGGGCTGCAATCTCCCTGCCTGGAAGCTTACTAACACCATTTCTTAATGGACATATATAAATAGTTTTGCTTGAGCCCACTTAGAGAGCAATCTGTGTTCAAGCTCTTTTTAGCAGGGAATTGGCGAGAATTGGTTTTCAAACAACCTGATTAAACCATGTCTGCAACAAAAGCTCCATGACAATTTACAATATGCCTTCCACAATAGTGCTTAAATTTTAACTCCATGTAAAGCAGTAGCAGTTTTCCTGCTGACTTCTTGCCCCAGTGTGGCTTTGCCATTTTATCTTCTGGAGAAGGACTCTCATACCTCACTTCCATGTCCTGCAGAGACCTGCACCACTCACCAGGAAATCCACCCTCGCAGCTTATGGTGACAGTGGATATTTCCACAGCCACATTACAGCTCTGGAGATGAGATCCAGGCAAATAAGGTGCCTGGTTAATAATATGCACAAGAGGAGTGCAGGGCAGGCTGGTTGGCATTGCTGGTGCCAGGAAGCCATTCCCCATCTCACGGACACAGTGATGGCAGCTGCAGCTGGAAGCTCTGTGCCCATGCAGCTGCTGGGGAAGGCATGGAATGAGCCACTGACTCCAGCACAGGCTGAAAAACCACTCAGGGACCTTGATCCTGCTCTGCACAGAGACAGCTATTGACTTCAGCAGGAAGATTTGCTTCTCTCAATCTCTGGGAAGGTCTGGGAACATGCATAGCCCTTAGCTAGCCATGTATTTTTTTTCCTTGGAACAGCATGTCTTCATGATTTCATCTGCAGGCTTTTGCAAATGAATAAATAAAATACATGAATGAAGCATCCAAGCTCTTGGTGCCTTGCTCAAGCACGACTTGTTTAAACGCCTCCGGAATGTTGTCAGAGAAACGAGTCTGTAGGAGTCAGACCTGGAGAGGAAAACCCACGCACTGTACTTACGTATGGAGGTGAGAGATCCGAGAGAAGCCTTCCCAACAATCTCTTACATGACACATACAGAGGCAGGAAGATTAATGGACACAGCAAACAGTCAGCAGAGAATCACATAATCAATCAGGTTGGAAAAGGCCTCTGAGATCATCGAGCCCAACCGGTGACAGCACCACCGTGTCAACCGGACCGTGGCACTGAGTGCCCTGTCCAGCCTTTCCTTGGACACCTCCAGGGATGGTGACTCCGTTCCAATGCCTAATCACCCTTTCCGTGAAGAAATTCTTCCTAATCTCCAACCTAAACCTCCCCTGGCACAGCTTAACACTACGTTCTCTTGTCCTGTCAAAATACAATTCTTTCCAGTTGGGCATCGAAGGTACCACACCACACTGGTCAGCGAACTTCCCCAGCAATGCCTGCACATCGCCGTATGTCTGGGGGAGCCGCCTCCGGATACTTTTGGCGTTGGGTTTTGGTTTAGATTGACTGATTTTAGATTTTAGTCCGTTTTTCCTCAGTGTGCTCTAGTAACCAGTACAATGAGGCTTATCAAGGAGTTTTGTTTCGCTTTCACATTAAACCTGCCTTTGTCGGTGCCTTCGGCGGCAGTACTCCAAGCGACCTTAAAGCTCTCCCTCACGGCTCCTCCCTCGCGTCCCGCCCGCGCGGCTGCAGTTCCCGGCGGCCGCGGCCGGGCGCGCTGCCGGCAGCATGGCGAGGGAGGCGGGCGGCGCCGCGCTGGGCCGCGCGGCCGACAGGCTCTTCTCGCTGAGCGGGCTCTTCGCCGTCCGCAAGCCCAAGGGACCCACCTCGGCCGCCGTGCTCAACCTGCTCAAGGAGCGGCTGCTGGCAGGTGAGCGGCGGCGGCCGGGCCGCCACATCCGGAGAGTTCGGGCCAGGCGTGCCCTGCCCGGCGCGGCTGTGGGATGGGGTCAGGTGTATGCGGTGCTTGGGATGCGGGAACCGCAACCCCTGGCAAACCACTGCACCATCTGTCTCAGAAAACCGAAGGATACGGGGGATTTAGTTTTCTGTTTGTTTGTGGGTTTGTTTGTTTTGTTTTGGTAGTAGTTCATAGCCATGGCATGG
Organism: Oreocharis arfaki; assembly: GCA_013398015.1. NCBI lineage: Eukaryota > Metazoa > Chordata > Aves > Passeriformes > Paramythiidae > Oreocharis > Oreocharis arfaki. The sequence continues at coordinate 1,277,489 of VZRR01005613.1, read as the reverse complement.
CCCACCTTGGAGGATGGAGCCATGCTTGGGTACATCCTGGGTCGCTGCACCAGGGGAGGTTCAGATTGGATATTAGGAGGAATTTATTCACAAAAAGCGCTGTTAGACATAGGGATGGGGTGGCCAGGGAGGTGGTGGAGGTGCGTCCTTGGAGGCCTTTAAGGAAAGACTGTCCCAGCCAGACTCAGTGTTGGTCACACTGCACGATGAGCTATGAGACAGCAATCAGCACGTGGTTCTTGTGGCAGGCAGCTGTTACCGCCAAGGTACAGCAGGATGTGAGCCCTGAGATTGGATGGGGATGAGATCTGCCCCAGCAGGAAGCTCCAGTCCTGCAGGGCACAATGCAGGGGATCCCAGGCTGTTTGGGTCCCAGGGACAGCGTGTGCCCATCTGCCAGAATGGGTGTCAGCAGCATCTCTGCAGCACAGCACTGGCAGGGATGTTCTGCTGCAGTCCCACCGCCTATTGCCTTTAAAAAAAAGTCACCAAAGGAGTGAAAACCACAGTGTTTCAAAAAGTTTGGAAGTCATGGGCACAGTCTGGAGAAGCTCTTCTGTGAGTGCAAGGAAGTCTGTATGTCAGATATTAAGGAAAAAAAGTGAGATCATTGCAGAGGTGTGAGTGACTGTGGCCTAGATTCTTTTTATAATGGATATGGGGACTTGATCATCTAGTCTGGGCTTTTGGGCACTTGCTGATGAAGTGAGAACCTGCTTTCAGACTAGTGAGTGCTTAGCCTGATTTACTCTGTAGTGAACTGTAGTGCAGCATACACTTCTTGTATTGAAGAATCTGATTCCCTGAATGGAGAGATAATAGATATGTATAAGGGATCTTAGACCATCTGTCATAGTTAATACTAATAAATAAGGGATATTGGACTCTGCAAAATTCCTGGAGTCATCAGCTGCATAGGAGGTTTGGTGGGTTGGGTCATTGACAGCTTAAAAGCAGCACTGAGCAAGTTCAGTTCACTGCAGTTTCCATAGGGCTGCAAATGTGCAAGTAAACATGTCCCAGTATAAGGCAGTAAATACATCAAGAATTGCTCAGATTATGTAGCATAAAATTTGTGTTTAACAGATGTCTTGGGAACTCTGCTGCTGCTTCCTCCATGCTTTGTTAATGCAACTTCACAGGCGAACCAGATTTATTACCAGTACTTTCCAAAAATCTCTTTGTAACAATATGTGAGACTTCATTAGAATCTGAGTGAAAATACCTTGCAAATTGTTTGAGGTTGGGAGTAAATCTAAATTAACCAATGGTCTTCTTCAGTACAGTAATTTCTGCACTGCTAATTAATAGTTTAAATATTTGATTTTTATTTCCTTTAGAAGTCTGGAAATGTGTGCCATTTTTCCTGTGTTCTAAGGTTATTTTATAATGCTTCCTTTCAATTTCTGTTTGCAGAAGCTGGTGTGCAAACAAATGGGAACAAAAGAAATCAGGTTTTGAAAATTGGACATGGAGGAACTTTGGACAGTGCAGCCACAGGAGTTCTGGGTAATGAAAAATGTAATTATAGTCATCAAAATATGATTTCAGGAAACATTTTCATGCTGGCATGAAATCAGGTGGAGGAACAATTTGGGATACACGTGGCTGGTTTGGGGGGAATGACAGATTGCTGTGAAGAATGGTCTGGGTTAAATTTCCTGTGCATATACTTCTACATGCATGTAATATGTTTCTTAACAGAAGGCTGTATTCTCCCTGCCTGCCTTCCCTCCCCTCCTCCAAATCCTGAAAAACTTCTGGGCTATTACATGTGGGAAAATACAAACTCTTATATAATGAATTGTAAAGTACCTGAGAAATTGATGGCTTTTTTAACTTAAGCTGGGGATTTATAGTCATCATAATTTGTTGAATTATTTTGTCTCAAAGTAATGCTGTTCTGGGATTTTGAGGGAGCTTTTAGGGCTACTAATACTTGCCAAATGAAAGATGTATAAGAACAATTCAGCTGCTGCTTTTTGGAGACTCAGCACAGAAAAAGTTTTAGCTCCCTGTCCTATCTTGCTTCATAAAGAAGAGTCTTCAAATACATTTTGTCTTTTAATTTTGATAGCAATCCATTTATTGAATTCTTTTGTTTTGTTAAATAACGGGATGTGCCAGTTGCTGGCGTTAAAACCTCAGCTGTGGCTGTGGTTATTCCCACATCATACTTTGTCACCAGCAGTTTTATTGATGAGTAACATGCAGACTACAGCTTGCTCAAGTCATAACCTTGTAGCTCTCCTTGGCTTGGAGAAATAACAGCAATATGTTTTTGCTGTTGAAAATAAACAGGTACAACTCTGAGTATACACTGAAACTCAGTCATACACTGAGTTTTGATGTATGACTTCCCTCAGGAAGAATTCAGCTTCAAGGGGAGGTTGGTTGCTGCGAGTGTTGCTAGAGGTCTGTAGCTGGTAATTGTCACTTGTGAGCATGGCAAAATCTGTCATTCTTGGGTTAGAAGGGAGCACTGTCTGGTTTGGTTCTGATTTCCTGTACTCTGTGGCCACTCACGAGAGAATTCAGCGTGCATTGCTGAAGCAGACGTTTTCCTTTTACACAGGTGTTCCCTTTGAGCATGCTGCTTCTCATTGTGCAAAGTCAACAGCACTGGTCCGTAGGAAAAGCAAAATCACTCGTGCTTTTTTAATTGCTTCTCCAACTGTTCCGATACCCAGCAGTGTCCAAAGCCTGCTTCTATGGCATGGCAGAAAGTATTTGGGCTTGGTGTGCTGGTATAGACAGAGAAGCACATCACCTTAGTATGCTCTGGGTGGATTGAAAAAAGGCACAGGATCTTTCATTCCACTGCCATACAAAATAGACAGGGAAAAATCAATGGTAGCTACATTGGAAGGGGCAAAACTGGAGAGGAATGGGAAAGGGAATGTGCCCAGATTTCTTGTGCACTCAGATGAGGTAATGAGGAGGGAGGGAAGGCCGCAACAAAAACAAGCTATTCAGCATATGTGTGCTGCTTTTCAGGATGGGGTGGTGGAGCAGAAATATTTCTTTCCTCATGGACATGAGCCTGATAGAAGTATTAAATTTTCTGAAACCCTTCTTGATCTGTACTGCTGTCTCCCAGGTTTTATGTACGGCATGTCTATAACTTTGTTCCTGGGAAATAATTGATACAGAGTCCTGCTTAGTGTGCCAGGTGTACTGCCAATAACTGAGCGCTGCTCTTTATCAGAAAACATACTTTTATATTTCTTCTCTTGCTGACAGCAGATGTAGATGAGGAAGGACCTTGGAGGCAGAGGTCAGTGATCTATGACATGTGAGAGAAAGGCAAGGTGGAGTCTTAGTGAATATCTTCTTTTGGTGTTATTCTAGGGCTGTGGTTCCAGTTTGCTGTTTCTTGCTGTATGATGGGAATTTTATTTGGCTTATTTTTATATGGCAGTAATGAATTATGCTTCCACAGTAGAAGAAAACATGAAAAAGTGTAAAAAAAAAATTCAATTAAATCTTTGTGCATTCAATGTAGTCTGGCAGGTGGGGTTTATGTCACCGTTCAACAACACACGTTCTCCATAAGCTGATGATTAATGCAGAAAATTGTTAGTATCTTGTTCACAAAAGCTTTCAATGTCTCTTTAAAATTATTCTGTTGAATCTCTTGACAGTCTTCAGCAAAGTTCAGCTCAGCTGTTGAGGTGTCACTTATGTCATCGTGTTGCAAGAAAAGTGCTTAGTTATGAAGTCTTATCTGTGTGCTTATCTCCTTTTCTCAGGCTTCTTGCAGTTCTTTCCTATCTGGCAAATAACAGGAACAGGTTCAACTGAAGGTACATGAAAGCACAAGGGCATGTGTGACTAAAAGCTCTCAGGAATAAGAGGAGTAGTAATTGAGAACAAGGAGGAATCTAACAAGTCTCAGAGCATAAAAATTGAGAAGCATTAGAACACAAGTAAAATTTTTTGTTTTTTTTAAAGTTCATTTTCAGTTTGATGGTTTTGGTCCTGGCTCTTGATTAATATGAAGCTGATTTCCTGAAAGCTCCCTTAACTCCTCTAGTTTTATTAAAATAAAGTACATAAGCTGTTATACATTCCATGAGTTATACACAAAACTAATTTCCTTCTAAAATTTTCTTCAGATTGCTGTATGTGGAAAAAATCAGTAGGAAGGCATTTTAAAGGAAAGCACCTTGTAAAAAGCTTTAAAATAAAATATAAAACACAGCTCTTTTTCTGTCTCTTTCTTTTATGAAAAGCTGACTGCTGTTTTTTAGAATACTGGTGTTAAGATTGAAATAACAGTAATCTGTACATGCACAGTAATAGGCACTTGGACCTTTTGATTATTTTGCTTGCTGTAAGCCTGATAAACAATTTCATTATGCTGTCTTGGCTGTGTTACTCTTGGTCACTATCAACCTTTAAAAGGACTATTTGGTTACAACGAAGGGTTCATTCATTATTGGTGAGCCATAGCCTTCATCAAACCAGAGGCAGTGTTAATTGCACTCTCCATTTCTTTGGTGATTAAAAGATAAATAAATGTAGGAGTTGAATTAAAGTATTTTAACAATAGATGAAGGTTATTTATCTTTTGCTTTAGACGTTTTTCCTTTTGCTAGTCCTATGTTGTTTGAACATCAGAGATGCTTTCTCCAAAGTGTTGCCTCTCTTCATATGCTAACAGCACATGAAAGGCTGGGTTTCTGACTAGCATAATATTTACTATTGAATGGTGTTGAAAAAGGGAACTGCAGGGCTGTTTTGAACTAGCATTTCTTCTCTCTTTGCAGTGGTTGGTATTGGAAAAGGAACAAAAATGCTGGGAACTATGTTGGCAGGTTCCAAGGTAAGGAATGCTAAATGACTTGTATCAGTGGGGGGTTTTGTTTGCTGTTGTTCTTTTTTCTTCCAGTGAAGAGCTGAATCAACATGCAAATATGTCAGCCATCCTGCATATCGAGTTCAGATGTGTATTTCAGCTCCTTTTTGCTGTTAGTCAGAAATGTGCTACTAAGACTTTAGTGTCCACACCCGTTATTTAAAAAACTTTGTTTGTCTTGGTTTTCTATGAAATGTTAATAAATACCAAATTACCATTTTACAGGAAGATTTCTATACTGTTTAGTGTATTAAAAGAAAGAAAAACTAATGGAGATGGCACTGAAACTGATGTTTTGGGGAGGTACTTGTGGATAACAGTTCAATTTTTGGTAATTTTCCTTATGTGTAGACAACTTAATTGTTATTTAGCTTGGAGTAACAGATGGTCTCTGTTTCTTTTCTCTCTTTTTAAATACCATGGGGCCTTAAGAGGCACTTTTTGGAATTAAGAGTGTTTTGGATTGCATTGCTGCTTTTTAGACGGATGGTCTACAAACATATCAATCGACACGGGTGAGAAGCCAAAGGTAGCAGAAGCCCCGTGGCTGCATGAGAGAATCCAGACCAGAGCCTTGACAGAGAAATTTTGTTCATTGCTGGTTTTGATTAATTCTGCTGTGTTAGTTTTACTTTGGTCACCCCCTGGACTGTAGGTGTTACATACACAAAAAAGTGCAAGTACTCCCAAGAGTAATCTGCCAGTGTTGATTCCTTCCTCCCTAGTCAAATCCTTTGGGTTTAGCCATTATTTTTACATGAGGAGTTTAGATAAGAATGACAGATGCAGAAATCAATTAAGCCTTCCAAATTTCATCTTACACTCAGGGAAAGTCAATAATGCATTGTGTTCTGCCATTTTTCCTATTCTCTTCTAATCTGAACACTTAAGATCTTTTACAGCTGCTGAACTGATAGCCTAAAGGTAGAATTTGATTGGCGATCTTCAGTTCAACTCAGAGGCAAATAATTTGGCAGAAGAGAGCCAGGATAAAAGAACACAGCTGTAGAGTCTGATCCAAAACTCGTGGTAGGCAGTGCCAGTCTCTGCACTGGCTGTAATGGGTTTGCATTTGGTTTGTATGAGTGCATTTCAGAGGCATCTGTGTTTTGGAACATGCAGTAAACAGCTGGCTTTGCAGTGGAAATGTAAGCAGTTACCACCTGACATCTCCTTTGAAAGAACTTTAAAAGAAGTCATAGATTTACTTCAGCTAAATTAAGTCATCATAGCTAAATGTGTAAATTGTTGATTTAAAAACACATAAAGCAATTGAATTATCTCTTAAGCTGGTGTTCACAGTGGAAACAGCTGTGATGGAAGAAGTACTTTCAACCTTTTTGGCAGAAGAGGATATGCACAGGTTCCTTGACAGCTTCACTGTGAAGTCCTGTAGCCAATAACAGGGTTATCCAGCCAAACCTTGTTCCCAGATGCCTCACAGGGGCTTAGAGCTGCTCCTGAGGGGCAAGGGAGGGGAGAATGTGCAGTGGGGGCAGCCTGGTGAGCTACCCCAGCCAGACCCATCAGCTCTCCCTAGGCCTTATGTGGCTGTGGGCTGTGGCCACTTAGTTCAGTGAGGCGAAGATACGTCTTTACAGAGATCAGCAGCTCTTCCACTGCAGCTGTTCTCTGTTCTCCTCCTGTGGAGAGAGTGTGAGATAACCTGGCATCCATGCCAGGTATGGAGTCTGCAGCATTTATTTGGAGCCTTTCCTGTCTCTGCCTTCCTGTATTCTATTTGTACCTCAATAAATTAGGCATGCAATAATTTGTGAGGCTTAAGGAAGTTGAAGGATCTCTCACAGATGTCTGCCTGTTGGGTTTTTTGACCATACTGACAACAGCATCTCATAGTGTATCGAGAGATAAATTCATGACTAAATAGGTTTGAGCATCCTTTTGCATTCCACGCCATGTGCTTGGAATTTATACTCTTATTTAATTTTTTCCCCCCACTATTTTGGATGCTGAAGTGTTTGTTGAAATGTGATGTTTTTCTTTTGTTCCTTTTATTGTTACAAAGATTCAGAGGAGCTGTCTGACCCTCTCTGGCCAGGATTTACTGTTTGCTTCTAAGAATGTGTCTTGTGAAGAAACAGTTCAGTCTATCATTGCTGGCAGCAGAGCTATGTGGAGTGGCCAGAACGTATGGTACTGCAGTAAACTCCATATGGTGACTCTGCCAGGAATTGGACTGTCTCTGACTTTTTCCCAAACATTGTGTGAAACTTTCCTGACTCTGTGTGGCAGCTCTGAGCATTATCACTTGGTGTGCAACTCACGCACGATCTGCAAGGAGTGTTACTCTTGATGTGTAAACCGGGTTCTTCATTGGTTTTGCCTCCTTAGGAATTAAGACAAACAGAAATGTGCAGCCAAGGGCAATACCTGCTTAGCGTTCCAGATTTCTCATTGAATTCTTAATATTTATCCAGAAATAAAAATATGCACAGTCTGGCTTAGATTTTGTTTGGTTGCCTTATTTTGTTTCAAGTGTTCCAAGTGAGAGGGAGAAGCTGAATGCTCTTGGATTTGGAATTTAAATACTGAGCATTTAATAAATGTTCCGTAGGAGAATTACTTTTTGTTCTGGGACTTGCACTTGGTCTGTTTGGACTTTTTGCACTTCAGTATTTTTAAAGATTTTTTTTTTTTTACCATGTTGACAAAATAAAGAGAGTAGAATGAGAAAATATTTCCTGCTTCATCAGTGGAATTAACATGAAGGGGGTAGACCAATATTTATTATGGTAAATTGTTTGTGAACAGCTCTGTCTTACGTATGACTTGTCTGTCTCAAACACAATGTAGAAGTGTGTTTTTCTGGCGGGGGAAATGGATTAGAAAATGTTAGCACAGTTTCCAAAGTGATAGTCTCAATTAAAGCCTCTCATCTATGAGAATATGCTGTTACATAGAAGCAGTGAGGGAAATGATCATGTGCTAGTCAGAGAAAAAAAAAAGAGCACTAAGCAATGAAATTCTTCAATAATCTAATACTTCCCATTGGGAGGAGATGTCTCCCAACACTTACAGTCTTTACAGAGAATTGAAACATTCAGATTTTAGTTCTGTGCTTAATTTGCTTATTTTTCAGTAAGATAGCACCTGGGTTCAGCCTAAGAGAATTTTAGTCATACTAGTGTGAATGAAGTCAGAACTTGGCCCTCCATCAAACTGTCCTTGAAATCTCTGCCTCTCCATGAATGGAAAGCTTGGGGGGTATTAGTTTTGTCTGGGTATGCAACTTCATGTCGTGGTCTGCCTACGAAATGCATCCCCAGGTGCTCAGTGGGAAGGAAGTTGCCTGGGTACTTTGCACTGGTGGCACAAGCTTGGGCAGTGAGAGGTTAAAATAGAAAATTTAGTCTGAAAAGTTGTGGCTTCTCCAGAGGGAAGCTATCCAAAAAAACCCCAAACCTGTGGGTAGAGTAAAACCCAGACTCCCAAGTGTTCACAAAGCCTAGAAAGGGAAGAGGACATTATGGGCAGAATGAAGATACATTGGTGACCTGATATGTGACAACTTTTATTTCATCTAATAGTTAAAATTTGTGTTCTTATGAATCCTGGATAGAAAATGAGTGCTGGGTCAGTGATAAAGTTTAAATCTTGCCAGTCACACTTGTATGGTGTGAGAGAGGGCTTGTCTGAGCAGGAATTGGTTCAAATCACCGAGCAGAACTTCTGAGATGTGGAAGTTACTTTTTGCAGTGTGATTCTGGGATTGGAGTTTGTGTATTGCAAAATTGTTTCTCTGGAGGGGTGGCAGAACAAAGTGTCCATCAACAAAGTTGTTTTATTAACTCCTGTGATCATCTTAATGTCCTAAAAATTAGGCTTTACTTTTTACTTCCTTAACTTCTCAAATATAAAGCTTTCTCCATGAATTAATTTTTTTTAAATTAAGTCCTTTGGTTCCATCTTTTGGCAGTGAGTTCAATGAATTAATAACGCATTAGAAAGCACATCCAGTGGTAAGGAGCAAAGCTAATGAAGCCTTTACTTGTGACTTGGTTTACAGCTTGTTAGGCACCAAAGCCCCACATGGACTTTTTGGTATCCAGTAATTCAGTGGGGTTCCCTCTGGACCCTTCTTAGTGGAAGCTGCAATAGATTTATTTCCTCTATCTGTCTGTTTTCAGGAGGCTTATAAGAACTCGGCATCTCTGAGACCTCTATTCTTCTGCCAACATTTGTGTGTTTGCACATTGACATGCACACCATGATGGTGTAAGTGCTATTTCTTTGGAAATTCTAATTTTCTTTTTAAATAGCCTCACTGTGCTTGTTTTTTGGGTTTTTTTCTGTTTAGTGTATTTTAGTGTTTGTGCTTCTGTTCATTTTTGAGTTGAAAGTGCAAGAAAATTGAGTTGACTTTCTTTTTGAAGGATCCTCTTAGTGCTGTGTACTCTTACTTTAGTCTTAAAAATTTCTCTAGGGTATCACCAGCTGAGCTCTTTGCTTCACTGTGCTTTCTTTTGAATTTGGTGAAACCTAACCCACTTATACAGTGCATAGGGCTGTGTTCTGTTCTCTTTTTCAGATTCTGATATTTTTAACATTGTCTTGGAAGGGCAAGATTTTCGGGTAGTGGTAATAATTTTATTAGACAGAAAACTTGGTGTTTGGATGTGCAAGCCCTCTCTCAGATCTAAAATAGAAGCCATGGACTTTAAGCATATTTCAGTTGTGTTCAGAGTTTAATGGAGTAGATATCGTTTAGACCACTTCTGAAATAAAAGGTAGGTAATGTTTGTGAGTGTGGTATACAAACAATTCGGTGTGGGTAAGCAGTTGTATAGGTAACACTCCAAGACTGCTCCACAAAGATAAGGCTACACTTTATTACCTGCTTTAATAAAATACATTAAGAAAACAGTTTTATCTCCTGAGTGGGGCAGCAAGGATTCGTTCACAAGGAAGCAGCCAAGCTCCCAGGCACAAGGCAAGGAGGACTGTTACTGCTTGCTTGATGATTCTTCAGCTCCCATCTTGCTTGTGTTAGCTGCTTTTGCTTTCAAATTGCAGTGTTAGCATATCCAACTGTATTTGTCTTGGAGAAATCCAAGTAAAAGTGGTTTGTTTGCTCTTTTCCCCCGGAAATTTTTCATCTGCAGCACATTCTCATTTTTCCCTCTGTGGTTTATGCAACAGGTTTATCTTCTCACACCTCTTTGTTCATGGTATCCTGTCCAGGTTGACCAAGAGTGTGACAGAATTTCTTTTTGTAGTGAGATGGGAGAGGTAACAAAGTGCAGTANGCAGTGAGTTCAATGAATTAATAACGCATTAGAAAGCACATCCAGTGGTAAGGAGCAAAGCTAATGAAGCCTTTACTTGTGACTTGGTTTACAGCTTGTTAGGCACCAAAGCCCCACATGGACTTTTTGGTATCCAGTAATTCAGTGGGGTTCCCTCTGGACCCTTCTTAGTGGAAGCTGCAATAGATTTATTTCCTCTATCTGTCTGTTTTCAGGAGGCTTATAAGAACTCGGCATCTCTGAGACCTCTATTCTTCTGCCAACATTTGTGTGTTTGCACATTGACATGCACACCATGATGGTGTAAGTGCTATTTCTTTGGAAATTCTAATTTTCTTTTTAAATAGCCTCACTGTGCTGGTTTTTTGGGTTTTTTTCTGTTTAGTGTATTTTAGTGTTTGTGCTTCTGTTCATTTTTGAGTTGAAAGTGCAAGAAAATTGAGTTGACTTTCTTTTTGAAGGATCCTCTTAGTGCTGTGTACTCTTACTTTAGTCTTAAAAATTTCTCTAGGGTATCACCAGCTGAGCTCTTTGCTTCACTGTGCTTTCTTTTGAATTTGGTGAAACCTAACCCACTTATACAGTGCATAGGGCTGTGTTCTGTTCTCTTTTTCAGATTCTGATATTTTTAACATTGTCTTGGAAGGGCAAGATTTTCGGGTAGTGGTAATAATTTTATTAGACAGAAAACTTGGTGTTTGGATGTGCAAGCCCTCTCTCAGATCTAAAATAGAAGCCATGGACTTTAAGCATATTTCAGTTGTGTTCAGAGTTTAATGGAGTAGATATCTTTTAGACCACTTCTGAAATAAAAGGTAGGTAATGTTTGTGAGTGTGGTATACAAACAATTCGGTGTGGGTAAGCAGTTGTATAGGTAACACTCCAAGACTGCTCCACAAAGATAAGGCTACACTTTATTACCTGCTTTAATAAAATACATTAAGAAAACAGTTTTATCTCCTGAGTGGGGCAGCAAGGATTCGTTCACAAGGAAGCAGCCAAGCTCCCAGGCACAAGGCAAGGAGGACTGTTACTGCTTGCTTGATGATTCTTCAGCTCCCATCTTGCTTGTGTTAGCTGCTTTTGCTTTCAAATTGCAGTATTAGCATATCCAACTGTATTTGTCTTGGAGAAATCCAAGTAAAAGTGGTTTGTTTGCTCTTTTCCCCCAGAAATTTTTCATCTGCAGCACATTCTCATTTTTCCCTCTGTGGTTTATGCAACAGGTTTATCTTCTCACACCTCTTTGTTCATGGTATCCTGTCCAGGTTGACCAAGAGTGTGACAGAATTTCTTTTTGTAGTGAGATGGGAGAGGTAACAAAGTGCAGTATGTGACATGCCCATTTAAAGAAAGTGGATTGTAGCTACACAAAATGTCACTCCTTTGCCTCTGTTCAAGGCCAAAGAAATTACTTTGTTTCCTCACAAGGGAGGTAGAAGAGGGAAGAAGGAGATGGTAGGGTTATCTCCTGGGGGTAGGAGAGAGCCTGGTAGAGGATGTGTTGTGGCATGTGGAGGGGTTAGTGTGCGGTAACATCATAGTGTGCCAAAAATCCAGTATCTCTGTTGAGTCCTTGGGTTTTCTTGAACCCTGTGGAGTTATGAGTTTTAGCTCCCAGGCTTGTTTTGAAAGATGTTTTATGGGTTTTCCTCGAGGAGCAGGACTGGCAAACTGGAGATGGAGTGACTCTATTATGAGAGGTGTTAACCCATGGGCAGATGGATGTGCTTCAGCCCTTGTAGGCTGGCTAGGTGAGTTCTCCCTGGCACATACTGGTTGCTTAATTTCACCCATTTAGTTACCATTTTGAGGAAGTATATTACATTCCTGAAATATAGGTACAGGACAGAGGAGTCTTGACATTTCTCTTCTGTGGTATTTGTTATGTTATTGTGCAAACATTCAAGGAACACTTCCTCATATGTTTGCACAACACAGTGCAAAGATGTCTATTAATAAAACTTGTCCTGCTTAATGTCTGTAGCCTGTAACAGCTACATCTAGGAATTGCTATAATGGTTTTGTGGGGTTTTTTTAACCACTACTGGCACCTGAGAAGGTTTTTGCTGAACCAGAACTTTGTACTGTAACTCCATGAGTTCTCTGGAGCCGAGGAGATTGGTTCAGAGATGCATTGTTGTGTATGCAAACTTGGCACTGGTTTCTATCCTGTGTATTACTTTACCTTATTGACAATGAATTTCTTGTTCCCCAGATGCCTCAACATGTTAACTGGACATCAGTGTCATTTTGTGAAAGTGTGGTTGTCTTCCTTATTTTGTCGCAAGGAAAATGCTTACATTAGAGGAAGGCTGGGAAAATGCATGAATGAAGTTGGTTTTGATGTGTTTTGAGAATGTGTAGAAGGTGTTATCAAAACTTGACGTGGTGTCTGTACAAAACAAGTTGCACTGAGAGAATGCTAAGCCTGCACAGTGGGGGATGCATTAATTGGGAAGGGCTAAAATGTTAGAGAGATGTAATGGCCTTACACACTCTCAACATGTTTAATTATCTGTTACTACAAAACATATACATTTTTAACCCGGTTTGTTTTGGTAACAAATCATAGGAGAAGAGGCTGATTTTAGTATCTTGTCTTTTCTGCCCTGCCCAATATCCCTAAACCAAAGTTGTAGAAGAAGAAGAAGAAGAAGAAGAAGAAGCTGTTGAGTAGTATAGATACATCCTGTACTGCAGTGATACTATTAGTAAGCTGGCTTAACATGCTGTGTACTGCTCAAGTCTCTTTTATGCTCACCCCTGAGGCCTAATCTATTAATAGCTCAGCTTCATGCTCTATTAATATTCACACTCTTTTTTAAACTGTTGAAAATCTTGAGGAGACTGCACCTATTGTGCTGCTTTTTCTTTCCCAAATGCTGAATATTTTAAGAGCATATTCTGGTGTGATTTTTCTCTTCTTCCGTTCACGAGGTCAGTGGCACTTTCTTCCCTCTTGACCTTCCTATAATTGTGCATATGGCTGTGCTACATGTGCAGTTCTTGCTTGGATTCATTAATGAAAGCAGGACTGCACGTGGCAAGGCTTTTTTTCCTCATTCTTCATGAAAATCACAGAAAATAAAAAGGATGGTAACCAATTTAGATTAGCCATTCTACACTGTTTCTCTTAGGGTTCATTTCTAGTAATTTGGAGATGCTCTTAGCTCTGCCTTTTAGAATTTGCTGTATCTTGGCCTTAGCCATGCTTTTGAATTCAGCTAAAGGCTTTCGTGCATTCAGTTTTATCTGTGATTTTGTATGTAGCTATAAAGTCTTACCCTTCTGGAAGGACTGTCTTCTATTCCTGGCAGCGAATTATGTATTTCCTTAAAACTCAGTTTCCCAGATAGAATTTGGAGGTCATCTTTCTTTATTTTGTTTTATCTGTGATACGGGTACTAGAGGACAGAATGATGGAACAGGTATTAAAGCTGAGGATGACATTTAAGAGCCAACCTGAGACATTTTGATGAGTGAGGGAGGTTTCCACAGAGAGCAGTTGCCAGGAGGGTTTGCATAAAGAGACTGGGTTTCAAACAGCCACTTTTGCACATTAACCTGCATCCCCTTTTGGATGTTGTGAGCCCATACTGTGTTTGTAGGTGATGTGGCCTGGTGCTATCTCAGGTGTTGCAGTGTTCCTGTTACTGTTGGCATTGTTCTCCCACCTGCCCCCTTTCCTGCACGCCCTCTGACACCAAAATTTAAACTTGATACAGTTTTTAGCTAACAGCTTAAAGCTTGTCTGAGCTCCAGGCAAAGTATCTTCTGTGGGTTCCCCTATTATAGGGGGTTCTAGTCCTTCCCATGGAAAGTCTAGTCATCCCATGATGTTTGAACTCTTTAAAATAAGCTGACATAAGAGATCAGGAAATCCTGTTAGTCCACGAAGTAAAGATCAGATAGTTCTTCAGCAGTGACAGTACAATTACAGCAACTAGCAGTAAATGCAATTTAGTGCAGGCTTAGCACTAAGTCAGCTTTTTCTTTTAGGAGAAGAAAAATAATGGTAGAGAAGTTGTGATGTTTATGTATATCAAAAGGTCATGTTTGGTGTTTGATAATTTTGAATTTGCTCTATTGTAAAACATGAAACTCCTCCCTCATCCTGCAATCTTTCTTTTGCCCTCTGTGCAACCTGCTATTAAGAGATTAGGGCTCTGTACTTTTAATATATTGGAATCTGCTTAGTGAGAGTGCTTTGTTTTGGAAAATAATTGAAACTATGGCAACCCTTGGGGTTTTTTCCAGCTTATTTGTCTACCTCATGTACTTCTCCGTTTTGGTGGATGATTAGCATACTGGAAACCACTGGTAGCTGCTAATGTTATACAAACAGCAAAATAAGTTCTGTAAATATTAAATCCAGAACTGGTTATTTGTGCTTTAGAAATCGTTGAACACAAACTGAATGTCATTCCAAAACTGAGAGTTTAAGGCCTCTTCACTATCTCAGTGGCCTGAGTCTACAAAATTGTAAGTGCAGAGCAAATGGTTTTGGCACAGGAGCACTAATTCTGATCGGTGCTTGCCTGCTGTGTGCTAACCCTGATTTCCCCCAGCTTCTCTAGAGCACTGGTTTTATGTTTGTTTTTGTTCAAACTTGTTAGCCACACGAAGACATCAGTTTACATAAATTGAATTTCTGTTTCTATTGAATATGACTTTTCTTTCTCAGCTTTCAGTCTCTTGCACAGGGGATTGTAGCCTTTATTTATTTCTTTTCCTTTTGCACTTCTGTGTTCAGTTGCTGCTGTGATTAGAAAATGGGTCATCCTTGGATGAACTCTATGAACTGCCTCTTCCAGAGAGCTTTCTTGCCTGGGAAATTCTTGTAGTGGGAGCCATCTTAAAGTCTTCCTGACAGCTACTGGTGACCTTGTTTCATAATTACTTGTGTTTCTGTCTAGCTCTTCCAGAGTGTTGCTTCTCCATGTATGAAAAAGCTTTTAAAACACGTTATAATTTAAGATTTCAAGTCTCTGGCTTCTTTCCAGATAAAACCTCGATGTCTCAACAGTTAAAGCTGAGAAGCTCTGTTGCATGGTCTGTCTGGCATTTGCACTGATAAGTGGGGCAGACATGCCTGGCAGTCAGCCCAGGGCCTTCAGCCTCCTGGAGCCCCCCCGGGTTGTGCAGCTGAAAGCTCTGCTGGCTGTGCAGCCCCTGAAATGGGAGGAGATTCTTCTTCCTTCTCCTCCTCTTCCTCCTTTCCCAGTTAAATATGTATACAGATAAAATCTTGCCTTTATTCTCTCTCTTTTTATGGATATTCTTTCTCTTTCTGTGTTAGTCTTAAGGACTTCTCTGAAACCGGGTATGAAATTAAAAAAGCCAAATTATAGCTATTCTCTTACTAAAAATATTATTGTAAACATATGGTTTATTATTTGTGAGAATGTTGACTGTGCCCTGTGGTTATGACAGTAAAACAAAATTCCTCTTCCCAAGACCTTTGAGATTTATTAGAGGTTTGTAATTTGTTTCTTATAGGTTCCTGTAATCCTGTTTTGTATCCAGTGCTGGCTTTTTATGACATGTTTCTTTCTGGTCATGGCTATGGTGCACATGCACGACCACCCAAGCATTTCCCTGTCTGTCTGGTCTTGTTGGGGTTGCATCCAGCACATCCCCCAGTCTGTGTGACAGAGTTTGTGCATTATCATTGACAGAGTGCAGTGGATTGTCACTGTAAAGTGTCTTCTTAAGGCTGTCTTCTCACTGCTGTGAATTGTGGAGCTGCTTGTACTCAAGGGCTTCTGATCACTTCGCTGCCTTTTGTCTCACTTGCCATAATAGTTTTCTTTTTTTCAAGAAAATGGTTTTCTGACCGGCTGAGAGAAGCAGCCATTCCCTAATGCAGGACAGTTTTGGAAAGGTCTGCTTGTCCTCAGGGTACTGCTGTACAGCTGTGAGGCTCTGCTTTGGGACCAGCCCACCATTCTGTGTTGGATTTAATGCACAATGCTGCAGCGCTTGCAAGTCGTGACTGGGAATGCTGCATCTCAGCTTTTAATGTGCTACACTTGCATGTTGTGCAATCCCATAGGGAAGTTGAGGTGCTGCTTTTAATCTCTACATGATTTGGGTCCTGGTCTCTTGAGATGAGTAGAGGGCAAGGATGTAGGGGCTGTTGACTGGCAGAGTGTTCTCTGAGGAGCTGCAATACAGGGACACTTTCTGTCACAGTCTGTGCTTGTCAGGCTTTGCCACTGCCTGCAACACCTACTACCTTGCTTTTTTTGTGTCGGGTTGAGTGGGTTGAAGGCAGAGTGTTGTGAGCAGTTGCTTTCTGTGTTCCTGCAGTGATTTGTAATTTGAGAGTACAGGGAGAATGCCCCTGGATGTATTTTATAAAACTGGAAGAAATAAACGATTGCCAGCACAGGTGAGAAAAGGTCACTGAACACTTATTAAATGACTCAGAATCCATTGGGTGCTTCTGAGGGCAGTGTGAGTGAGAGTCTAAAGAGTGTTAGTGCTGAATTTTGACACAAATAAGTCTGGACTCTCATATTATCTTCTACAGCCCCCAGGTTCTGCACCCTACCAAAGGGGAGGAGGTAAACCTTATCCTGTGGCAAGTAAGAATTATGATATATAGTTGTAGATAGCCAAGGGCACTCCAGAGACTGATCATAAACCAACTGTAATTCTTAATTTCCTGACCTGTTATAGCCTTCTTTGTGGATTATTGCATTGCTGGCTTGAGTATTTTTTGACTCTTAAAAGGGTCCTGTAAGGAATGGGGATTTGTGACTAACGTTTAAGGGCGTTCCTTTTACAAACAGCAAACCTTTTTGCTCTTTTTGCAGAAATTAAAGGGGAAATGTTGAGATTTGGATTGTATTGTTCATGCAGTTTGTATTTACATACAAACAGATGAGACATTATCTCTCTATTGCTGGCAGGTCAAATATAACATGTTATTGTAACAGACAGCCTTAAGCAAGATAGCCAAAAGCAGAATTAAAGGAAAGGAAGTAATCTAAACTGAAGTAGTATGGGTGTTTTGATTTGGAAACACCAGAAGATAGAGTGTGAGTTTTCAAACTTTCAGTTTTAGAATTTTACTGAACTGCTGAGATCATTCATCATGCTTAGGATAATGATGATCTGCTCACATGTTTTTATTAACGTCTAGAATAGGTGCTGAATAGTGTCTTTCTGGCTATGCTATTAAATGTTCAGAACCAGATCATTAAATGTCTCAGAAAGCAGTCAGTTTTATGGTCTTAAAAGCTAATATAATAGTAAAAGATAATGTACGTTAAAGTTTATTTAAGTATTTGTTATGGAATGGCATTCATCCATTTTTCCTTTTGTTTCTTTTTTCGTGCATTCCATAAGCGTGTAAACTTCAAGAATTTTATTTTAAAATACCTAATATTGCAGAGTTATGAGACATCTGCTATATTTAGGGAAAAAGTAGCCCTAATGTGGTGTTGTGGTTGAGCCTGGCAGGCAGGTAAAACACCACACAGCTGTTTACTCACTCCTTGGAGTGGGATAGAGACAGAATCAGAAAAAGGGTAAAACTCGTGGGTTATGATAACGGCAGTGAAGGAAAGAAGAAAGGAATAAGTGTAATGAAAATATGCGTTATCAACACTGTTTACAGCATAAATCCAAAGCGTAGTGTCGTACCAGCTACTATGAAGAAAATTCACTGTATCCCAGCCTAACCCAGCACATGAAGTAAGCAGAGAATACAGTTATTTTTATATTAGAGCCTGCACTCTGCTGCCTTTTGTCTGACTATTTCTGCTGCTTCCATTTTGTGGCAGTCGCTTGAAGAAATACATCGAAGTGGCAGGTTGTCACATGGAACAAAATCAAGGCATGTCTTACTAGTCCAGTGGTGTGGGTGTGATTTATATGCCTACACTGTTATTACTTGAGCTTGTTTGTACTTTGCAAGTACATGAAGCAGGATGCTTTGCATCTCAGAGTAAAATGTTAGTGCTTACGCCTGTTTGGATGTGTTCCAGTAGGATTTGGTCAGCCAGCTTCTAAAAGATACATCCTCAGATTTGTATTAGTTCAGCTGTGAGTAAGTTCACTGGAACCTTACTGGGAAATAGTGGAACAGCGATTTTTCTCTCCCAGGCTTTATTTGAAGGCCTCTGGGCTTACCATAGAGGAGCTGAGGGAAATGGAATGGGAGAGGCAGTGGGTCAGACCATCGACGTAATACCTGATGGTATCCCTAAACTTGACTCAGACTCATGTTACAGAGTGTGCTTGGTGTGTTGACAGCCTTGTGACAAGTCATGGAGCAGCTGGTTCAGGGGAAGCCTCTGTCAGCTTCAGCAGGTTCTGCTGTATGCCCAGAGCATGGCAGTTCTTAGGATGAAAACGTGGGAAAGGAGGGCATCGGGTGAAGTGCAGTAAGGCCAAGAGCTACTGCCCTGCAGCCAGGTTGATTCCTTCTTGCAAACTACAAACACGTATACTGAGGAATTTTTTAGAGAAGGACACCTAAAAACGCTGAAACAAATATTAGAGAACCCACGATGAGCAGAGATGTTACTCAATGACCTTGAACTCCTTGTGCTGGTCACAAGGTCCTTACCAGGTTCCGGGAGTTCAAAGCTGCAGGTTTTCATGGCAGAACCATTGTAATGTTTTGTTTTGGCTGTGGGTGTTTTGCTTTCACAAGTGAAGGTCTTTGTGTCTTTCTTTTTTTTAATGTGCAAAGGAACAGAAAAATTGTCTGTGAAAGGTACTCCTCTATGTGCCTTGCTTCAACCATGACATATGACACCCCACAGAGACTTTGATGTTACTACCCTATTATTTTCTTTATGGTATTGATGTATTTGTAGTAAAAATTACATTCCATGTTGCTTCTTCCTGGGGTTTCTAAAACTGAAATCACAGGCACATGTAATACAAGATTTACCTTTTGTTTGATTCAATGTCTTTTCATCTTGACTTTTGCTTACCCAGAGTTGCTGGATTGACCACTTAGGCAGTATTCTTCCTGTTCTGATTTGAAGTAGTTGGTAGTTGCAGTCTTTATTAAAAAAAAAAAAAAATCAAAAGAAACAACCTTGAAGACCTGACTCATTAATAATCTCTCTTATTCCTTCCCAGAAATACACTGCCATTGGAATGCTGGGCAAGGCTACTGATACATTAGATGCTACAGGAAAAGTAACTGAAGAAAAACCTTATGGTAAGCATAAATGTGTCCATACACTTGATGTGATTTGAAGGCATAAGTGGTCTCTGTCACAGGAAGGCGGAAGAGATGTTTGGGACTCTGAATTAAGTTTAAATGTGAAATTAAACTAAGATTATTTCATCTTCAACTTCAGTGCTCATATAATTCAAACCAGCTTCATGCAATTATGTCCAACACAAGTGCTCATTTCTGCTGGAAAAAACAAACCAGGCATTAGATCAGGAGGGAGGAAATAGAATTGAGCAGAACTGTGCCATTTTAAATCTTTGACTGGCTGACAAATGACATCCTGTGTCCAGTAATATTTTCCTCTCTCAGAGTGTAGTCCCAGGAGTCCTCTCTTAGTGAAACCCTTTAAGGCCAGTGAAGGAATAAAGGACTTGGATCTTCCCTCTAGGACACCACTTTACCTACAGACTGCTTAACATTTAATGGGGATGGCATAAACTACATTCTGCATATGGCTATCTTCCAAATCTTGGTCTTGCTTGCATCTTTAATAAATGAGATTTTCTGACTGACAGAGCACAGTGCAAGGGTTTAAGGCGTCTGAACTCATCCTGACTGTGGCTTTGAAACTATGTCTTAGAAACAATGTAGAACTAAGCAGGAACATGGTAAATTTATTTGTTTTTAGTTCTTTCACAACCTTGGGGAAAAAAATTTAAAAAATAATAGGTAACCAGTTGCTTAGCAACTTTACAGGTCTTACATTCTTTGTGGTCCCTGGTACATTAAGTAAATAATCTTTTTTTTCATAGCACGGTGAGGAAGATAGCCTGAATTTCACTTCTCACTCCCAATCTCCTTTCTTTTGCAGTTTTCCTTTTCTCACGAGGCAGGCAAGCACGAGTTTCTTGTCCACATTCTAAATAGTGTTATTTACTAGGCAATATTCAGAGATGTTAGATCATTTATTTATGCTTCAAGATGAAGTTCTAAGTCTCTAAGCTTCTGGAGGACTAAGCATCCATATGGTGATAGAGTTGCCAATACTTCATGATGGTTGAATGAAGTGATGATTCACTTTCTTGATATTTGTCTGTCCCTCTCAAGGTGGAGTTTTGTGGTTATGCTGCACTAAGAAGTATTCAGAGATGCTTGCTCACATGTGAGATGTGAAATACCGTTTCAAATAGCTGCAGCTTCCATGGTCAGTTAATTAAAAAAGAAAAATCAAAATCTGGTTTTTGAAATGCTAGTTTTGCTTTTTTTATTTTGTGTTGTTTACTGCAGACAGAATTTAGAGTGTTGTTTTTGTGTGTGTTTCTCTCCCTGGCAGCTCCTGTTACAGCAGTTTCCACCTCTGCACTGCCTCCTCTGTCATGGTGGTTTAGACTTTCTGTTAGACTGTGTGCTTGGGGAACTGATTTGGCTTAAAAATACCCCCTTTTTCTGAGTTGCTTGTCATTTTGAACTGGGGTTGGTTGCATGATCCAGTTCACCATGTGGTCTCATGAAGAGCAGCATTGGCATTGGTGGGGCACTGCAGTTTTGGGTGCACTGCAGTTCCCTTTTGCCAAAGGTGATAGCTGAAAGAAATGCTCCTGACATTGGTCTCAGTTGCTTTCCATGTTGGTGCGAATCAGTCAGATGTGATTTCTTCAGAAAGAAAAGAACATGAATACTGCTTTTTTGTTCTCCATGGTACCTACATGTTTTGTATTTCTCATCTTTTCCAGTGTCCAAAGCAGCTTGATTTTCTGCAGGATACTCTCTTTGGCCCACCATCCCTAATTTCTAACCCTAATAGGTACTGCAAGGAAAGGCAAACCAGATATTTGAACTGAATTTCAGTTTTCTTTTGACACCTACAAGAAGAAGGTGCTTCTCACCGTGGAGAAGCAGAGTATCTGCAAGGGAATATAAGTCTTGCAGTGCCAACATCATCCAGGATTGGGCCTTAGTGCAGAGAAGGCCACTAAACCAGTTTGCAAGATGTATGAAACTCTTCTTGAATGACTTCATTGGAACGTAAGAGGAAAGTGCCTGCTGAAAGTTGTCAGCAATATTAACTCTGAGAAAGTGTTACTTTCAGTCCTCAAAGTGTCCCTAGACAGCAGCTTAGGAAGCAAACTGTACAGTTAGTCACAATGACAGCATGTACTGAAGAGAGCTCCTTGCTTTTAACCCCTTCTGAACTTCTCATGGCTTTTGATTTCCTATCAGACAATGAATTTGTATTTCCATGTGAAATTAGGTTATGGTTTCATCCTACTGCCAAGCTGTCAGATGCTGAGTTTGGAAGCAAGTAGCATTTTGTATTCCTCTGATGCTTTTTTGAGCACATTAATGTTAGTAGCCCTTTTTAATATTTGTAACTGTGTACAGGAATGTACACCCTGAAACCCACTTCCTCCCAGCTGCCTACAGGCTATATCTAGACATGGGGAACAAAACTAATGAGGCTTTTCTCAGGTCTCTGATGATTATGCTGAAATATATGTTTAATAGAGCTACCTGAATGATTTGGAAAGTGTAGTCCTTTCAGGATTCTGCTTGTCTGTTTTTACATAATTTGTGCTGGGCCAGACTGAATTGAGGTCATCTGCTGAACTTCTGTTACACTGTCATGGGTAATTCTTGCATTCTCTTTTGGAGTAAACAAGCACAGGGAAGAATCACCCTTCAGTGGAGGCTTTTTGAGGTTGTGGCACAATTGGCACCTTTTGGTTTGGTAACTTTATTTTCCTTCCTTTGTAGGAGAAAAATCAGTCAATAGTCACCAGTGTCCAAAAGCACACTAGATCTTAGCAAACTCATCTGTGAATGTTTACTTTGATAACACACCACACAACTCTTGGTTGTTACTGGCTTAATGCATCATTTTTCACATGGGGATTTATTTTTCTCCTGAGACAGAGGTTGCCTGTATCACGAGTGGCTTCCTCAGAGGCCACATGCAACCTCTCAGTCAGGGGAATATGAGCTCAGAGCCAGAACTGAACTCAGGTGTCTCATTAAATGCCCTGGCCACAAATGTAGTTCATGGGGTGAAGATTGGAAGGAGAACTCCAAGGGGCACTTGTGCCTAGGTCTTAAATACTGAATTCTAACCTGAAGCAACATGGGGTTCACAAGAAGGCTGACAGGATCACTGTCATGGAGCTGGGCCATGATGACTTTCCACCATGTAGTTTTGTTGTGACATTTTGCTAAACAAGATTGAAATAACCATGTAAGAAACATTTCAGAAGATTCTATACACTTCAGAGTTACTAAACAATTGATTTTGTTGTTCCTAGCCTGTGTTCTGATGTAAATTGGTCTCTCTCAGCATCTCTGACTGAATTTTGTACCTTGTGCCTTGCAACCTTGCTGTTAGTAACATGTCTTGAGACAGCTGCTTGGGCCTAGGGACAGCATCTGCTCTTGAGGCTGCAAATTGTGCTTTGCAGAAGTGGGTACTGCAGGACCATCTCCCAGAGCTGCTGTGGAAAGAAATTTCGTCTTTTTTACTTACAGCATGAATTACATCTGGTTTTTAAGGTTTGCAGGTAAAGGTCTGTTTCAAAATACAACGAAGGCCCAATGAATTTGGTTGGATTTTGTTCCAGAATGCAGTTGACTTAGCAGGAATGACACTAATTAAATGTAACTTATGAGAAACAGGGCTAGTCAAACCCTAGACAGCAGAAATGCACTGAAGTGCACTGTGATTACAGATCTTATGTTTGCACTCTCTAAACAAATTAGGGATGAATATCATCTCTGTTGAATAGAGCTTCAGAGGACCTGTGCAATCAGCTACTTAGATTATAGCCTTCCGATAAAAGTGCAACAGATGTGTATGTGTACTCTTAAAAGAAAGTACATTGCCTAAACCAGCTGTCTTTCTTTTAGAGAATTTTGTTAGTAAAATTGCCTTACTTAATATATAACTATACCCCAGAGTACATTTGCAGGTTGGTTGTTTGACAGGGAAATTTGATGTGTTGTTTCAGATACAGTCTTTTTCTCCACCAGTGGTTTTGTTCTCTAATAATCTGTTGTATTTTTCCCTGCAGTTAGGCTCTCTTAGAGAGAACTTCCTGGGGTTAGATGAGCATTTTATTCTTTTTGGTGTTTGTTAAAAAAATAAGAATATTCCAAGTGCTGTAGTTTTTTATATAGTTTCTGATAAAGATGAATTTGCAGCCTCAAGAGAGGGAAATTGCAAAAGAAAACGTTTAGGAGGATTTTGCCCTTCTGAAATTATCCAGATTGTTCTGATCACCTTGGACAGTTTGTTCTGCTCCTTTTGTGATAATTCACATTCCTGCCTACAGTCTGTTTTTTATCTTTCTTCTTTGGTGTTTTTCACCCCATTTAAATTCAGAAGAGAGGGAACTCCAACTTCTGTCTGTTTGCAGAATGTGATTGATGCCATTAGTGCCATGGGAATAATCAGTGCTACCATACTGACTGTTTTCTTTCCACAGACCAGGTAACAAAAGGAGATCTTGAAAATGTGCTGCAGAAGTTCACAGGGGACATCATGCAAGTTCCTCCACTGTAAGTTCCATGCTATTCAGACACTCTTGACAGTTGTGTTCAGCTGTCAGGACTTGCCACCAGAAGTCAGTTCTCTCAGAAGTATTAAGACACATTTTGACAAGAGGATAGAGGCCAGGCAGTCAGGAGTTTAACAGTTACAACATTTGCAGGTTATGCCTGTTTGAAGATCAGCACAAATGGTGACCTGGAGTCTGAGGGTGTTTTGGGTAAATGTAAAGTAGCAAAAGTCTTAAACAGCTTTGCAAGGCTTGTCCTCTATCCTGTCCTCCAGTCTTACTGACATGTCTGTGGAAGTGCCTTAAATGACTTTGAGTTAGTGTTCTGAAAACTTAGAGTATGAATGAGTGATTAGTGGCTGAGCTTCTGTAGCTTAGCAAATTTCTTCTGGTCAGGTGAGCCACAGTAGCTGGCAGTGTGCATGACTTAGCTTGTGACAGATGGCTTTTATGGTGATTTAAGCTAACCTGCTTTCCTTTGCATTTGCCATGTGTCACTTACTGTGGTTCCAGCATGAGCCCTGTAAGGTCAGTATTGCCCCACGTGTTCTGCTTCATGTGACCTGTTTCCAACTGTACTCTACTATTGTGAGCAAGATCTTTTTGGATTTTTCTATGGTCATCTTTCTGTCATGAACAAAGTTGGAGCTTTGGATAAAGTTCCATGTAATCAGTGAAATAAGTTTCTTTGGTTCTGTAGTGGTTCCCTAAGCATCCTAGAAATTGGCAGCTGCTGTTCAGGAAAGACCCTGGTGTGAGACAAGGAAAGGTGCAATGTAGAATTACAGGGGCTGCCCGAGTGGCTTCCAGTGCTCAGCTTAACATGACACTGAAACAGAGGATGCCCTGCAGACTTCTGAGACACAGGATGTTAGAGGCAGCTGCAAGTGTTATAACCCTTATAGAAACCCTTTTATTTCATAAACTGCAAAGTGAGTGATGCGATGCTTTTAAATCTGTACAGCAAGAGAGGAATACAGGACCATCTCTTGTTTTCTGGTTTATGGAGCTACTGGTAAATGGGATGATTCTGTGTCCGAGAGATTTCAGCAGCACTTGCTGGGTTTTTGTGGGGTTTTGTGAGTACTTGGATGGGAGTAAAATGCGTGCTACTCTAGTACGATATTACCAGGATGTGGAGAATGGGAAGCCTGTTGTATTACAACCGTATGACATACATTTTCATGCTCTGTCTGATCAGCTATTCTGCTTTGAAGAAGGATGGAGAAAGGCTTTCAACTCTGATGAAGAGAGGGGAAGCAGTGGAAGCAAAGCCTGCTCGGCCAGTAAGAGTGTACAGCCTTTCTCTCCAGCAGTTCCAGCCACCACTGTTCACGCTGGGTAAAGGTCACAGATTATTACATCGAGCGATGCTCCCAGCTTGTTAATGTTTATTTACACTCAGAATGGGACTAAGAGAGTGAAAGGGGTTTCATTTCACTCAGCTACTTATTTGGTGTGAGCCCACGTGCAGAGACTTTCACTTTGCATTGAAAGCACCGTATTTTGGTTTTAAGTTAAGCTGATTATATCTAATCTCTCAGTGAGGGAAAATTCTGAGAGACCGGTCAGGGGATTATTTGCATCTGTCCATGATTTTGCAACCTCCAGCTCATTCCTCTCTCAGGTCTGCTTACTTCATTTTGCCATTCTTTTACACAGATGCCCAGACCTGCTGGCATCTCTCCCAGGACCAGTTTCAGTTACTGTCAGGCCCCTTACTTGTTGAGGGGGCAGGATCTTATCCTTCCTTCTGTCATTCATCAAGAAACTTGGGTAGTACATTAAGAAGCATATTAATAAATAAACCAAAAAGACTGTTGTAAATGTTTAATGCTACTGTAAGGTCAAGA
Source organism: Oreocharis arfaki (assembly GCA_013398015.1). NCBI lineage: Eukaryota > Metazoa > Chordata > Aves > Passeriformes > Paramythiidae > Oreocharis > Oreocharis arfaki. Next base: position 1,251,815 of record VZRR01005613.1, on the reverse strand, counting down.
TGATGCCTTGCATTGATCTGTCTGCCCAGTTGATCCCCAGTCCTGTGATGGAGCAGCTGTTTTATGATGAGCAGGTATGAGTGACAGAACTCAGTGCTGTGTGACTTCAGCCCTTACTTTATGGTTGGGTGACAAGTAGCTGATCACTGGCAGAGGGGGAAGGGAAGGGCTGAGAGAGCAGGGAAAGTTAAAGGTGAATTTTAAAATTTTAATGGAGCTGCCTGTCTGCGGTATCTGAATAGCACTGATAGTCAGTTTAGGCTATACTTGAAATAACTTGCTTTCATCATTAGAAATATGAATCAACCTAAAATACTTAAAATGAATAGGACTGAAGCATTTCTTGACATACCATAGTAGGTACTTAAATTCTGGTGAGTTAGTACAGTTGCCATTTTATTTTCTTTTCCTCCTGTCTAGCTTAGCAATCTCACCCTCACATATGTTACAGGATGAATAATTGATGTTGCATCCTATAAATATTTTATCACTGGGTTGTTTGCTTAGCACATTTTTACATTTATGTGGGGGCATGGCTTCTATGTAAAGTAGATTTCACATGGCACTGGCAATTTACCATGTCACTTTTAACATTCCAGATGTTGAATGTGGTGGTGGCTTTTATGTCAGGAGCCTGGTCAATGACATTGGCAAAGGTAGGCATGAAATAAAAAACCCATGACAATTAAAGGTATGAGTGTGTGTTTATGGAAATATGTTGTCATTCTGTATATCTCAAGTTACTAGACCCGTGTGTTATTTTGCAGAATTGTAGTGCTATCACTTGTTTTTATATACTCAGGTAATTTCCTTAGGGGCATGGGGGAATGATGGCTAAATAATTGCCAGAGGGCCTTGGGGGCCAGATGATAAAAATGGAGCAAGCAATAGCACTGAGCAAGATAATGCAAGGTGAGGGGGGGACTTCTTTTCCCCCTCTTTCATGTGTTAAAGCTAACTCAGATTAAGGATGAGAAGAAGAAAGATACTGTCTTTTTAAACATTATTCATCACATTTTGAAAACAGATTGCACAGAACATTACCATGCACATAATAAACCCTATCTGCTGGAAAGACTTCCACACTGGTGATGATTTTTCTGGTGTTTTCTTTCTCCTTTGCCTGAACTGTGAATAGTTTTGCTTTCCTACAGGGTTATTTGTCTTGTGCTCTGTATCTATCAAACTGCATGATGGAGAATAGATAATCCATTTCAAACTTTTTTTTTTTAAATGATGTATTTTCAGGAAGGCAAGTAATGTGGGATAACCCCATGAATTTCAATGTTGTTATTTGTGCTTAGGCAAGTCGAAGTTTCTGTTACTGCCTTCTGAGCATACTGGCTTATGTTTAGCCCTTTAATGACAATCCAAGATAAAGTCTGTCCACGACTGGCTTCTTTTCCAATATTGAAAATGAAATAAAAATCTTCCTGCATCAGAAAGGATGAGAGAATATTTTAGTGTACCTGTGTGCTTACAAGGCAGCTCTAGTTGCTGTTATGTTTTGAAGCTTCTTGATATGTAATTATGTCATATTGGTATTTATTTACCATAGGAGAGCATTTGTATATCTTTTTTATTTTTCCTTATCTTAGTTTCTATTATCCTTATAGGCAGCAGAGGATAAAAATGTTAAAAATTCCTCTTGAAGGCAAGAAGTACTAAGGCCTCAAAATGTGTGGAAAAATAGTTCACGGTCACTTGAGAATGCAGAATATTCTGCTTGCATCTTAAGACATTATTTCCTCACTTTTCGTTCTGATCTAAATCTGGGAAAATTCTTGACAGCTTTCTGTCAGATTTTGAACTCTTTACTGCACTGGACAGCTCTTGAAATCAAGGGACTTCCTTGGGTCAAATTTAAGAAGATATAAACGAGTGATAAATTGTCATGACCTTCCTTGTCAGACAAAGCAGAATCATGTAGAAGGCTACATATAAAAATACACTTCAAGTGAGCTGGAGGTGGTTACACTTGTAAAGTTTTTCCATGTGCTTTGTCCAATGCCTCTTTCCTCCTTTGCTGCAGAGCTCTCTACCTGTGCCACGGTGCAGGAGCTGACCCGCACCAAGCAGGGGCCGTTCACGCTGGAGGAGCACGCCCTGCACGAGGACAGATGGACAATTGATGAAATTGCCCGGTCCTTGGAGCACTGCACAGCCCTGCTCCCCACGGGGCCATCTCGGAAAAAATTGAAGACAGAGCACCCTGGTGAAACTGCTGTGATCTGTGAGGATAAGGGATAAGTTGGGTCAAGGAAAAAGACTGAATGATTGAGGTGTTTTAAGATTGGATTGGGATTGTCTCGCCTCCTGTGTAAATCTGCAAGTCTGTACTGGGAAGGTGACAAACTGCAGCGCAAGAGAAATGGTTCTTTTGTTTTGTGAGGTTAGAACGTGCACTGAAGATATAGGGTGCTGCCTGTTCTCTGGTTGTTTATTTTCCTTCTTGCACACTGCAACTGATGCCAAATTTTTATAAACTTTTAAAGAACTTTCAGGGTGCAAGATGGCTGCTGTTGCGAATCCATCAATAAAAAGGTTGTATACAAAAGCGTCTGATGAATGTGCTCCAAAAATTTTTCTTTTTCTTTGCAGCTGGTAATCAAATCCTGAAATACCATGGTGACAAGTCTGTCATGGCTTGAAAAACACAAGAATGTGGTGTGGCAATTTGCTTTCTTGAAATCTGTTTCGGGATATATCCATTTTACCATAGTTTTTCCTATGCGGATCGTTCTTCCAGTCAGATGTTCCTAGAATGCAGTGTATGAAGGTGCTAATATTTTAAGTTAAGTCTGAAACATCAGCCTAATGGAATAGTTAGAAGTATAAACAATCTCTGAAGATAACTGGCTTGTGTCTGCACCTTACAAAAAGGTGTTACATGAAGTGGTGGTTCCAAACTTACTTTCAGTCTAAGAAATTAAATAAGTATCCTGAAGTTTCTCTTTGCAGGATACCTTTCCAGACATCTATAGGATTTATTTTTGTTTTCTATACAATAAGAAACTGAAGTCTATGCAATATTAATGAAGGTTTTGTTTAGAGGGAGGATAAACTTCGTTTTATTGTTCAGTAAACAGTTTTCTTTCTTTATATATTCTTATAAAGAACTTAAAGGAAATGTTGAAAATAGCACAAGCAAATTGAAATGTTAGAGCACTATAGCAGCAGCATATTTAAAGTACAGTATGAGTGAAGTAACTGATACAAGAAATTTTGATTTCAGGGCTAGGAGAAAAGCTTATGTCCAGTGAGGTAACAGTGGGAGATTTTTGTTTCTTTTTGGGGTGAGTTTTCTGGTACTTCGGGTAGAAACAGAGAAGAGATTATTTCCTAAAGAAATCAAGTAAGGCAGAAAATTTTATTTTCCAGTATACTTATCTTGAATGATCGAAGACTTTAATTGAAACACAGCTTCTGTTATTGTTGGAATCTGTATTTTCCCAAGAACCTAATTTATGTTATCCCAGTGGTTTTCTAGATTAAGTTCTCATTTTATTTATCTTCCTGATTTTTTAAAAATAGCACATGAGATATAATTCTATTAGTCTACTGCTTTATCTTTGGGGAGTTGTTTCTTTAAAAATCAGTGCAATTGAGGAATCTCTATTAATAGGGTGCATTTGGATACAGTGTTGTAAGTGTCTAACACATCCTTAATCTCATCTGTTTGTTTAATGCTCACCAAGCCTTTCTTGCTATTCCATTTAAGAGCCCCTGATATCTTTAATTTCAAAAGGAGAATTCTGTTTTCATCACCTTTTTGGTTAGCTTGCAACTGGTCTCTTGGTATTACTGCTAACAGATCTGTGATCCTGAGAAGACAGGATCTGTTCCACAGTCTAGTCACTGGAGAGGAATGAAAAGGCCATTTAAAAAAGCATCTTGTGGACATCAACAAGTTCTGGTTTAGGCTGCAAGTCTGGATGCATATGGAAAGCCTAGGGAGAGATGGAATGCAGTTGTTCATGTTCAGGAATCTGCACAGAATCAGGTCAGAGAAGAGGTTTAAGACCGTGTGGCCTGACTATTACCTAAGCAGTGCCAAGTCCACCACTTCACCAGTTTTAGCTAGGCCTTTTTTCCTGGAATTCTTCTCATCTTCCCCAGTGCATCAGAAATTAAGGTGGAATTTCTTTATCTCAAATTAATGACAAACTTCTCCCGTCATAACTTGTGTTGCACTAACAGAGGTACTTCCCTTAGCAGCTGGGTACCAGGTGTGTTTGGCCTGAGTTGTGAGTGGCTGGACAAACCCATGGCAGGCAGCAGGAAATGTTCTTCGAAGACACAGTGTGAAGAGTGCAATAAAGCCATGAATACTTTATGCAATAAGCACTGGTGAGTGTCAGCCCCATTTCATTCCTAAACACTCGAGCTGTCTTCTCAAACATTCCAACTCCTCTGGCTGCTTCGCAGTGTTTTTCCTGTGTGCCGGGCCTCACTTGGGTGCTTTTTCCTGAGTTCCCCCATGCTTTAATGGTTCTCTATGCCCTGAGCCTGGAGTTCCGGTGAATAGTAACTGGGAAGGCACTGAAAACTTCAGGAATAGCTTATTTAGATATGTTTTAACAAGTGTTTAACCCAGTATCTTGAAACTGTCCAGATTTGGAGGTAAGTGTTGTGTTCCCGTGGGAACCTAGGAAAATACTCATTTTAACTTCCTTATTCTTACTAACATGCTCATCCCAGAGATACCAGACTTCAGAATTGGGCTCTATCCACAGCAAAATGTATTTTTGACAGAAGAAAATATCCCATGATCATGGTTACTGACAGTCATGATATCTCAATATTAAAGAGGGAAAGTGCGCATACAGTATTTTTGAGACTACTGGAAGAGTTAGTACTGAGATCCCAGCTGAAGCAAATGGTAGTTAATAGGAATTTTATGGCACTCTAGCCAGAAAATGTGCGTGTCTGTGATTTACCATTTAAAATATATCCGTGACACAGATTGAAAGATTCATCTCATTTTAATGAGTGTTGTTCATGGTGAAAGTCCTGATGCAAAAGCGTGTCCTGCTCCTTGAGCTGAGTATTGTCTGTCTTCAACGTGGTCTTGCTGTCTTTAGTCCGTGGAGATGAGGTACCATAGCCTGGCCCTGGATGCTCCGGGGCTGCTGCTGCTTCAGTGAGTTTGACAAGGGCTTCAGAATTTGTCTCCCTTTAATGTCTGTGCCTGCCTGGCTGTCTTTCTTATTTAAATGGTAGTTTTCACTTCGTAATATATTTCTGCTGCCAGCAGAATAAAACTTTGAGTAACTCCCTCAATTTTGTGATACCTTTTTTTTTTTTATTTTAATAGATGGTGAGTTTGCTGCTCTGGGCACGAATGGCTCTCCTTCTCTAATGAGTAGGGTCATGCTGTTTGCTTGGCAGAATCAAGGAGTGAGTTTGCAGTGGTGTTAATTTTATTAAAAAGGCCTTACAGAAGCAAAGTGAGAGCGTGTGTGTGTGAGGGTGTAACTGCAATATACAGCCAGAGGGAAAACACAGAGACAGTGAATGGGTTCAGCCAGCCTGGGCAAAATTATTGTCTCTATTAAAAAGCAGTCATTGTTTCTAATAGCCATGGGTTTAATTCTCTTCTTTGTGAGACCTGATTAAGTAAATCACCAATGGTTAAAGGCATGTGAGGCAAGCAGGTTTATCGTGTGCTTATGTCTGCTTGGGGTGAGGAGATGCCACATCTCTGTGTCTGCCATCAGCTGCTAAGATCGTATAGGTATAAACAGGCAAAGCAAGAAGTTGGTGATTGGGAGTGGGTGGTTACAGTGCTCAAGAAGAAAAGGACTATATTGCAAGAAAAAAACCCGTATGTTTTTCCAATTCTCTTTCTGGGGAAGTCTTGGAGACAATGCCACGGCTCAGAGAAAGTGGCTGCCTGAGAAACACCTTATGTTTTTCTTATGGGTGTGAATGTCTGAGACTTGAATCCTCGTCCCTCCTCACCTCTAGCTCAAAGAAGTGGGTAAAATCAAAGCTGCATCATCTCCCCAGCTTTTCTGGGTCACACTGCTCTATGTGTTGTGGATGCTGGAGCAATCCTGTGCTCAGACTCTGGGCTCTAATGGGGATTGTGTGGCTTGCCCCAGAAGTTAACGGGAACAGAATGAGGAGGGCAAAAAATGAGGCAATGGAAATTGTAATATAAACACAAAATAGCTGTCTTCTTACCAGACATATTCATTTTAGGTTACAGCTCTCTGTCTGGCCTTTCCACTCTGCGTCCCATTACCTTATCTACTGTCTGAGACAGTCCATCCTAAAACTCTTCTTAACCTGTCTTTTAAATTCCTTTCTGGGGACATGTGAGCCTTGGGATAGTGTGGAGCAAAGAAGGTGTGTGGTTTCTGGGGGACAGGAAAACTGTTAACCAAGCAGAACTGAAAAGGATGAGGTGCATCTGGTCCATTTCTCACCATGACCCTTTCATAGAAAAACGTGGTTCTGAATGCTTTAGTGCCATTTCCCTGGGACATGGGATTATTTTAGATATTTCAGAATTAAACTTCAAAGTCAAATCTGCAGCTGAGTGCATGCATTAGAAACAAAATGCATCAATTCACAGCTGTCACGCTACTTTTAGTGGCTTCAGAACATGATTTTACAGCTTAAAAGGAGGGGGGTAGAAAAGGAATGGCAAAAGGTAAATGCGAATTTCAGTTCTTATATTTTTAAAGTAGATAAACTCAGTTTTGGTAATTATGTAAGAAAAGACATCAAGTGTTCTAATGGAGAAAAGGGAAAGAGAAGGAGCACAATTTTTACTGCCTTTTCTGTTTCTTTCAGCGCATAGAACGATTAGCTTAAATATGCCATTTCAAAGCTTAAGAAGCTTTTATGTGGAAATGCTTGAGAGATTGTTACTGTGTGCTGATGTGAAAAAAGGCATTTATTTTCATTTCAGCAGTTGAAAAGATAGTTTTCTGTGATGCCCTTCAAAAGGCAGTGTTTTGTTTTGCTTATATGGAATTGCGGTAAATCCTTAGCATAACTTAGTGGTGTGTTCATAGTAAATCATTTCCCACAGCTGGCTGTCCTAGGGATCACAAAACTGTTTCAGGTTCTGCAGGTACATAGTAGGCATTCCTAGTGGAAATGGAACATTGTGTACAAACACTAAATGTATTTAGAAAACAGGACTAATTCTCAGTAATCTTTGCTGTGCAGATTGCTCTGTTGGTAAAACATCCTGGCGGCGTTAAACCTCGCTGCTGCTTTGCTGTGTTGCTTTGTGTACAGTTTCTTACTCTATATTCTTAATTTGACGAAGGTCACTGGCAGACTCTTGGGTTTTTGTCCAGGTGATTAATTTCACCCAGCTGCTGCATACACAGAGACATTCCTGGCTTTAACCTCTTCATTTACCAGTTATGATTCCCAAGGACGGCGCGGCGCCGGCAGAAGGAAGCGTGTGTTCACCTCATCTGTCCCAGTCCCAGGCTGGTGTGTAACGTGTTGCTGGTGCAAATAAACCAGAATGTTGGGAGAAGACCCTGTGTCTCATTCTCTTGTCCTGATAACCTCCAGCAAAAGTTTGAGAGAGCACCAAGGGACAACAGTTTTCCAGTAATCCTCCCTCCAAGTAAGAATCAGTGGGAAATGGCAGCGAGGTCTGTGGGTACAGAGCTAACTTAAAGCATGTGATTATTTCTTTTGACTTCAGTGAGAGGACTCCTGTCCTGTTTTATTAAATTATGTAAGTTATTACTCACTGAATTAAGGCCTTGTGTGTTTCATTTTCACCTATCATGTTTTTCTTTTTTTTTTTTTTCTATTTTAGTAATGCGAACTGATGGTTTGAAAAATTGTATTGCTTCTTACAGGAGAAAAAAGAGACTAAAATAAATATTAATGGTGTGGCACAACACTTAGAGTCATTCCATGTCTAATGAATATGTAACAGTTCTATTTTCTACTTAAACACACAAAAATTGTCAGAATAGAGTTAGTGTTATTTTTTTAAAAATCTGTTTATCTAGGAAATTAATTTCTCTAGGGAGTGCTGTTAAAAGCTGTGCAGAGTGGAACAACCTATTTGAGTGTGTTGGTGATCTGTTTCTAGAGTTAGGAACATTTTTATTGAATTGTGTTCCATATGCCTGCACCAGTTTAGTCTGTTTTTCTTTGCTGTACTGTAGATGTTAATTACTGGAAAGAGCACAGTCATCTACTCCAAGCTGCTGTTCAGCCATCTCTTTCCATCAGTGGAAATAGGGAGTGCACATCCCTGCTTTGCTCCCCTGCCTTAACAAATCCAAGTTGGTCCTTCAGGATTTTATAGAAGCGACCCAGAAATAAACCATCTTGCCACAGAGAGAGCAATGATTAGGATTTCAGGAGATGAAATGTTCTGGAAGCAGAGCATGTTTCATGGGTGCAAAGACAGAAAACAGCAGGATTGCCTATCCTGTGGATCTGTGTTTTGGTCCTGAACACAGCACACCAGAGAGATTTTCCAAGGAAGTGGAAAATCTTCTTATTTCAGAGCATCCAGCTGTTGGATCACAGGAGTAAAGCTCCCACCATTTCTCTGTGGGATTATCGAAGTAACTGGGTGAACTCTCCACCTCTCCTTTGCTGAAGGAGCTCACTGCTTCCCTTTGACTCTCACATTCCAAGGCTGGTTTTCAAGCCCTTTGGTCAGCTCTTGAAATTCCTATGGTGTTCTCTGGCTCTACACACACCAGATGTGATTCAGAGAGCGTCTCTGACACTCCATTTTTTTTAGTTTTCACTTGCTTAGTCTAGAAAAAAAGTAAAAGGGAATGCCTGGCAGCATCTCCTCTGTTTCAGGCGCAGGCTTTCTGCCTTGTGCCTGTTGTGTCAGGTAGACCTGGCAATAGGAGAGAGCATCCCTTGAATCTCTTCCTGCGTAAGAAAAACACCCTTCTTCCATCACATCTAGAACAAGTGCATGCTTGGGGTTTTTTCAGAGCTGGACAGCTTTTCCCAAGCCCTGAAATAATTTCTCTCTCACTGCAACACTGCACTGGTTTCATAAGTGGCCCCAGGCTATAAAGCAAAGTTACAGTCTGGGGATGCTGCTGACTGTGGTCTGGATGGGAGAAAAAAAATTGGCCAGGAGCAAGTAAGTTGAAACACCTGAGAGTTCTTGGTAAATCAAGAAGAATGGCTGATGTCTGAAAACACTGGTGTGGTACAAGGCTGCAAAAAAATGTGCTTTGGCTTTCTGAGGCGATTTTACAGTACTTGGCTTTGTTCTTTCTCAGCAATGTAAGAGTGCTCTCAGAATAAGTGGGATTATTGGTATCCAGTCAAACACTGTTGCACGTTTTGGGAAGCTCAGTTGATAAACATTTGGTTATTTTCTGGCAGACTTCTTTGTGTGTGTAAATCGTTCAGTAAAATGCAATAGGTAGTCAGCAAAGCTGAAATTCAAACTTACTTTCTGGTGAATTCCCAAGGAGCAGCTCTGGAGGAGTGAGGGGGCTCTGTGGCTCCATTCCATGGGGTGCAGAGCCATTGCTCCTGAAGGTAGAGGGATTTTAAGGGAAGGGAGCAGCTTGGAAGAAAAAGAAATCTTCAGCCTCCCTGTTAGTGTATTTTATCCTTCAGTGAGAAAAATGTCTTTCAGTGTTTGTTTGGAGGTAAGGTCAACCCAGTGACTCTTCTATTATATATAACCCAAGCCACAGGCTTCATCTTCCATTCTCGAGATTTATTTGACCCAGAGAGACCAGTGAGGAGCTGCAGCCAAAGGAAGAAAACATTTTATTTCTCAAAACTGATGAAATACCAGATGTGTGCCTGCAATGGAAGAAATTTTAGGCTATGGTTACCTGAATTCATTTACATAAAGGAATAAGAAACTTTCTGTTGTGTCAGCTTATTTCATTTCCTGGGATGTTCTCTCATTATGGGGGATTACTTTAATTACTACAATAATTATAATTTAACCCCATTCTGTGTGCATCCCAGTGTATGACTGCAGAGAGAGACCTGATTCTTGCCTCTAAAGTCTGTCTGTACTGACTCCAGTGTAAGCATCTGACCTGAGGAACTGAATGGTGAATACAGAGAGCTTCAAGCAAGCACAGCTGACCTTGTTATTTTAATCAGTATGAAAATCTTTTAAAAGAGAGTATCACAAATGATTGGAAAGAGAAAAGAAAATTTGTATTTTGAAATATTTTCTTTGGAAAATAAGCCTGTCAGTAATCTCTCAGGGTTAGCAGGGAACTTTTCCAAAGCAGGGATTAGTGTCTGTTTAGAGAGGAGGATTCTTAGACAAGCTGTTGAATATTCTGGTCAGTGAGTTCAATGAGCTGCTCGGGCCTGGCTGCCAGCTCAGGGGTTGCTCCTCACAGCGTCCTGCTAAGTCAACAGTATTTAATTTGAGCTTGTGTTTCTGTCATGCCAACTTGGTCAGTTTGTTGGCTGCTCTGTCAGAGTTACAGCCTGGTGCATCAAAGCTTGAAAGCTGCCACACAGCTGGCTGAGTCCAAGTGATCAAAATTAACTCTGTAGCAAAGATGCATCGTGCCAAGGAGCACAAGATGGAGTAGGCATCAGGTGTGAAGGGAAAAAATATCAGGAGAAGGGGAAGTTTTTTTTCTTTAAAGCCCTTTTTTATTAGAATGTATTTGTATTTGGTTTACTCGAACTTACATTAGTCTATGCAGTCTATTGTGGGCTGAAGGTAGAATGAAAAGCTGCAAATTCACAGAAATTCTCTGGGTCAGAACTGTTATTGTTAATTGCAGAACTGTCAGTGTCATAAGGCTGCATCATGTAAAGGCATTTTTGAGTATTAATACCTACCTGCTCGCCTTGCACATCTGAAAGTTCTTCATCTGCCCAGTTATGCTTCACAGAGGATGAGTCCAGGAAATGTAGGTATTATTATGCTTCAATTTCATAAGCAATTGGTAGACTCAGGACTGTTGACTCGTGGTCACAAGGGTGTCAAGCAGGGCTTTAAGGCAATTATTGGGGATTTTAGTTCACTTAGAATAGGGTCTGGCTTGTGAATGAGACAGCATTAATGTGAAACATTAGAGTTCTTCCCAGACAATGTGTGTATCACAGCAGACGATGTTTTACCTCTCCATATGTTTCCCAGTTTAAATAGGAAGCCAGACAAATCATGAGGAAAGGAAATAAACATCCATGTTTACGGGTGTGAACTCTTAACAGCAATTAAATCTGAGATTAGCAGTTACCTGGGTCATGGCTTGTTCCACCAAATTGAAATTCCGCTCACTATATAATTTAGGTTTCTTGTACATATGGTTATTGGAAATATAAACTGATACCTTAGGGCAGGAAATGCAAAAAATGTATAAAATGTATAAAACCATTTTTTAATATTTTGGGGAGTAGTTTTATATGCCTTAAAGCCTCCAGCTTGCGTGTGATAAAGCCAAATTCGATCAAAACAACAAGTGCAGCCTGCTGTGCTCCTCTCGCCCCTTAACTAATGGTAGAATATCTGCTTGTCCCTTCTTGTAATTGGATCAGTCTTAAACAGTTCTGCTCAAAATTGTCTGTGTAATGCCCAGATATTTCCTTTGACTTCACAGACATTATTCCAGATTTATATTTGTGTGATGTAGAGCAGAAATCTGCCCTGGAGAACGTGGAACCCCAAAGGCATTCACAAAAGCCATTTTTTAATAATGATAATACAAAAAGAAGATGTTGCAGTTGAATGTCATTTGTCGTTGTCTCCCATTTGCCTGTACCTAGTTATAAAGGAGGAATGCAGGAAAGCTCTCCCATTAGCTGCTAGTTCAAACCTAGTTCAAAAAGAAAGCCCAGTGCCCCCAGGAATCCCTTTTGAGCAGCGGGCTGATCTCTGCAGGTCGCAGTCGGGAGTCACTTGAAATCAGCTTGTCCTTTGGCTTTGCTGGTTGCCAGAACCTGTTATCTGCAATCCTGTTTAACTGGCAACTGTAAAATGTAATGGAGGATGTTATGTTCAAAGCACAGTGCTCTCTGAGAAGGGTTTAACAAGTCGTCTTCTGATGCAGTGAGCGATGACCTCTGTCCTGTTTCGGGTAAAGGTAAAGCTAACATGGAATGCTCTGGCATTCTTTAAATGTCCCCACTAAATATACTTTTTGTATTTCTGAGGTTAAAAATGCAGATGACATTTCAAAGTCTGGGTTTTACTATTTTCTTTATTGTCTAAGTAATTCCTTTTTCTCTGCACTACTAAAGGAGTTCAGGCGTAAGGGCTGTTCTTTCATAATGCCGCATATTTATGTTGCACCTCTTACCTGGGGATATGAAAATAATTTGCAAATGTTAATTAAGGGTTCCACCTTAGTCAAGTGGTAAGGCATTGACAGATTTTCTCTGGGAAAATAATGAGTTAGGAGAAGGTTATGAGCAGTATGGGGTCCTGTGTACCATCTCACTGACCTGAACCTCTCCTGGCAGCTGTGTCTTTGCCCTCCCTTTACCTGCTGCTTTGGTCTGAAATGGTTTATGGCAAAAATACTTTCCCAGTATGAGTAAAAAGAGCTCCTCTCATTTTGGGCTTTAGGAACACCATAACATAAATGGATTTATGCTTGTGGGCTCGATGTGGTGTAGCTGCTGGTGGATCTATGAAAAGGATCAACTCTTGGGCCGGCAAAGCTGTGGCTGAGCTTTGTGTCACGTTTGCTGTGCAAAGACCACGAGTGTGATGGAGCTGTGCCTTCCCTCCCTCTCTGCTCAGTCCCCAGGTGCCTGCACAGCCTCCTTTCTCCTTGGGAAGGTGAGCTGTGGGTGAGGCCAGGGCTGAGGACACCTGGGAGCAGCTGGGGCGAGGTGCCCTCAGCTCTGCAGCTGCAGAACCCAGGGAGAGTCTTCGAGCGGCTGCCGGCAAACTAAGCACCTGCAGTCCCGCCTCTGTTTGCGTCCTGGGTGTGAGGCTTGGCTCTGTGGGTGCCTAATGAGCACTGAGAAATGGCCCACTTACACTGCTTGGTTTTCCAGCAGACTAAGGAAAACCTTATAATCAGCTGGTGATTAGCAGGTAGTACATTTTGCTGAGCAGCGAGGCAGGAGAGGGAAGGACCGTGTTATTTAAAAATACCTATCTTGTAGCAGCAGGAAACAGCTCTGCAGTGGCACCACTGCAGCCTGGGCTGCCTTAGCAGGGGCTGTAGGCAGGTTTCTGAGGTGTCAGCTTCCTAGGGTGGGAAGACACTGAGCAATTCCCAGCTCTGAAGAGGAAAGAGGGATGAACTCTATCACCCAGCCTGTGCTTGTGCTGCTTCACTACCCTGACAGAGTGGCTCCTCCACAGCCTTGCAGCCACCTGCATTTTATGAAATGTTGAAGAACTGTAGGAGCTGTGATGCCCTGGAGCATCAGGCTCGATAAGAAAATGTTAAGAAATTATGGAAATGTGCTGGTAATGAAGGGTAAACCTCAGAGCTGTTCCATCAGCAGCTGCAGAGTCCACTCATCAGAGTGCAGACCAGAAATTTCATGGCTGGAAATTTGTTCTTTGGTCTTTGCCTTCCTCATGGATGGTTCCTGATGGGATCTGATCTGAGGACCCTGAGGACCTTCTCCTGCCTTCTCCCTACCACAGAGAGAGATTTAAGCCTGGGGTGAGTTTATCCATTAACCTGGGGGAAAAGCCAATATTTCTTCTAGATTCGCTGCCAAGGTTGCAGGATTGTGTTTCCTGTTAGGAAGACGTGATTTAGACTCCACAGATGATACCTGCCAGCAGAGTTAAAAGGTCAGCCTAGCTTGGATCTCTTCTAGTTCGGGTCCTAAGCTGTGGCTCCCTTAGCTCACTGTCCATATTCTGATGAGTGGGATCTGCAGCTGCTGATGGAACAGCTCTGAGGTTTACCCTTCATCACCAGCACATTTCCATAATTTCTGAACTTTTTATGCCGAGCTCACTGCCAGGTGTTGCTGCAAGGTTACATTTGGTTTTAGGCCAGAGCAGGAGGAAGAAGAGAGATGTCCAATAGTGTAGGAATTGCAGACAGTAAAATTTGGATTTCTCATATGCTCGTGTTTGTGGTTTTGCAGCCGAGGGAGTTGTACCCCATGAAATTCAGGTGATGAGTCTAGATTTTCTGGAAGATAAATTGTTTGGTTTTCATTTTATACAATATTGCAATGCAGCTAGACTGAGGGGGGTTTGTGCATCTTCACAGATATTCAGAAAGTGGAGATGCTGACCCTTGAATTGTACCTAACAGTACCATTACAGCAAAACCTTCCATCAGTAACTACTCTACACTGGCCTAGTTTCCTCCCAGCAGCTGCACAGCATGGCACCAGCAGTGTAATTCAAGTCTGAATTTATGGATGTCTGTTAAAGTGCGAGTTGCACTCTCATGCACTGCTTGTTCTCAAACATGTTAAAGCAGTTAGAAAATAAAGGAGTGGAGGGAAAGGAAGCACAGTAATGTAATAATAAGAGTGGAAAGCACATTTTCACATCTAGTCATCTAAGAGAAAACATGTTAAAGGGTTTTGAGGGAATGCTGAAAGCTTGGGGCTGTGGCACACGGCTCAGAAATTTTAGAGGGGAAATGTTCATTGTGAAGACATTGCCTGCTTCTCACTTTGGAGGGCTGGTGAGCTCAGCTACAGCAGCAAAAGATAATCAGTTCTGTGTTCCTTCAGCATTCGGAATTGTAGTAGAAACCATCAATAACCTGAGATGCAAAGACAATAGGGGGCTTCGAGTGGTGGAGAACAAAAAGCTTTCTGAATACTTTTGAAAATCCAAGACATTAGCATCACAATCCTTTTACTGTCTGTTCCCATGCACTAATTATAGCTAACCTGCTTTGGCAGTGACTATCTTTGACCTTTTCAGGGTGAATTCTGTCCCAGGGATCCCCCTTCACTGCTCCCCCCGCTCCCCCAGCACGTTTCCTGGTGACCTCTGTAGTGGCAGTGTTAGTTCCCTAGCTCAGCATTTTCTTTTTATAATGGGTTAGAGCTCTCTGGTCTCTACTTCACCCCACTCTACTGTTTCTATAAACATTCCTTTTTTTTTTCCTCTTGTTCCTGTTTTTCGTTCCTTTTTTTTTTTCTTTTTTCTGTGCTTGATTGGTGCTGTGGTTCGACTCTGGTTTTGAGGGTTTTTTTGTTGTTTTTGCTGTAGTAAGGTCCCAAACAGCTGGATTTCTCCTTTCCTCTATCTCTTTGTATTGCCTATTTTTCCTTACACCTTAATGAGCACCACACTCCCTAGGTTTTCCTGTACAATGCAGGGTAATCAACAGGGATTCTTCAGCATTTTCCATAATTATCCTGCCCTTAGCTGTATTATTTACTGCTTTGTCTTTCTCTTCATTGTCAGCTCCAAAACAAGAAACTGGACTTCATTTGTGATAGGCAATACAAAAACAGAGAGAGAGAGATTCTATGTCAAAGAAGCTGAAACTTGACTGAGGAAGGATGGGAGGAAAGATGGTGCCCAGAGTGGTGAGTGGTGCCCGGAAATCTCCTTTTAACACTGTGTGCTGAATCACAGCACTCCAGTCCCCAAAGAGTTACAGGAAAAGTAATACTATGTGTGAGGGGAAAAATGTATTCCTAGAGATGTCTTCCAATATGCCCTCATGTACATGGGAAAATGGGAGGATGAAGACAAGGCAATATTCTCAATGCAAAGTGATTTTTTTCCCCTAGTTCTTTGTTCGTGTCTCTCGGTATTCAATCTTCTCTTTGTCTCATCCTGACCTATGGCCATGTAATAGTAAGAGCAGTAAGAAATTCTGTAGACCAGAATTTCAAAGCATTGGAATGTGGATAAGCTCAGTCCTAAGATGCAGTTCCTGCCCCAGAGGACTCACAGGGCCCTGGGCACCACTGGGTGATAGGCAGGGGTATAGGAACAGGATGAGCCTTTGGGATGAACAGGAGTGGGGAAAACTCACAGCAGCAGGGTCACAGAAAGAGACTACAGGGTCGAGGGGAGCCCTGTTCATTAAAGGTATTGCTTATAAAATAATTAGCAAGATAGGGATGTGGCCTGGCTGTCTGCAAGACCCTCTGAAGGGAGAACAACCAGTTCATGATCATGAATATCTACCAGGAAGGCAGTGGTGGGCACTGGGAAGAGGTGAACTTGTGGGAAGGAGTTGTGAGTGGGAAATGCTGAGCTCCAGTTAGTTAGAAGGGATTCCTAGGTATCTGTGGTGTACTGTTGGGCTGTGACATTGCTTGAATAAGGGAGATAGATTCACCTATCTAACTTAAGCCAGAGTCATCAACAGAAATGGCTGAAGAATTTGTGTTTTTTCAGACAAGATTGCCCAGAGATAAAGCATTGAGGCACATAGGAACCATCAGTAACATCTCACAGTGACCCTCTTTTCACTTTACTTTCCTTCCAGACCTGGAGAGGAAGAAGAGTATCCTACAAAAATTACACTGAAGGAGTGATTAAAGAAATACTATTTCCCTTTTTCTCATTGTTTTCTTCATTTCTATAAAATCATTTGTTTTCAGTTCTCTCTTGCCAGCCCAATACATTTCACGTGTATTGAAATAGCTGCCTTCTAAATGCTGCTGCTTCTAAGCTCCTCCCTTCCCTTGTGTCTCTTACCAGGTCTCTCCAGCATCTACCTCTTTCCAGTCTCACTTTGCCTTCTTTGAATCACTTGCTGAGAGTTTCATCTGCGCCTTTTCCCTCTCTGCAGACTGGGGAAGGTGGGGGCAGCTTTCTTTAAGTGAAAGGAATGTCTGTGGGTATGTACCTTAACTCTGTGAACAGCAGAAGGGATTGAATCGTCGTTTGTGAGGCTCCTGAGCTGAACTGATGCAAGGCAGTAATGTAAGGGTGTTACAGAGAGCTGTACTCTTAAATTTTGAGTTAGAGATGTCAGTAGTGGTTACCAGGGAAACTTCTAAAATTACGCTGGCAATGTCTCTGCTCAAATACTGTATCAGATCTTGGGGAAATGGCACCGAGCGAGCAGGCAGAGATAGATTGGCTAAGTGTCACTCTGTAAGACTCAAGGATGCTTTACCTACAAATAAAATAAAAATGTAAAGCTTTGTGGTGATGCAGGGTCTCCAGCTCTGCAGTCCTAAACCAAGAAAACAGCATGAATGAAGTAAAAAGCAGTAGTTCTCTTAAAATGTCAATCAGACACTAGATTTAACAGGTTTGTAGTTGTTAACCTCCATTTTGGGTTTTGTGTTTCAACACTAAGAAAAGAAGAGTTGCTTCTAACAGGTAGTTCACAAAAATTGTAAATTCCTACCAGAAGCTGATGGGAGAAGATACCCTGCACTCTGCCACCCCCAAGGCCCCAAACAAGGCAAGAGTGTAGACATGTTCATGAATATTTAAATATATGCTAATTAGAAGGAACATTTAGCGTTTAAGCAGCTGTCAGAAACCCATAAAAGGCAAAGTTACAACTGCAGGTTCTTTACCTGAATGCTGTAATACCTTCTCTGGCTGAGTGGGTCTGAGCCACAAGCCCCTGGAGATTGGGACAATACTTTAATCACTCTCTATTTTCTCTGTGCTGGTTCTCTTTCTTGGTTACTTATTGGAGGATGGGCAAAGGTGATTTATGGGGTTTGATGGTCTTGGGTCTGACCTGACACAGCTGGGCTCATGCAGGGACAAACCTTTGTCCTTCCTGGAGCTGTCAGTTCACTGCTCCTTGGAAGGACAGGTCTGTTATCCCTTGGCTGTGCACCCATGGGCTTAATGGGAGTTCTTCCATGGCAGAGTTTGAGGTGCAAGCAGAATGTCCCACATATTGCACATCTAAGTTGGACATACTTTATTTTTGTCTTCACCCATATGAGTCTCTGCTCGAAAATATGAAATATTTTAATCTGAGTTAGATGTTTGTGTATATAAACCAACTTTGCTTTCAGAATACATTGTCTGGCCAGTTATATTTATTATTTATCTCAAATGTTCTTGGATTTGCTCTTGATAACATTTGTAGAATGTACAGTTACATTTTAATACACGTTAAAAATATCTCTTGTTGCGTGGTGCTGACTGCTGAGTGTTGATACATTAACGGGATGACTTTTGCCTCTTCCATGCAAGTGCTCCAGGAACAGAATCCAAACACATGAGGAATGTGCAGAGGAATATGGTGCATGTGCAGCCAGTGACAGGTAATCCCCCAACTTCAGAACTCGGGAATATGCTGCTGTGAGGAGCTGATTGCTATGCTGAACTCAAACCAGAAAGAGTGCGAGTAATTAATCACCATATGATTAATCAAAAGCTCATCATGCTCTGGATGTTATGCATGAAACAAAAAGAGCCTTAAGTAGCAAACTCTCCTGGGGCTGTGAGGAAGTTATTGTAGCTGCTGCAGCATGAAGAGCAGTGGTGCTGGGATGAGGATGGCTGCTCTGGCTCACAGGGCTGCTGTGGGAGTAGGTGGTGTCTTTCTTAATGTGGATACCCTGATACAGGAGAGTGACTTTTCTTTGTGACACTTAGTGATAATTGAAGATGATATCCATTAAAAAACATTAATAAAAGATCAAGCTCTATCTTAATTTTGTCAGCATGAAATTGTTGGGTTTTAGGCTTTGGTGTGACAAGATCTGCAGGCAGAGAATGTCCATGGCAGCCTAGTCCTGCAGAGCTGGTGGGAGGGCAGCTCTGAAGGTGAATGGTGATGTACAGGGAAAGTACCTGGTTGCTGTAGGAGCAACCTCAGGAGTGTGTGTTAACCTCCTGATGCCATTTCTTTATGCTCCTTACTGTTTCACCAGGAATACATTTTTTATTCTCGATGTGAAAAGCTGGTGTCCTGAAAACTTCAGCATTTTGAGCCATGTCTGTGCTGAAGGGGTGTTACAATCTTTTTTTTTTTCCTTTCTTTAGCAGAAAGCCACTAATGATGCAGCCGCTCCTTTCCTGAGGAGCAGAGCTGACACACAGATCAGCAGTTCTGGGAAGCTGTGGGAACATTTAATGAGACGTACAGCAGCTGGCCTCAGCTTGCAGGCTGACACCCTGTGGGGAGGGGGCAGCTCCCCCAGCCCCTCTGGGCTGGCCACTGCTTTGCTGGGTGGGAGTGGGCAGAGCTGCCCGCCCCTGGCTGACCTGACTCCACGCTTTCCTGACCCACCAATGCCCATGGTGTCTCCTTCCTTAGATGTGGGGCAGAGATAGTGGAAGCCAAATGGTCCTTTTCCTCTGAAAAGCCAAGCTGCCCTTTAGAAAGAGAAGAGAAGAATATTTTTCCCAGCTCCCCAGAAAACCCTGCAGGAAATGTAGGGGTGTTCAGCATCACAGGCAATTTTTTTTTTCTCACTCATAAATTATATTTTAGGTATAATTATTTGCAGTGCTCTAGTGTAGACAATAAACACACAAAGGTACTTCATGAAAACTTGGAGCTCTCAATTTAAATCCTACAAAAGTTCTTTAATCTTCCCAAAGATGTGGAGAAAAGCTGAAAAAAAAGTGGGTGAGTATATAAGATATTCCTGTTTCTTTAGGGTAATGTTTAATGATCAGTCAGTGACTGCGTTTACATACATTAAATATTTATTTTTCTTCTGTAGAGCTGAATGGGGAAATGTGCTCACTTTCCTGCCAGATCACTAATTGGCTAAGTGTAGCTGCTCAGGGTATTTCTGAAGCAGCAGCTCTAGCTGTGGAACTTGTCTCATTAAGGATTTTACTGTTTGTATTCCAGAAGTCACGAATTCTCCAGCTGGGGTTGGGGCTTTGATAAATTGTCATTTCTTATGCTTGAAATATAACTTTATTGCCTCAGAGTAACGAGAACTGTCAGCTTGCCTTTTTTTTTTTTTTTTTTTTTTTTTTACATTTTTCCAGCACAAATTTCTATTCATTCTGAGTGTTTGCAAAATCATGATTTTGTTGAAATCAGTGGGTTTCTACTGGTTGATCTGACTGCAGAAACAAGGCTAAACACGTGGGATGTGTGTGATTTCTTACTGCTCCTCTATTTCTTCAATCTCTGTGCTGAGATTTCTGGTGGGAGGCTTTTCTCAGACCTCTTGTTCTCAAACCAGGACCATTCTTCTGGCAGACACAAAGCAGCCTAGGCTTTTCCTCAGGGGAACAATGCTCAGGTGGGGGCTGGCAGCAGGGGAATGGATCCTTTCGACCTCCTGCTATTGAGGTTCTGATGCCAGCACCAATCTCCATTTCCTGTCTCACCTGTCCCTGATGTGTTTCTGGGGACTCCTCGTCGTGCTGGATTGAATCCTGCCCCGGACAGAGTCTCCCCCACCCCTGAGGGCAACAGGATCAGCAGTTAAGGCAATGCTCAGTGTTTGTTGGGGAAGGTAAATCCAGCTGTAGGAGCTGACCCTACTGAAGTTGTATTTTAGGCCATCCCATGTTCTCTCTGGGCTTTTTGTTTTCCCCCCACAGAACAAGGATTCCCTTCCACACCACCTCCTTACTCAGCCCTGAGCCCAGCTGCGATGCTGGCAGCTTCATTTGTTTTGCTGCCTTTTTCATTCCACACTCTATTTTGCTTTTTACCAGGAGAGCCCTTCTCAGGAACTCTCTTCTTTGTCAGAGCTGCACTGTGTCACCAGTTTAGCCCAGCAGAAAGGAGCTGAGCTGGCACAAGGTGTGCAGGGAAGGATCCTCCTGCTCAGGAGCATCTGGGCTCAGCGAATGAGTCACACGTTTCTTCTTCTCGGGAGAGCAATTTTATCTACTGTTTATTTTATGTTCTATTTTATGTTATTTTTATTTTATTTTATGTTGTTTTATGTTTATTTTAGCTTCATTTTAGGAGTCTAAGAAATACTTTTAACTCCTTTACCAGCTTTCAGGTGGAAAATAACATTCAAAAAGACTATGGGTGCTAAATCTCCCACTTGTTTGCAAAAAGCCCTGAGATACTGAAATACTACACTCTTCAGAGAAGAATATTTATTTACTCTCTTTCACCCTTCAAGGGGGCACCACTTGCTGCCCTGAATGTTATTGCATAGCCTCAATATCACTTAAAAAATGAAGCTCATGTTGAGTCTTTAAGAGATTTTTCCCTAATGGAGTTTTAAACACAGACAAGTGAACACATGACATGTGAAGGCTTTTTCTGGTGTTTGTGGTGGTTTGGTTACTCTTAATTGTTTGTTTAGTTATGACTGGCTCTTCTTCTTGGCACATTAAAGGTATTTATGCATGGAGCACTCTAAGGAGGCCTCATAGCCAAAATATTTGACATTACAAAGGGTCAGAGCAAAAAATTCTTAGAGCTTAGCCTAGAGTTACATTAATGAAATCCACAGCTGATCGTTTCTAAGGTCACATTGTGCAGGTTTATTTATCTCTTTGTAGCCCATGAGCAGTCTAGTTAATGACTGCTGCTTTTGTATGGAAGGAAAGAAAAAAAAAAGAATTCCACACAGCTTCTTTGGCACTTTCATCTTTAAAAATATTTAAGATTTCTGCTATCAAAGTGAAAACTACCTTAAGGTAATGACAACTGAAACAATTCAAAATACTCCTGCAAGAAGTGAGCTGTCAGACTGGCGGTATTGCTTCCTGCCCATCCCCCTGTGTCTCTCTTGGCTGATCTGCCTTGGAGCTTTTATCTCATATCAATCTCTCTCCTGCCTGTAAGGTTGTATGTAATATTTTCTTTATGAAACAAAGGTTATTTGTAGAGTGGGTTTGTTTTGTTTTGTTTTTTTTGCTAAAAAAACATAATTTATCTGACCCAATTTATCTGAGCCACTGTTACAGTGTCAGCCTTAAAAGCAAGATTTTTTCTTTATAAGCACATCCACTTAAGATACACAGTAATGTATATCCTTTCACTGTTGTAATTATTTATGAGATATTACAGTTTATGGAGGCTCAAACCTCGAGGAAAACCAAATTGTGTTGTGGCTTTAATTAGTTTGTGACATCGTTTTCGGTGTGGTAAGATCCATAATAAGGGAAACCCAGTCTCAGTGTGTTCTGTTCCGGAATAATCTACTGAATTAATAGTTTGTATAAGTAAGTTTAAAGCTAAAGTAGACATTCATGCATCTACTGTCATTAACACTATCAATGCCTAAGTTTTGAAAAGTGATTTTTGAGTAGAGACTGATCTCAGTGAAGGTACCTACAGGAAAGTTGTGAACTGTTCCTGCAGAGGATTCTTTTTTTCTCTTCAGATATTAAATATATTCTCTAAGCCTGAGTAGAAATTTATTTTGATTGAATCTGGTGATTTAATGCTGATTTTCGTATCTACCTCAAATGTTAGCTGATGGAACAGACAGGTTTATCATTGCTTTACTCAAATAGATAAATAGATACAGATACATACAATAAAATGAACCACTAATGGGCTAACACAATGTTTCATAATGAAAAATTATACAGAAAACCCTGGAAGCCCCCAAGCAAAATATTTAATGGCAGAGATCAAAACTGTCCTTGGCTCTGTCCAGGTGCCAGCAAGGCCAACTTTACAGCAGCTGGGACAAAACAGCGCTGCAAACCAAGGCACAATGTGATCATTTTTACTATTTGTATGAACAGAAACTCTAGTTTCAATGGGCTTTAACTTCTGAGTGCTTTTTTTTTTTTTAGAATTTCAGTCCTTTATTTGATAAATCCCACAGGTATCGTGCCCAACTTCAGTGTGTGCTACAGAAACTGTTGACAAGACGGTGGAGTTAACACAACATGCAGCTTGCAGTGTGTTTATAAATTCTGGGCAGTAAGTGATGTTTCAGCTCCTGGAGCAGCGTTGCCAGTGGGGAGAGGTAGAGAGGTGTCATCTATTTAAGAGTTTAGACCAATAGACACAGAAATAGAGGAGATCTGAGGCCAGACAGCTTGCCAGTCCTCTTCCCTTTTTCAGCCTGCCTATCCCTTGTCCCTAAAATTTCACAGTGAAGAAAAAGCAAAGACTGAAGATCTTTGATATGTTTTATAGCTGAGCAATGTGCATTCAGACAAGTGTTCACAGGGAGCTCTGGCAGCCTTGTCAGCCACAAGTAGGTGGTTCCATGCAGAAGGCTGCAAATCTGAGAGCAGGATGGGACCTTATTTCTCCAGTGAAGTAGGTGTGCTTATTAACTAATAATAAAGAAAAAGAAAGAAAAGATAACCTGTACCAATTCTACTCTGCAAAGAGAAATTGAAATGTATATTACAAAATCTCTGAATCCTGCTACTTCCAGGAAACCTAACATTTTATCCAGTTCTACCATCATAACCTGCATTCTAAAGCAGGTACCTTTCCCAAATAGAATAGCTTTACTTTCTTTTTCCTTGAAATATTCACCACTTAGGCCTCTTGTTGTTTTGGGGAAAAAGTGTTTCATTCTGTGTGGCTTTTGTAGAAGGCAATACTTACAGTAGGTTAAATCCACTTTTCCCTCTTTTTGTTATTTTAATGTTTTGTCAGGAAATGTTAATGCTCCTGTGCCATTGCTTAGAGGTTTCACCTGTTTCTAGAGAGGTCAAAAAGAGCTACATTTCCTTCCATTTTTAGAACTTGCTTTTGTATCCCCTGCGTATTATCTCAAATTATGGCATATAATTTTCATTCTTTTTTTGGCTTGTGCTCTTCCTGAAAGCAATGTTCTGTATTGCACGTTGCTCTGTAATCTTCTTAAGTCATCATCTCACTTGCACTGTAAATAGAAATCCATTTGTGTAATTAATGATTTTGTTATTACAGGAACATTTTTTTTCCTTTAATTTAATTTCTCTTATGCATAGCTGTCAAACATGCTATCTTTAGCTCAGAACTATCCAGCAGAGCATGTTTGGGGGCCTGTTTCTTGTCGGAGAAAAAGTTGAGGCTTTCAGGCAAGAAGCTACAATTTTGACCTCATAATCATGAGAGAGACTCTTCTCAAATTGGAAATCAAACAGCTGAGCAGCAGTGTCTGCCCAAGTCAACACCTCTGAGGGAGCATGAACTTCCCAGTCCCATTATTCCAATTCAGGAGTTAATCCCCAAATCTCATGTATAGATCAGCAATCTGTTAAGTCTCTTCTTACAAGTGTAGGGAAGTGCTAAGGTGCAAAGCTCACAAGTGAGGGGAAGAAGTGCAGAGGGAATCAGTGACTGGCTCGTGACAGAAAAAGAGGAGACATGGGAGAGACTGCAGAAAAGCAAACAGTGATAATAGCAGATTTTTTTAAAAATTAATTATGCCGAGTGTGAGAACAAAAGAGAGGAAAACTCATGCCCTCAGGATGTGCTCAAAATTAAGAGAGTATCTCTGAATTCAGAGTTGTTTATGCTTGACTTTGACTCTTCATGTCAATCTTCTCCTGACAAGAGAGTGGTTTTTGCTGCTGGCAAATGAGCCTGAAGCAGCATCAGTTCTCATTGTGGCTCATGGACTTTCTCCAAACATGGGATCTTTGTCTTTGGTAGAATAACCCAGCTGTGCTGTTTAATAAGAGGAAACATGCACAGTCCACTTCAAGCTTTTTTCTGCTTTAGCCATATCTAAAGCAATCTAGAATATCCCTAAACTGAGATGGGAAAAGATGAAAGTAACTCCAGCTTTACTCTAAAACTGTTCACTGATAGGTTTTCATTTCCAGCAAGATGAAAAACTCTCCTTACTCCTTTTTGAACAGAAAAGTGGTTTCACAAAATGCAATTTTGAATTCTCTGCCTGCTGTCAGGAAAACATATCTGTGGTTTTCTCTTGTGTTGGTCCCAGAACTGATTGAAATGCATGCATTTGTCAGTGCATTGATATTTAATTTCTTTAGAGTCCCCATATCTGAATGTGATATTTTGTATTAAAAAGGAATTACCCCCAACCCTTCATTATAATGAAAAACCAGGAACCGAGAGATGTCAGACACTGAGGTAACCATATTCTTTTATGACCCTGTCTTGCCCTTTATAAAAGCCAGCTTAAGTTGGTTAGAACTGCCTGTGATTGCTCATCTTTTCTAGTCATTATTTCCTGCATACACATAGCAGAAGAAAAGTCTTGTGCCAAAGAAGATTAATGAAAATCTACATTACACTTCATTCAAAGCATCTGCCTGCTTTGGAAGTCATGCACTGGCACACATACTAATTAGAGCAGAACAAAATGTGCCTTTTTGAAATTCTTTTGGGGAAGAAATTGAAAACCAAGAAGCTATTTTCTTCCTAATTTTTTTAAATGGTCACACCAGCTGTGCACATTAAATATCTCATATGCAATGTTCTTTTTGTAACTGAGACTGCTGCAGGGGTTAAATTAATAATTCTGCTTTCTCAGAAAAAGCACAACATAACAATCATCCTTGAAGAGGGAGAAATTTGCTTTTCTACAAATGAAAAAGTCAAAATGATCACTAAAAATCTATCTGCACCCTGAAAGAATGCCCTGGTGCTCTGTGCACAGTGCTAGGTACTGGCTGCTGACTAAAAGAGAAAACAGATGGTGTACAGTGACTAATTTTTACAATGGGAATAAAGCGCAGGTAATGGTATGCCTGCTAGCAGAGAGAACTGTTGAGGAATTTCCTGGAACTGTGGAATGAAGTGTGCAGTAACACATGCTCATGCTGAAGAGATTTTCCTGCCTTGTGGCCATGAAGGAACGGGGGAAGAGGAAAATCGATCCATGGAAAAGTGAAGTTGTTCTACCCGTGCAGGTGCTGCACTGGGACAAACATTCCTTGTCCCTCTGTGTGCCTGTTGGCTGCATGTTTTTCTCAGTGGCAGGCTGAATCCAGCACATCCAGCATGTTCCTGGGCATGGCCTTGCCCTTGGCCCTGGAAAACCCCTTTGCTACAGGGATCAGGACCCAGGGGGTGCAGGTGAGTTGTTGCCATGGAGCATCGCAGTCCCCAAGGGGAAGTCAGAAGAGTTCCTTGGAATTTAGGAGAGCACCCAGTTGTGCTATCAGTTGTGAGTCATCAAGGAAAGGATTTCACATGATAGAGAAGAAGGGGTAATTCTAGGCAGACAGTTCAGTGAAAGATTTCGTAATTGACAACCAAATGTATATATCAAAAAACAACAAAAAGAGCAAACAACCACCACCACCAAAAAAACCACAAAAAACCCCATCAAAACCCCACCAAACCAACAAAAAAGTAGCATAAATGCCCTTCCAGGTATCTACTTCCAGAAAATGGATGTGCTTGGAAGAAAGAAAATTTTACACATCTCTTCATCTAGCGTGCTACATGACAGAATAACATCCTTCAGTCTGTCAAGTCTTTGCCATCAAAAGGCTATGAAATTCAAAGAAATGTGTTCTTTATACATTATTCAGTGTAGCTTTCCAGTTGCATACTTTGTAAATAGTATTTTTAAGGCCTTTGAAATGATGAGAAGACAGGGGCTGGCCAGTTTTCATTAGATTACCTTACAATTTTCAGCAGAATGCAAAATAATTGTCTAATGCTGTACAAAATGGGATAGTGCATGAGGAACACAATCACCCATTTTTCCTAAATGGGCTACAGAAAAAGACCCTTCTGTCAGTGAAATGTAGTTCAAGTGAAAAATCAGAGTACATTAGTTATGTGGCTCCAATTTTGTCTGAAAATTGCCTTCCCACACCCTCTCAGTATTAGTGCTTTGGTGACGAGCAAAGAATGTAATTCTGTTTTGAGCTTTTTATCTGATGATAAGCCTCTGTTCTCACTGCTCCCTAACTTGTCACCACTGTGGTGAGATCAATTGCATCTTAAGTGCTTCAAGTCATAAGATATTTAGCATATATTCATTAAAATTCTGTATTTTCCTCCATTAATATTTTCAAAGTAACTCTCTAAGGTTTTGGGTCCCCCTTGGTGTTAAAGATAATTTTCAAGGACTCATTCCAATAAATTGTTAAAAATATTTGCTTAACATTAATTTCTTTTGTCAAGGGAAGATCATTGCTTTTCTTCAATTCTATTGAACTTGAGTGCTCCAGGAGACATCCAGCAGACAGTGTTGCACTTCAGTAAATTGGCCTGCAAGATTTTACATTGAAAAACTGCAATTGATTCCACCTCAAAAATTCATGACAGAGATATATGTCTTCAGCTTAGAAAACCTGGGCCCGGAAAATAAAAACCTGAGAGCTTGGATTGTCCATCTTAGTGAAGTCAGGTCAGAGGAACGTTGGTATTGATAGCCACGAAGGAACTGTGGGGAAGAGCAGTAAATGCCAGGGAATGTCACAAAGTATCGGAGGCAGAACAGATCACAGCAGCGGCTCCAGCGCTGATACACAGCCACTAATGCCCCAAGTCCATCAGTCTTTTAATGATTAGAAGACTTTGGCTTTGCAAATAGATTTGTAATGGCAGTAGCAAGAGGAAACTGCCCCGGCAGACGTCAGAATGGCTGGTGGTGAATGGGCATTGGGGATGTTAGGGCATTTCTCCTGCAGGTGCAGGCAGCCTGGGCTGAGAGCCAGCAGCCCTGTTCAGTCCTCAGTTTCCAGAAGCTTTGAATCTCATGTAACAGTCAAACTCAAAGCTCTGTGCTGGGGGAGGCAGGTCCTGAATTTTGGTAATGTGGTATTTACAGAGCTCAGGTTCTGTCACAAACTGTCTGCTGTCTTGCAGAATAAAGGGGGAAAGAAGGAAAAGATTTGCTTGTTAATAACTGCCAACGCAAGAATTTTAAAATGATGCTAAAATAATTTATAGCTTCCTGCATCATATCTTCATTTCCTCAGCTGCCATTTCCCTCCGATACAAACAAGCTGTCCCAGTAACCCTGCTGGTAACCAGCACTATGGTAATACGTGATCAAAATATATTTAAGTCTAAGAGAAATACCTGACTGACACAGGTTCAGTGTAAATTCAGTGTTTCTTTTAATAGTGCTCAAGCTTCGGAAGAAAGAAGCTGCTCTGAAGGGGATGCTTGACAACAGCATCTTTGACTGCCTTATTGCTTGCATGGGCTTGCAGGCAGCCATTCTTCCAGGATGAAAAATTAGATTTTATTATGTTTAGAGACACTTTTAAGGCTCTTTAGGGTGCAGCACAGAATTAGCCTCCCCCTCTTTTCCACCAAATGTTGTCATGTCGTGAGACACCATGAAGTTTATGAATAAACAAGTACAGCATCAAAATGAAACCCAGCACATAATCCAAAGACATGGAACAAGGCAGGAGTTTCTTGATCAGGGTCAGTCACGAGACATGTGAATGTAAGCAGGGGCTGCTTTATCACTGTGATCTGCTCATAATGAGAATGAGTGAGGAAATTCTGGGAATGGGCTGACAGAGAGTCTTCCTTCAGAACTGGAAAGCAGCACCCTATCACAGCAGGTACACCCTCAGAGAGAGTAGCAGAGCCTTGAACACTGATATTATCTTCTATATTAAACTCTCACGCTACAGTGGGGAAAGGAACACAAGGAATACCACGAAAGTGCCTGATAGTAAGAGAGCAGAGAAAGCATTTAGTGGAACTGAGGCAGGCATGGACTGCAGATAATGCTAATAATGTGTGTTAGGTTGTGCTCTTATCTCTGTCCTCTTTTTATTTTGATTGTTACTAACAAATTCCTAAAATTCTTATCACTCCATTGTCTCTCACACTGAGTGTGTTATTAAGATGATCTCAAACACTATTTATTCTTCCTGATGAACTGAGATGGTTTGTTAGACTGTTATATTCCAATTTTGAGATGCTGGAGATATCAAAAAAATTAATTCCTTTTTGAAAGGTGGGGAGGATTTTTGTTGTGTTTTTGTTGTTTATTTATTTATTTGTTATTTACTTTTCTCTTTCACTTCCTTGTGGTTCTGGGAATGGGAGCAGGCAGATGCCAAGCCCTAGGTGCTACAGGACATATTTCTCAAACCACGTTTTACTCGCATATCAAAAAACCTTGGGGAAAGTGAGGTTGGGACCCTAAAGATGCCTTAGCATTGCCCAGGATGAGCCACACACTCGATTTCAGAGCAGCCTGAAGGTGCTGCAACAGCTCAGAAACAAATGAGTTGACTAAAAGCTGCTCCAATGCGTCAGGAAAAGACAGATTGGAATTAGACAGATCTGAAGAACTTAGGCCTGTAAACCTGCAGGAGGCTGCTTAGGATAACAAGTAAATCCAGATTTAAATATTTAAACTTCTAAGTATCAGAAAATGAATGCGTAAATTTGAAGCCCTGTAAATCTGTTTGTCAGCCTGTGTGTGAGGTGAGGTCAGCTGGGCGGTGCCATCTCCTTTGCTCTGCACCTCAGCTGCAGTACTCCACTTCTGTCAAAACCCATTGCTGAACTTTTGTAGAGTGTTTATTTACTTGTTTCAGTTACTGATGCAAATTCATAAAAATCAGCTCTCCTTGCTGGAAAGACAATCTGGGAGAAAACCAAGGGCGCTCCCAGTTTCTGCATGTTTAAGAAACGCTCAAAAAAGGAAAGTCTGTAGGATTTATTAAAAGATATGGTTTTATCTGTGAAATAACAGCAATATGTCAAGCTTGCTTTCTTAGGAAGGGCTGGGAACATAACTGTGGAAGCATTACCATAGAAGAGTCTCTGTGTTTCATACACAAATTGCATTTGGAGACAACAAGCTCTGGTAGAGCTCTTCCCTGCAAACACCATGTTTGGATGGGTCACTGTATTTGCTGGTGTCCTTTCTTGCATGCTGTGGACTTAAAAACGAGCTGATCTGGCTTTGGCTAGGAGCAGGAGAGTGGTCAGAAATATAACTCTAGTCCATATAATTTATATGTCTAGAAATGGACAGTGCCCTTCAGCTTCAAATTTGGCCTCAGATTCTCACATATCCTTGTGTGTAACGTGGAAGGGAGCAGTGCAGGCTTACTCTGTTATTTATTGGTTAGTTCTTGGGGTTTTGTTTAGTTTTGTTTTGTGTTTAATAATGGTCTTAGTTCTCCTGTAATGCTTAAAACAGAGAGAGAATTTGTCACCTCATAGTGCAGTCAAATAAATGCAATGACTGGGAAAGCCTAGTCCCTTCTGATTTAATAAAATGATGCTATATCTGGAACAAGGTAAAATTACTTCCTATTTATCCACATCCCTGCTGAGACTAAAATTAACCTAAAGAGGTGCTTAATGGCACCCACTAAGCCATCATATTAATTAAACAGCTTTATAACATTTACCTTCCGGGAAAGCACCTTTTCTTTTATTTTCATTATTTCTTTTATTTGACACTGTAGAAATGATACGTTCTAATAACTGTTCTGTCACTAGTGACTTTCAGCATTTTTTTGGGAAGCAGCTCCCACACTGTTCTTGGCTATATATATGTATATATATCTTTTCATGAAAGTGGTGCTGGCAAAACATCCCCTGCCATCACAGGCACTGACAGCTGAGGCAGCCTGGAAATGCCAGTTAACTTGGCCATTACAAATTTTATACTAAA
Organism: Oreocharis arfaki; assembly: GCA_013398015.1. NCBI lineage: Eukaryota > Metazoa > Chordata > Aves > Passeriformes > Paramythiidae > Oreocharis > Oreocharis arfaki. The sequence continues at coordinate 1,221,539 of VZRR01005613.1, read as the reverse complement.
TTTTTTCTCCTTTTTAAGGGGAGTTGCAGGGGTACAGTGGAAGAGGGAAAAAGGTTGGCTGATGGAGGACATGACAAGAGTCTGCTCATGGTAATTCAAGCATGCAAAAAGCATCCAATGAAACATGGTGATAAAATATACTGAAGGTGATTGGTGGCATTTAATATTAATTCTATGCTTATATTTTAGCTTCTTTCAGTGTGACATTGTCTGAAGATTTCACAGATACCAAGGAGTACAGTCTTCCTGGAGCCTGAGGGGCAGAGAGGCACCAGAGGAGCAGGGAATAATAATCAGGTCTCCTGCTTCACAGTCCCATATTTACATTAAGGTTTTTCTTCTTCTTCTTTCCGTGTGTCATAGTGACATTGGTGCTGCTCTAAATGCATGAGAAAAAATGAGATTTGTGACAGCAAGGTAAAGCTCAGCAGAGGATTGTACCAACATAGATAGGATGGATAAGGACCTGCACAGGTACAGAAACATTTTCAGGGATCTGGTTCCCCCTTTTCAGCGTCAGATTTTAAATGGAACAGGCAAAAGCTGGTTATGTGAAGGTTTCAATTTACTTTCTCTCTCTTTATATACAGACTTGAAAATTGCCAGTTTTCTTCCTGGGTAAGGATGATATACATACTCGTGTTTCCAGACTTTTTGCAGTACAAATCCCTCTGTGCTCCCCTTGAGCCGTTTCAGTAACGCTCTTGGCTCTGGGTGTGCCTTTGACAGAAGCCCGAGGGGTGCACACACCTTTTCCTCACATGGCCACATCTTTCTTTATCTTTTTCCCTTTTTTTCCCCCTTTTTTAATTTGTTCTTTACAACTGGCCCATTATTTATTACACTGAGTTCTTAAATCTATCAGAATTTTATTGGAAAGTCTAATTTGCCTGAAGGCTGGACCCTATACTTTTATTCCCTCATCCAGTGCAAAGGCAGTGTACTCTGTCAAAGGGTGCTGTTGGACTGAATTCAGGGAGGATTCCAGGTCAGCTTCAGAAGCCCAGGGTTGGGCAGTGAGAAGGACCTGGATGTCCATCCAGCTGGGCTCACTGATTCCCAAAGGGGTGATTCTGAGTCAGTATATGATTGCAAGAGGAAAACGTTATTCAAAACAGTGATCCTCAGGTGGTTGCTAGCGCCAGCTCAAGGAATCCCTTTCAGGAACAATGCTGTGCATTCCTAGAGGTAGCACAACCATCTGTGTATTCTTGGAATTCGGTCCCTGGGGCATGGCTGAAGCCTTGTGCATAAAGGAAATAAAGTCTGATTTAGGAGAGGAACCAGAAGAAACAGCTATTACTGATGAGAAGTTATTGCATGCAAAGCCTGGGATCCTGTGCCAATTGTCACACTGAGCTATCAACCAGATTTTCATCAAAAGGACTTGGATCATTTTGAAAAGTGATGCAGGAATGCGTACTCAAGTTGAGATATCTAATGATCTAAGGCTTTGTATTAAATAACTGTTCAGCTGCAGTTACTGAGTCAGTCCTGCCCACTTTAAACTCCTTTCCCTAGCTAGGAGCATTGTAAATGTGGTGAAAAACACCACCTTCCTCTGTGTACATTAAAAAAAATAAATTATTAGCTTTTTAGAAATGATGAACAGTTGAATTCACAATAATTGTCTGTTACATCATAACTTGCATTTACAGATTCCCACTGTGATACAAGAGCTGAAAGTATTTTTCCTTCAGCTGGTTAATGTATTCAGAGTCTTTTAACTATGGCTGGAAGTGATGAAAACATGTCATTTTTCTGACATGTATTCTCAACCAGGAACTCTTTACTTGTCTTTTGCAAGTACAATAGACTGTCTATAATAATATCTTAGCTCTAGCTGTGGAATTTTTGAAGCAGATGCTCATGTTAGTCATCAACTCTTGCACATATTAGTATGCCTCAGATACACCAATATCTCATTGAAGCCAGTGGGGGTTTCACTGCACAGGTACATTCTGACATGAATTGGGGCTGCATTATCCAGCCCCTTGTGTCGAGGTCTGTGCCCAAGGCAGAATGTGAAATAATCCCAGAGAATGGAGCAAAAGGAAATGGCAAAATTTATCTAAAGCATATTTGTTGGTGGCAATCATGGTGCATTTGGGAATGACTTCCATATGAGCTCCGCTTTCCCTGGGCTGGGAAATTTGTTCTGGGGAATTTACATATTCTTGCCTTTTTTTTTTTTTGTACTTAACGGAAAGAAACAACAACAGAAAGACTTCTCAGATATTGCCATTTTGTGTATGATTTCAAACCCTTACATTACAATTTTATAGCTGTTCATAAGGTCAGCTGGAGCACTTGCATATTTTAGAAATTATGGCTTGTTTGGGGCACTGTATTGCCACTGAGAATGAGCAAAACATAAAGAAAAAAAGCAATAGAGGAATGGGTGTGTACAGTAGCATAGACAATGTTCAATGCACAGAAGAAAAACATTTTTGCAATACCACGTCTCCTTGCTTTTAGGTTTGGCAGCCCACACTTGTGCTCTGCTGGGCTGCCCCATCCTTTACAGATTCTGCTGGATTCCAGCTGCCCTGTGCCCTTGTTCTTCCAACACTGCCCAGCAGCATCTTCAGAGCTGAGCTGTCTGGGCCATGGCAGCACAATCCTTCATCCAGACCCGAAGCACAGCACCTGTGTGCTCGTTTGAAATGCCCAGGTAGGTGAATACTGAGATGGTGTTGGTGAAGCTCTGGGAACTGCCTAAAAAGAAAGGATATCGCTGCAGCAGAGACAACAGCTTTTGAAGGAAGCTTCTGGCCCGCACAGCTTCACGTCAGTTTTGGTTATGGGTGGTCAAAGCTCAGCCTGTGTGTTTTCAATTATTTGCTGGAAATAGTTCTGCATATGACGTCTGTGGAAGGGAATTAGTTGGTTGCTGGATGGTAAAATGATTATTTCAGGTATTGTCACTTTATCTTTCTCCTGTGAGCACGGATTTACATATCTACAGAAAGAGCACTAGAGAATTATGATTTCTAGAAACGTTTGCCTTCTAGCTGAAGCCACAGTGAAATGATTAAATTCGTCTTAAAATAGGGTTTTTCAGAAAGTAAGCTGACAGAATGGAGAGGTTCACTACAGGGCTACGAAAATGATTCAAGGTTTGGAAAACCTGCCACGTATTTAGAGGCTTAATTAGCTCACTCTTCTTTAAAAGAAAATTACCATGTGATATGATCAGCCTACAAATACTTATTTTGTCATTTCTAGTGACAGCTCCTTTCTCTTTCTCACAAAAGCACAGCATTAACCAGCCAAGGTACTCATTGCTTGAAAATAAGAAAGAATATTTCTAATTAGATAGATAGATAACTGTCCAAAAGCAGAATGGATACTGGAAATCTTTAATTCAAGACCATAGGCTTCCTAGAAGGATGAACTTAGCTGGAACATAGCCTGATGAGGGCTAAAGGACACTCACCACCAAGGATATCCAAAAGATCAGTGTGAAGGAGGAGGTGAGATGACAACAATTACTTCTGCCCTTGTAATCTGTGGCTGTGTGTAAGGGAGATGGATAGGCAGTAGAAAGCAGAGCTTATTTGGAATAGACACTATTTTACAGCCTCCTAAAGACTTTCAAGGCCAAAGTGAATACCATAATAATGGCAATTAAGGTAGAGCTGCCTATCTTTCCAGGTTAGGCTTTTGAGTTAATCATGCAAAGGTCATTACTAATGCCACTCAAGCACAGCATACGTGTAAAGCCACCTCTAAACCACCTCTGATAAAAATGGGTTGCAAATCTTATCTTTCTCCCATGTCAATTAAGAAGATGTTCTATATATCTATTTTTGTATGCTGTACAGTTGTTTCCACTTATTCAGAAGAATGACTGCTTTAGACTATAAGGCCCGTTCCTACAGACCTAAAATATTTTACTGGAATTTCAGGCTTACAAATAGAATTTACTTGAAACTGTGTCAATTAAGAAAATATGGTATTGCTAAGTTTGTTTAACTTTTCCTTCAGAAAAGTAAATAAATACTGAAGTGAGATAAATAGATACTGCCTGAGTAGGCAGGCAGACAGAGAGAAATAGAATAATCTTGGAAGTCTGTTGCATAGAACGGGTAGATTGAATATGAAGTTTAGCATAAAATGTGATTGTTTAAAAAAGAAGCCAATTATGCCTCTGTTTTGAAATACAAATCTTGCAAACTTACTCACAGATTTGCTACCACTATTCCATGCAGCTTGCAAAATTCTTGATGAAGAGAAATATTTGTTTCATCCCTTGTGAAGAAACTGTTTCTATTCAGATGCACAGCAAAAGTTCTAATTATTAAACCTTTCCTCTCTCAGGCTGTGCTCCCATTGCATAACATTCTGTCCCTCAATGGCCTTTTTCCTTCATGTTTTCTCCATAATTAGGAAGAAGGCACTGTTTGAGTCTGTGCTGGCAGAGCAGGACCTGCCTTGTCAGGGGTTGAGTCTTTTGCAGAGGATGAGTCTCTGCTGTGCCTCCACAAGGAACTCGCTGCCAATTATTTCCAGGGAAGAGCCATCTCACAGTAAACATCTCTCTCTTAATGGTGACAGACTTAGTTAGGAGAGTGAAATAATGAATCTTACAGAAACAGGGAGCTGACCGAATTATTGAAGGAGAAATCACTCCTGCCAGGTGCTAAGAACTTCGGTGACAACACAAGAATCTCCAAGCCCTGGAATAAAAGTATTTTGCATTTTTAGAGCATTTCATGTCTTCAAGATGCAGAACAGCTGTTTCTTAGTTCTTCTAATGGTTCTGTGAAGCAGGTCAGCATTATCTCAGCTTTACAGACGGCAAGGAGCACAGAGAAGTTGAATGATTTGTCTCGGTCCAGGGTATGAATCACTGTCAGAACCAGGAATAGGATTCAGCAGCGCTTGGGAGTACATGCACATGCTGAAACCACTCAACCACACTGTACCCATCATAAGAAATGGAAATTAATTTTTAATATTCCTGTTTCTAAAGTGAGATTTTGGATTTCAGAAAAATTAAATATTTATTTCATTATGTATGACTTCATAAGCCTATAAGTTATACCAGGATAGATTTATTGGCTTTATTTCCCCATGATAATTAGATAGTCCTTGTTGATCTAATGGGTTTGTGATTTTTAGTGATGTATCCATCTGCCCAAGGAAACAGCATTACTTGCCTCTTATGTACTTAGGAACAGACTTAAATGGTATGCACATAAAAATCTTATGGAGCTACAATATTAAAATGGAGGGGTTTTCCTTCTCCTAAATGCAGGTTAAATATACTAAATTAATTTGCAACTACTTCAGTTTTCTAAGCAAATTTAATCCTCTGATATTTATCAGGCTGGCAGCATTGCCATCCTCTATGTACTTAAAATATTGAGTATTTAAACTGCTGATATGTTGCAATGATACCAGCAGATTGCAAAGAGTTTGCAAACATTAATTAGTTTGCCTTTAGCAGGAAAAAAAAAAACCCACCCAGTGCCTCTGGCTGGCTGGTGATTCAGCCCTGAGTGCAGGACAGTGACTGACACTGGGAGAGAGAACATTCCAGACTGAGATAACTGCAAAGGAGAGGTTTTCCCTTGATCCCAACAATCTTTTTGCTTCAGAACCTCCTGAATTACTTTACTCCTGTTACTATGTTACTGAAGCCTCTGCAGCCATGGTATCATTATAAACGCTAAATCTAAAATTCTAGTCCTTTTCCCTGGTCAGACTCAAAATTAATTTCTTTCCATCCCTCTTTTTTTTTTTTTTTTAAACAAAAATATTCTTTCCCAGAGCCACAGGGCTCCTACTTTCCCTGTGCAGAAATTACTCTCAGTCTCCTTGTCCAACGAGTCAAAGACTCCTCCTCTTTCACAGGCCAGTCTTGAATCCTTAACATTTTTCCCCCTGGATGAAAAGCAGATTAAACTGCATCTTCTTTTGTATAACTAGTATATAGGAAACTGTAGAAACTGTGGCACTGAACATAGAAAACCTAAAGAGTATCCTGACCTTTTCCATAAATGAACCTTGCATTTTCAGCTAAAATGTAAAAAAAAGACTAAGCATTATCATATTTTTATTCCTGCATTATTATGTTCATGATAAATTTGGGGAATCCTGTGGGTGTATTCAGCCAGAAAGTCAAAAGGAGGGCCTTGCCGAGTATTTTTGAATAAATGTGTCCTTTAAAGGTTAAGTATGAAGGAAAGGATGTAGCATTTTTGTTCAATTACACTAATGTTTTAAAGGCAGCATTACTGTCAAGCCAAATAACATCCTAGGAAAAGACAAGGATTGAGGGAGGCTGAAAGAGTGACCCAGAGGAATCTCTAGATAAATAAAGGAAAAAAAGACAACAGCAGAAAGAGTGAATGGACTAAATTGTGAATGGATATATTGGTTGTGATGCTGTTTTTGCTTCTTCTTTCTCTTTCAGTCCCAAATTAGACTCCATCCATCTGGGTGCACATGCCCTGCTCGCCAAATTTCTGCTTAGCCTTGCAAGGACCAGAACTAATTACCCAAGCAAGAGATTCTCATCTGTTCCCCTCCCTTGACCTCCCAGCAGTGCTCTGTTCCTCTCCAGACAGCCTGTGCTCACACAGGAGCCAGAATTTGGCCAGTGTGCTGGCAAAGGGAGAAGAGTTTAAAAGGGAAAGAAGAAATGCAGATGGCTGAGAACCACCTGTCAAGGATTCCCAGGGTGCAGACAGATTAGTGATGCTATTTGTGGTTGCAGTGGATGCAACAATCTCTTCCCCACAGCACTTGATGGGGACACGTTGCTGCTCCAGGGTGAGTGGTGAGAAAAGTGGTTCCCCTTTTCCTTCACCTACTCCCTGGCACGTGGGGGAGACACATTTAAAGCCAAAATGGAGAAATCAAGCTGTTTGTGAGAGTCGGTGTTTTCTTCATTTCACAGGAACTTTCTCTTATAATATGCTAGATATAATTTTTTCCTTTGTCTTGTACTGTGTATTAAGAGCCATCCCATTGTGGCTGGTTTGACAGCCATATATTTCTTGTTTATAATACAATTTGACTGACAATAAGTCAGGGAACTGTGATTTGAACTCCTCATTGTGACTGGCCTGACAATAATCTCTTTCTCATTTATAGTGCCATTTGATTGACAATAAGTCAGGGGATTGGCAGCTGGTTAGGTTTTTTTTCCCATGAATGTATATTTCTGGCTAAGACAAGACATCTTTTCCTAAATAGTTTGACAGATAATTCGTACAAAACTCTACAAGGGTGATGTTCCTCAGCATCCTTATTAAAATAATATTGTTCTTTGGCTTTGTACCAATTTCACTTTTAAGATGATGGTTTTCCTTCTTTCTCCTGTGCCAGTTGTGTCTCTATTTTTCATCACCATTATTAAAGCATTATAGAATTGCAGTTTATATGTTAGTAACTGTTACATGTGTTCTACACAATTTTTCTTCTTAACAAGTATGAGAAAAGCTATTATCTGCTTTGCAAAATCAATGTAGATGTGCTATAATTGGGAGGTTTGGGGAACTCTTTTCAGTGGTTCTGCTTGTGCATTGTTAATTGTAGTCAGTCACTTCCAGGATATTTTCTTTATTTTCATGGACAAGGAATTCTGGCTCTCACTGTGCTGTTGATAAGTATCATCTCTAAAGAAATACATTTTCTCTGACACTTGGCACAACTCTGCCTTCCACCAGTGAGTCCCAAAGCCAAAATCAGCACAGTTTGTGGTGATGTAATAGCAAAGGGGTAGTTTGCAGTGACCTTCTTCAAAACTTGGCCAGGAATCAATGCCGAAATGGCCCATGAAACATACCCTGGGCAGTAGAATAACAACCTGTCAGGCTGCCTAATGCATCCGTGCCGTCCCCGCAGTGTCCAAAGGCAGAGGAAAGTGAGAGCATGGAAAACAGATATCCTAAAGAGCACTTTTATTTAGAAAACAAAAAAAAGCCCCAAACCCACAAACACATGTTTGCATATTACTGCTGCTGTGCAGTTTCAGCCTGATCATTAGGGGCTCTCAATTGGATATCCTTCATGAGTGCAGCCGCTGTGGAGGCAGGTTGAAGGGCAAGGGAGAAGGGTTCATGGGCAGGAAATCGATAATGGTGCAATCCCCAGGATGAGGCAGCAGATTCTGCAGCCACTTGCAAGTCCATTATTCACCTCAGTTCCAGTGTCCATGGTTATAAAGAGCATGTTTTTAATACCCCTACAACCCCACACAAAATGCATTTAATACAGCTACAGAGAAGGACTAGTTTATATTTTTTGCAGAGCACCCATGAATTTTTTAACTGGAGGGATATGATCTCTGCATAGATTAAATGTCCCACTTTCACATGCAAATATTTTGTATCCAAATACTGAGAAGATTTTCTCTAGTCACTGGGCAAATATCTGCTCAGAAATAGTTTCAAAATTCTTCATAAGGAGTCCAGTCAGCTACATCATTAAAATATGCTTGAGGGACTGAAGATTGAACAAGCAAAACCAGAAATTGCTCTTGAGCTACTGAAGAACAAAAAGTAGAACAGGTATGTTTGTGTCTGTGCTTGTTTCTAAAGGCTGGAAGTGTGAAGAAAAACTTTAAATTGCTACTGGAAATACATTAGATTTTAGAATTCTGATGCAAAAATATTCAGTAGAACAAGAAGCCTAAAATGAGAGCTAAAGGCACTCGGCCAGAGGATTGAAATGTAAGGTTTGTTCACGGTGGAGAGAAAAATATTTATTCCTTGTTTTCTATTCCAAATAAATTTCTTTCTCATGCTGTAATCTCATGCTGCTGTTTGTCTCAGCCTGTGACTTTGCTTATTCCCTCTTCTCTTCTAAAAATCATGAAGCTGGTGGTGCATTTAATCAGCCTTCTTCCTAGATCATGCCAAATAGGGAGCATATTCCCCAGAAACACTTGAGCTGGTGAATTCCCCCAGTTAAATACCACCATTTTAAACAGGGAAGATTAACACAATAAAAAAAATATATCAAAGGGAACAGAATTATATTTCAAAGCTACTCCAGGCTAACGAAACACAGTGCTGAGCTCTGTGCTCACACAGAGAGCTGTTGGCCTCAGGCAGGCTAAATAAAACGTGTTTTACATCTGGATCAGAGTTAGAAAAAACTTAATGCTGCTATCATTGCTTGGGTTTTTTTCCTGGAACAAATGGTTCCACACACTATTGCTGTGGTGTGGCTTTCATACAACAGAACGGCTGTGGTTTCTCACTCCTCTTCACTCTCGCCACCATTTGGCAATCAGTTAGAGATATTCACTATCATTTTTATTTTTAATTAGCTGCTGGGGGGCTGTTAAGGGCACACTAGGGCCAGCTATGGGATAGAAGCAGACACAGCTATTCAACTTTAATAGAATCCATTTAACAGAATCTTTAATAGAAAGATCCATTTGAAGTGGTTCCTACTCCACGAGTAGGAGCTGGAACAGCTCTTTCTATGAGGTGGAAAACAGAGGCATCTATGAGCTCTCTGTCTTTCTTTCTGTCTGGAGGTGCCCTAAGCTATGCTTTCAGTAGGAGTTAAATTTTAAAAATTTTGTTAATTATGGATCCCCCCCCATTAAAAAGCGGAGAAATAGACCATTTTGTCCTCCAGTGAAATAGAATGGAAGACGGTAGTGCAGGAAAGATACAGGATCAAAATTGGAAGCCCTTAATTTTTGAATTATGAACTCTTTCCCAGGTGACTGTATGAAAAGGGGAGAGGAAAATAACAGCTGTGGACAGACAGCAGAAGAAGAACATGGAACCCCAGCTTCCCTGTTCAATGGGCTATTCCTAGGGAATACTGCTTAAAGTAAATATGCAAAGACTTCAGCAAAAGATGCTATATTTATTGTCTTCTCTCTAAGAAACTGCCAGACAGCTTTCTCTGATTTATTACAGGTATTAACATTTAGCCATTAAAGAGTATCACAGGTAACAGTTATTCTTCTTTTTTCCCAGTACTTCCAATTATCACGTCCAAGTTACATGTTCATAGCTTTAAATTACAAGGAAATTCTTATCTGTGTGAAAACATTTTCCCTCATCCTTGTGTTACCTCGAACACAGATTCTTGCCTGCTTGTGTTTTATTTCACATAATACAGCCCAGACAGTACAATACTTGGAAGACAGGTTTGTGGGGTTTTTTTTGAATTGGTCACTACCATTTTTTGTATTAATATTTCACTTTTAAGGAGGAAAAAAATTCAGTTAGGCAGAAGAGACAATTTTCACTCTTTCCACCACTACTGGTAAAACATACTCATGGCACATGATTGAGAGAATTGCCTTTCAGCTCTGATAGGTTATAAATAGAAGGCATTGTCATTGTCTAGCAGTTCTCCTGCAAAGGAGAGCTAACCGAGTAGATTAATAAAATATTGGCATTAAAAAACCATTTTCAGTTAAATTTTAAAGTAGCTGATGAAATATTTCTCTAGCAGCCCTGTCAGCTCATGCTCCAAGTTATGATCTCTCCTGCTTGGTTTTTTTTGTGTTTGGTTGGTTTGGTTTTTTTTCAGTTAAAAAACCTTACCCCAAAACCAAAATACCCGAGCTTGGGGAGAGTGTGAGGGTGTCCCGTGCTCGGATTTATAGATTTATATGACGGTTTGGGTTGGAAGGGACCTTCAAAGAGACCCCATCAGACTCCAGCTGGTTCTTGGAGTTCAGTTCTGATAGGGTGTGGGAGAAGTCAGAGAAATGGGCCTGGGAAATGGTTTGTCCAAACCGGCCCAGACCTGTGGCTCTGTTGCGGCTGCTTCACCGCCCTTCTGTGCAGAAAGAGGTGAGCAGAATGTAAAAAGGGTCTGGGAGTTCGTTAATATCCTTAATGAGGCACTGGCTTTATTTTACATAAAGTACAGTGTGTGCCATGTAAGGCCTGGTATTTCAGGGACACATAATTTAAAATCTAATGGTAATTCACCACTCTAACATCAGCCAAAACACCTCTGTTTGGATTTTAATTCTTCTCCCGCTAAGGGATGACAGCAATGAAGATTAAAGCTTTTTTTACTTCTCTTTATGATCTCAGCAAAGTGCAGATTTGAAACACAGAAAAAGGTTGACCTTCATATTAACCTGAATTTCTTTTCCTGTTTCTTCTTGAACATATTTTATTCTCTTTATGCACAGTGGGGCTCTTTTTTCATGTGCTCTGCTGTTGAACAAAATGCTAGAAAGATGGAGTGTGCACTTTTACATCAAAGAAATGATGAGACCGTGAAAACTCATTTCCCTTGTGACTTCTTAAATTGTTACTAAGGAATTGAATGTGTCTGTTGGAAACAATGTGTCCCTTTAAATTCTGTTTTCTTATTTATCTTAAACCAGAAAATCACCTTTCATTTAGGGCATGATCCAAAGGCCACTGAAGTCAAGAAAAGATTCTTAGTTGCTGCAGTGAGTGGTAGGGCAGATTTCTCCAGTGTTCACTGTGTCAAACCCAGACCAGACAGTTCTAAATAGAATTGGTTATCTAGAGGGGAAAAAATTGCCTGGTGTATTTTGTTTATTCAGCTAGCTAAAAATCTTACCTTCAGATGGGGAAGAACTAAGTGAATTCCCTTCTTACTGCACAGAATGGATTTGACAAGGACAAGAAAGGTCAAGCTGTAGTTAAATTCAGGGAGCCACACTGGGGAAAATATTGATTTACTTCAGTTTTTCTCATACATAAAGGTGATGTGAGGTAGAAGCAAACACAGTAACAAAATCCACAACATAAACTCTGTTGGAGGAAAAGCTTTTCCAGTGCTCCACTACAGTTTTGGATAATCCCTCACTGCTGGTCTGAATGATTTGTCACTGCTACAGTCCAGGAAGTTGCTAGAAATGGTCTTGATTGGAGTGAAAGGCATTGTAAAGCAATTAACTTCTGACTATTAATAAAGCTCCCACAGGATGCATTAATTTTAAAAAGTAGACAAAGACTGCATTTAGTAGCTGTAGAACTGTGGCTATATTGGAATACGGAAAAATACTGCACCACGTCCATGCTGTTGTAAATATTCCTTATCAGTTTCCAGAAAAAGGTTGTGAAGTTTTAATTTAGTAAAGCATTTAGGCATATGATGATTTTTTTTTCCATTTTGACTGGATATAAATTAAACAAACAGCTAAGCCCTTCGCTTAATAACGAGCAATTTGAATATCTGCTTACAGCCCAGGTTCAGATTTCATTGAAGTTTCCATTCCTCTGAGTTGGAGACTTAATCCCCTCAATTGTCATGGTATTTTTTTGGATCTAGAATCCAGAAAATTTCACTTTCCACCCAGAGACAAAACATCCTTCTTAAAGATACCCATAGTGCATATCCATGTTTCTTCCCAAAGCTCCAGTCTTGTGCTCTCTTTAATTTACAGTTTATTTCTCACTCCCAAGGCATGTAGTAATTTTAGCAGGTGATTTTACAGCTCCTCAAAACAATGATTGCTTGCTCTACCTGTTCAAAAGAAACCCAGGGCTGGAGAAAACCTAAACCTTCTCTGTGCAGGTCTCTACCTTCTGAGGCGCTGAACCGCTGGCATCTCCCTCTTCCCCTCTTCTGTACTCCTGTCACACTCACACCCAGTTTCTGGTTGGTCAGACTCTATTTATGCCTAGAAAGAGCCACTCTCTGCTGTGATCCCATGCTGGGATAGCACAACAATGGAAAAACATTGCTACCAGGAAAATATGTTTAACTGTTTTCAAAATGCTGGAGTGAGCCAACGGCCCGGATCAAAGCCTTTGCAAAGGCATCGAGCCAGTTTCTCAGATTCCATTGTTTATAATCTCACTTGGGTTATTTCCCAACAACTTGGAAAATGTGTGACTGTTTTTGTATCTGAAACGAGTTTGTCCAGTGCCAAAGTGAGAATATGGGATATTTACAAAACAAGGCTATCTAGCATGACTGGCAGTCCTTAGGACTGATTAACTGAGTAGTTCCAGCAATTCTGTTACTGAAGATACAGCAACTATATTCTGAATTACATGGGAGGACTGATCTGGGTTGTGGTTTGTTGGGTTTATTTTATTCTTTTTCCTGGTAAAATAATTCTGAGCAGAGTGATTGAGCTGGGTTTGTTCCACATTACTGGTTCTGAATCTGCTAATGCAGCAGATGCAGGAACACGGGTTCAGAGAATCACGAAGAGATAAGTGGGCAAATCTGCTCAATGCTGCTGATTGCAGAGCTCCTTGTGCTCAGCATTCACTATCTGGTAGGTAGACAGAAAGAGCCGAAATGTACAGGTAATTTGTTAAAAAACCTTTCTTGTAAACTGCACCGAGAGCGGATATTTGATACTATTACTTAAAAGCCAGAATATCATAACTTTGGATTTCAAAGCCAAAGAAAGCAGGTAGCCATTTCCAACAATGTTAGATACTGAAGCCTTGATTCCACAGGATGGGAGGTCACTGGCTTCAGGGTTCTTGGAAGCAGAAGAAAAGCAGTTTGGAAGGGAAAAAAAGAAACCTCCAGGAGACCCAGTGCTCATTTTCAAACCAGTAGGTTGCACTTAAAATCACGCCTTGGTATTTTTCTTTTGCCATCAGAAACAAGTATATATATAACAAGTTCATACCTTTCAACCTAAGAAAAAGTGACAGTCCTCACACGTAGAAAACCTGCTATGCCAACAGCTGAACTCTTCAGACTTCCAGAAGTATTTTCATTACAGGGGTTCTGCTGATATGCTTTTTTCTTTTAAAATAAAGGTGGTTTCCACCTGATGAAACATTTGGTGTTTTTTGTAATGAGTGATAAAATAACCCCAGCCATTGGGTCTGCTACCCACTTTTCACCATCACTAATTTTCTGGGGCAAAATATTTCAGTAAATATGCGGTGGTGGGTTTTTTTCAGGCTAAAAAATTACTTTAAAGAAGAGAGAAAAGATGAACTCCCTGCAGAGAGGCTGGAAAAAAATTGTTCTGCTATTTACAAAGTGCACCAATGCCTTTTGATTAAAACTGAAAGTGAAAAATCCGACTCTAGCTTGAGAGCCTAAGAGACAAAATTCCTTCAGTGAGACATGAAAAGAGAGTCAGGCAGCACCTGTGAACTTCTGCAGAGTCTCAAAAACGTGCTGCTCTGGAAGAGCTGTTTCTAGCAGTGTAAGGGCATTTGTCTGCAAATATTCCTTCCACCCAGCTACTTGACCTAGCTGTTGTCTTTAGCTTCCACCTGGGCTAGTGGAAAGTGTCTCTGCCCATGGCAGGGGGGTTGGAACTACATGATTTTTAAGGTCCCTCCCAGCCCTAACCGTTCTTTGACTTCGTTTGGGACCTTCAGTAACATTTATTGCTTCCATATCTATTTAGCCATGCAGCTGAGAAACAAGACCAATCCTTACTTTGCAGGACGGTAGATATTTATGTTCACTAAAAAAAAGAAATCCACAGAGTCCCTATGTCCCGAATATCTCCACAAGAGGAGTATTTTCAAGAAATTTCCAAGATAACATCCTAAAAAATGCAACATCAGAAAGAAGTGCAAAGCATCTGCATAGAAACGATCGCAGTATTCCAGGGTGGCCTAATTTTTACCTATGTTTTAGGATGTTTATGAAACTTCCAGGGCTGGTACTCATTCCATGAAAATAGTAGAAATGTACTGAGGCAGTGCATTAATCTCTTCAACCAGTCATAAGAAAATATTTGTCTCAGTTACCCAATGGTAAAAATTATATTGCTCAATTTCTTAATCTTTAGTGCATGTAATAACACAGAAAAGACACTTGCAAAATGCTTTCTGTCAAGGAAATTCCAGGCCACAGTAAAGAAGCTCACTTTGAAATAATGAAAAACATCATTTGGGGCTATTCACAGAAGAAATACTTAGTGTGCTTATGAATGTTAAATTCTAAATCTGTTAGTTATGTGCTAGTAAATTTTGCAGACATATAAAAAGAGAGCATGCTCAGCAACTGAGGAAGAAGTTGTTCTGACACTTAGGACACGTTAGAACTAGAAAAGAATCTTTACCATGGTTGCATTTACCGGTGAAAAAATTTAAAAGAAAAAAAGAAAGGAAAAGAAAAAAGATAAAAGGGAAAGGAAAGTTAAATAATAAATTTAATTTTGCCTTAGAATCAATTCCCTTTCAGAACAAAGGAATAACTGTCAAAGTGGGTTTTGGAACAGACTTGTGAGAGATGTTAGAGAGCAGTCAGAGGTCTAGCAAATATGATCTCTGAAGAAAGACTCTGTGAACTGGGACTCTTTCAGATTAAAAAAGAGAAAGCCAGGGATAGGTGACCTCCCTTCCAGCTCCACATTTCTATGGAAATAAAAGGATCTGAAGGAGGGTCATTGCATCCAAAGACATAATCTTATCTTTCAGGAAACAAAAATTGCTTCTGTATGAAAGTTGAACTGTCACCTAACCTGCAGACTTACATAAAGAAATAATGGGAAATTAGTGTCCTTTTACTCCCAGAACAAGCAGGAAAGCAACGTGCATGGGATTGCAAGATTTTGTTTATATGCAGGAGAGCGGGGTGTTGATTAAATTCCGGCTAAAGCGATCTTTGTATGTTGTTTTGTTAATATTTATTGTAGAAATATTTAGCTAACAGATCAGATGATGCTTGGAATTTTGTGGTAATAAAACAATAAAGAAATGACTGGTTGTTAACTGTTGGTGGTAGATGTTTTTACAAATATCATCACAAAGAGCACTTGGATGCCTCAGCAGGTCCTGGCGACCCAACTTTCTAGCAAGACTGCTCATCAATTATATACACGAAGAATATTCCATCTGGCCATATACTTTTCACTGGGATCATGGATGGTGTTTTAATTTACGAAAAATCGTCTTTATAACAGAGTGAGAACTCTTACAAACCATCAGATGAAAGGCAGAGGAAAATGAGCTCATTCAAACCTGGTATAAACTAATTGGGAAATTCTCTGTGATAACATTCAGGGGTCATTTTTTTTTTGTTTTGCTTTGCTTACAGGAATGCACAGAGGTGCCTTTTCTCTTCGGGTGGCAGGGGGTTTTGCATGTATGATGGGAGAACACACAGCAGAAGAGGGGAAGGATGGGTAGAAGGAAGGGTGCATTGCAAAGGCTATTGCAGGTTTTGAAATTAAATGCAGTTAAATGGAATTCTCTGACCTGCCCATATAGAAAAGCAGTGGTAGAATTGAGCCTAGTGCTCAAACCTCTTGTTTAGTATTTATTCTCTGCCATGGTTTCTTAAAATCAACCCTGTCCATCTTCCTTGACTATGAGTATATATTTAGGTTTCTCCTGTGCTTTCCTTCTGTCCAATGCAAGGAAGAGTTACCAGTATGGGAGGTTTTAAACAGTTGCTTTTTTCACATTGTGTTTGCTTTTAGCTTATTCTTTTTAATCCAGCAGGAACACTGAACATGTGAAATTGTTACTATTTTCAGTTTTTCAGATGAAGAAACATTCCAAATCTTACTGGTTCTATTTCTGAGGGATTCTAGCAATGTGCTTCATCTTCTGGACAGTTGCTGCAAAAAATTGTATAAATCTGACACGTTTGTTCTTGTAATTTTTTTCCATTTTATTCTTGAGATTCTGCCTGGGAAGGAGTTGTTTTAAAAATTCATTATTATTTGATTGCAAGGTGGATGTCAGCCAACAAATTTTTTTGAATTTGAAAGAAAATGCAGCCTCAGCTTCTTTGGAACTATAATGGAAGGAAACCCTCCAAGCACTCTTTAAATGGCTTCTGACGTCTAGCAGAATTAGATGAGGTGTAAATCACTGAACTAACACATGTGGTTTGAAATGGAATATTTAATTCTGTAGAATCCAAACCCAAGGCTAAAGGGAAATTTAACTACACCAGCATAATATTTTTGATGATGGAAGAAGTAATGCCATTTTAGATGTTTTATATTTGAAGTTCAATCTAAAAAAAAAATGTTTATTAAGGGAATCTCCATTGATACCCACATTGTTATCTGGCACACAGGCAAATGCTTGAGGAATAATACTGAAAGACAGTAATGAGTTTTCTCCACTGAAGTGTTTCTAAGGGCTGTAAAAATATTACTGGAAAATTTTGATTGTAGAAGCATGATCATAATAATCATTTCTTCCTTTAGCTTCCTCCTGGTAATTTTGAGCCCTTTGATGTAGCTCATATCAGGGCAAGTTTGCTATTGCTCTTCAGTCACTGGAGCTGTGAAGGTAGAAGGGATCAGGAGCTGTGAAATAGTTTTGCCTTCAATTTTACTTGTATTCAAAATGCAGCTGAAAATTGATAGCTTTTTTTTCAATAAGTATAACAGTATATATATAACAATAGTATTATAAGTAAATATTTCTATTAATGTTCTATCCATTGACCCTTGTTGAGACCGGGGCTTTATTATGTTAATGCCATGGAAGTTTCAAAGAAAAAGTGTCTGGCCTAGAGTCTTTGTAAACAGACAGAAGGAAAGGGATGTGGGTGCATCACCTAAATAAATAAATACACAGAGGAATGTGCCTCACTTTGTTACACATGAAGCAAGTTTGGTTTTGATCCCTCGTGGCTCTATTTGAACCATGGTTTTGTGAGATTATATAGGGGTTTTATAAATTTTTGCATTAATTTGTCAGGCTGTGGCTCAGCCTTTAATTGCACTTTTGAGAATAAAGGTTAGATGGTGTTGTTTTATCATTATTATTCTCTAAATGCCTTTATGAAAGCAGACAAGAATTTATTTCACGTGCTGCAAAAATGTAACTGCCCCAACGTGAAAATGGGTTAAAACAGAAAAGCACGTTTGTTTTCTTGTTTATACTGCACATAAGAATGGAATACTTCTGTGCAGAAATGTACTTCCTTGTGAAGGAATGGGTGTATAGACTTTGATTTCTCAAAGAGAAGCATTTGTTTCTCTCCTCAAGCCAGACAAGGTGAGACTTACGAATTATATTTTGAGAGGAATAACTTTGAAAGCAAGGGAGAAATCACGTGAGAAAACTGTAGTTTGAGGAAATCTTGTGCATAGTTTCAAATTTATTAAGAATAAAGACATTCTTCAGAAAAGGAATGAGCTTTGAAAGATTCAGGATGTGCGGCTATGTGCTGAGAATAAGGAAGAGATTTGGTTCCTTCACATTGTTCTCTGGAGTGGGGAAGTGCAGCAGTGGGAGTGTGTTGGGATCAAAGGCTGGTTGGTAATTTATTTTGTGTCCTTTTCTACAGCTACTTTGATACCCAGCATAAGCTGAAACGAATAATGTTCATTTCTTGAGGAAAATATGGGGCATTTGAGAACCAGTGTTCAAATGAGCAATAATCCAGTCTGGCTTCCTTTGTGTTATCCCAAGCAGCAGCGTCTTCAGCTTCAGAGATAAGGGTAGGAAGACTGCTTAATTTCAAAGGTTTTCACTTTTATCTTAGCCTGGGAAATCTGAATACTTTAATGGGTTTAGGTTTTTAATTTAATTCCAGGTTGCTCATCATTTCACCTTTCAGCTGGGCTATAGAGATAATTCAATCATATTTCCCTTGACAAGCCATCTGAATTACACTTATATTTCTCTGCAGACATGAAAATCAGCTGCTATAATAGAGAGTGTGACAGACTTTTGCCTTCTCTCCCTCTTTCTCCCTTAATTCAGGGACTGTTCTGGTCTTGCTTCATAATGCAGATATCCTCTGACACAGGCATGTGAGATACAGCCCTTGTATAAAATACAATGTGGTGGTTTTTTGCACAGACACAACGTCGAAAGTTTTGGAAGTAAGGCCAGAGAGCAGTCATTAGGCAAAGAAAATCATCAAATATGCAAAACAAGCACGTTCCTGAGCTTTGGAGAGTGTAGCCTCTATAGGTGCCCAGAGTTCAAGTAACGTACTCATCTGTTTACATACTTTTTCCCTTCCAAAATTGCTTTTCAAAAAGACTCCGAACTTTTTTCCAGAGCTACCCCCTTGCTCTCCACTACATAATCAGATCTTAACTTCTGATGTTTAACTTCTTAACATGAACATGGAGGAAGATTCTCTGCTCTGATTCTTGATCCCAAATGGGTGATCAAGAAAGAAAAAAAGGTGAAGTAGTAATTTCTGAAATGAATGTTTTTACGGTTACACTTTACAAATTAGTTTTGTAAGTGAAATGCCTTCTCTTGGAGGTCCCCCAAACAAGCTCAAGCTTTTCACAGGTTTGGCTGAAGGCTTGCTAAAGTCAATGTCACATTTCCGTGCTCAGATAAGATCTGTCTTTTCAATGTTCATCTTCTTTTTGAGGTCACTAAACATGAAGACATCTTTTATCTCCCACGTGGATTCATCACCTCTGTTTTCATGCTACCTCTGGAGGTGGAGACGGCACCAGCTGCTCAGCAGTTACACGGGGCTTTGCTGGATTTAGAATTCCTCAGGTGTGAATCGCTACCACCACTCCACAGAGATGTTTCTGCATTCTTTCCTTCGGGAAGCTGACTGTACTGCCAGCGTTTTCTTCTAGTTAAGAGGCAAGGAGCCATCGAAGGCTCATAAAATAGTTTTCCCTCGAGGCACTGGCTGAAATTCCTGAGTTTATTCTCTTTAATTGTAGACTGTACAACCTTGTGAAAGCTCAGGGTCTAAACCCACCCTTCACACGATGCGCTGTTGTTCTACAGCTATAATTTTCTGACATTCTTCAGAGAGAGATGAGAGTTAATTTTTGCCCAAAATATTCACAGGAAACATCCATACTATCTGCTATTTATAAAATTGGCATTTATTTTATATTTGGCAGGTGTTCATACCTAACCTTGGACATCAAACAGCCTTTTTATTCGAGGCATTATTAGTGCCCTGCTGAAGACAGTCCCTTTCACCAGGGGAAGTAACACCTGGATATTTCTACTTCATAAAAGCAGAGTTTGGAATAAAGTGTGTATGCAGGTGAGGGAATGTGAACTAAAAAAAAAAATCCTAGAACAATTACAAAATTTTGAAAGTCTGCTGTTGAGGCTGACAGCTACCCTGAAGGCTTCACAGACATTAAGTTGGACATGGTTAATTTCTATTCCTGAGAAAAGCCCGTGAAAAGTAAAACAACTAGCTTCTAGCCTTGAAAATGTAGTAATAACAGAAGCAAGAAATCCAAAACAACAGGAGAAACCAGCAACAAGGCAGCACCTGGTGTTTTTCTGAATGCTTAGAATGCTTAGGCTATAGATGACCAACAATAGTATGTTGTAGTTAAATAACAGCCAGTGAGTCTCTTGTAGTGGTTGGGCAACCAATGGGTGGGTAGCATGAATGATAAACATACAAAAGTGTATATATATGGCACTGGCTTTTTGGAATAAAAAGTTTTGCCTGCAGCTGTTAGTGGAATTCACGTGTGTTGTGTCCGCCTCAATTGTGACAGTCTGCTACTGTATGTGTGTTGTGTGCACATTCATGTTCACGTGTGTGCACATGTATGCTAACATTCTAACATTAGGGTAAAACCTTATAACGTCCTTTAAATTATAGTGGCTTTTCAGCCAGTAAGTTATACAGACAAAGTTCATTTCAAAAAATATCTGTCAATGTAATTAGGCATTTGAATGAAATGGATGGAAAGCAACTCAGACCAAACTACAATTTTTCTTACTTTGTTTTTTGGTAAATAACAATGCAATCTTCCCCTAGGCTAGAAAAGTGAGGGGAAGAAGGAAAACACAGAAGCACAAAATACAGTTATTTACATTGCAGTGTAAAACAGCGCTGTGAAGTAAGAATATTTTGCATCAAAATTTTTTATTAAACCTTCCTTTTCTCAGGCTTTTTATAGCCCGAAGCTATTTGTCTTCATGGCATAACAACACTATTTGTAGTTAGAGGTATAACCCATCCAGAGTGTTACTTTTCAGTGTGTGGCTCTCTTGATACTGATGCACAGGTAATAACTTTTTTTTAGCAGTGAAGAAGCCACAGATATTCTCTGTGAGACACAGCCAAAAATCCCATTTCATAATCTTGTTCTGAGCATCATTTTAATATTTAATACGACCACGTGTGACTCTGACACATGTAAACTGTGATACATGGGATTAATTTCAGCGGGCCAGATTCATGTCTTGTCCTGTAATGGCAGTGGACAGTTGAAGTCAACATCACTGGGAAAGGCACCTGAGGAAATAAAACTCCATCATCTGTCTTTGCTTCAAGTTGTGAAATTGCTTTTAGAGGAATTCAGGAGGTACAGCATCAGTACGAGATGGAGAATTTGGAGAGGAAAGTGGGTGAAAAACGATTGACAAGGCATTGTAATGTGGTATAATCCTTGTGGAAAACAGCAGTCTTCCAATACAAAGCAATACAGAAGTTACCATTATTTCCAGCACAGATCTGTCCCATCTGAACTGAATATGAATATCATCATGCCACTTGTGACTTATTCCCTGCTTCAGCATTTTTTCATTTTATTCCGGCTTCCTTGTGCTATTCTTTATACTAGCCATAATATACGTGTATTTTTTCCATATTTTATGGTTTTCTTTTAGATTTTCAGATTGTTAAAGAATTCTTGAGGCAATGATCCTAATTTGTGATGTACTTCTAATGTTTTCTCCATGTTAGGATAATTTGCTGTCCTGTCTTTATCTCTTACATTCCTTTTTTCCTTATCATTGCTAGATACTTGCATTTCCCTGAGCTATTTGAAGTCCATTACCCTTATTTTGTTAGTCACAATTTAAAGGAAGAACGGAAGACTTATCATTTTTATTATCTTTTTCTCTTGAATTAACTTCTACTTGAAGATTCTCAACCACTTCCTCCTAAAGAATTAGAATTAAATCTGAAATAGCTGCTTTCTGTGTAATTTCCTCCACTTCATGAAATAAAAAATCAGTCCCTAGCACATCTGAAGAATTGAATAGACAACTATGTCCTGCCTTAATGCTTTTTCAAAGAGACACTCAGACAGTTGTACTCTCATCCTACTGTGGAATGTACTCCCATTCCCTTGAGGTCCAGACCTTTAGATCTTCCTAGTTTCTGTCCCTCGGATACCTCCAGTAGATGCTGTATTGAAAGAGCCTCTTGATCAGAAAAATCTTTGGTTTAAACCTAGCATTATGTGCACTTTGTCTCTGCCATATTTCATCTGATGTTCAACAAACATTTCTGTCAGGGTCTGGAGTGCATGTTCTACGAGGAGCACTGAGGGGGCCGGGGCTGCTCAGCCTGGAGAGAAGGAGGCTCAGGGATTACCCTGTCACCCTCTACACCCCCTGGCAGGAGGTTGTAGCCAGGGCGGGGGTTCAGCCTCTTCTCCCAGGCAACCAGGGACAGGACAAGAGGACAAAGTCTTAAGCTGCACCAGGGGAGGTTTAGGTCGGACATGGTGAAGAATTTCTTTAAGTACTGCACGATTAGACATTGGAATGGGCTGCCCAGGGAGGTGTTTAAGGAAAGACTGGGCACGGCCATGGTCTCGTTGATGTGGTGGTGTTGGGGCACAGGCTGGGCTCGATGATCTCAGAGGTTTTTCCACCAGAACTGATTTGTGTTTCTGCCTGTGTATCTGTACTGCAGGTGTTCGATGGCTCGCTTCTCCCTTTCTTAGAACCTTTTCAATTCTCTCTTCTCTCTCCTGCCCTCCTTAGCTTTGACCGTGCATGTTCTAAATCTATAACCTGAAAAGAGCAGGGAGAAAATCCTGCAGACTGTTTTTCTCTGGCACTTTTTAAAGCTGGTTCAAAGCCTTGCTCATGAGGAACAACTTGCCAGGCTGGTGAGATTTCCCTCAGCAGTTAGTCCCAGAGAGAACTATCCCGCGTGTCCACCAGTGCAGCCAGACCTGCCCATGGCACATCCTCAGCCTTTATCCCTGGCTGGATAAGGTCAGCATCTCAACTCACAGCTTCTTCAGCCTCCCCCCTGCAGCACCACCAGCGCCCAGGTACACAGACAGGAGATGCCACACACACTTTTTGCTCATCTGTGGCAATAAACCTTGTTACTTCAGGGAAATAATGTAATTCTTACTAATTATTATTTCCACCATTATCTGAAGCTATGGAAATTATTGCCTTCACCCAATTAAATAACTGCTTGCGTGCTTGACGAAGTGTTATATTTATACAAGAGAGTTATTTCTTCAAATTACTGAAAATACTTGCATTGAATGAACACAATATGCCAGTTAGATTCTTGGCATATAATGTCTGTTTCAACATTAATACCGAGGGAAAATTTAATCTACTCAATTCTTCTATGACATCTAGAAGACAAGACAGGGATCAATGCATGCATAGCCTCTCATTTTTGCCAATTTTATGCAAATAAAATGGCAAAAAAAGAGCATAATTTTCTTCCATTATTCCATTATGCCTAGTGCAATTATTGTTTCACTATTCTTGCTGCAGACTATTTGATGTACTTGTTTTTCCACTTTTTGCAAGTATCACTTTCCAAATTCTAGTACTACATCTACTCAAGTATTAACCGAAAAAAGAAAGAAGTTTTTTAAAACACACAAAAGGAAAAAAACCAGGAAAATTAAGTAGGCTCCAAAAGTAGCAACTGGAAAGGAAAAGTTAATTTTAGGAAAAGCCAATAATTTCATTGCAATAATAAAAACATACTATAAAATAAAGTATTAAAGTATTAAGGAGGTTACCAATGTAGCCATTATTAAAAGGTTGGGGTTTTTTTTTAAAGAAGAGAAAGAAATCTACCTGAGATTATTTTGAAGTAGAATCGCTAAGACAAGTCAGTGCCACCCCAAAGGAGCTGAAGTGTGATATTAAGACAAAAATTGTATTAATCAAAATATTGATTATACTGCTGATTTAACAGTTACCCAACATTTTACTTTTTGGGTTTGTTTTTTTTTTTTCCAAACGAGATGAAATTTGTCAGCCTGACAACACGGATGGAGAAGTCACGCTTAAATAGCCTTGGAAGAAATTGGTGTAGGACTTACAAAGCTCCTGGGTAAAGTACAACGTGATGAGTAAGAACCAGTAAGCCACCAATAATAAATGCATTCTTCCTAAGCCTTGCAAAGAAAAAATAGTGGATAGGAGAAAATTTGAGCATACTGTTTATTTTTATTTTCAAAATCTTTTAGTAAGGCTTTTTTAAAAAAATATCATTCAGCAAACCATCCAGAAAAATGTGGAAACCTCTGCTAAATTCTGAAGGAAGGATGTAAATCCCAGTAAGGTCAAAGAAATTTCATTATCTTCTAATAGTTTTTCAGTATTTTGCTGAAGCTATGAATAAAAAGAACAAATACAGAAATAAAGGCAACAGTGGTATGAATCCCAAAGATCATGTCCTAATTTAGAAAAGAATGAGAGAAAATAACTCAAAGTAAATGCTTTCTCAGCTAGAAAAAGTCTAATAGTGGTGTCCCTTTGGGATCATTAAAGGGTATTGGATAAATTCAGTACACCTACTAATGATGTGTAAGAAAGGTTGAATTGTGAGATGGAGCTTTGCTGACAAGGAAAAAATGCCCTAGCTTAGTCAAGATTAACCAAGATTGTGAAAAACTCCAGAAGGAATAGCAGGGAAAATGAAAGGCAGCAGAATGAATGCAGAAAAATGCTCAGCAGAAGCGACATTTGCAGT
Organism: Oreocharis arfaki; assembly: GCA_013398015.1. Classification (NCBI taxonomy): domain Eukaryota; kingdom Metazoa; phylum Chordata; class Aves; order Passeriformes; family Paramythiidae; genus Oreocharis; species Oreocharis arfaki. Next base: position 1,197,002 of record VZRR01005613.1, on the reverse strand, counting down.
GGGAAATGTCAATGCAGGATGCATCAGGGTTTCAGCACGGCGTCCAATTACACAGCTATTCAGCAGCTAGACTTCTAAAAACTTTGTATTTTAAAAAATATAAGGTTCAGACTAAGAGTCAAGACCAATGTCAGAAGATTTGTTCTGTCATAGATGGAAATGCTATCAGGTTGTCTATTTAATTTTTAGTGTGTGTGAAGAAAGAATATAGAAAAATATAACATGATTTTATTCCCTGGTTTGGTAGATTTTTCTTTGAAAGCTGACAGGTGTTTCAAATAATGACGATGTCATTGGCAGTGCTGACAGAACTCGGTGCTGTCCGGTCTCTGTCTTTCTGAAGCCTCTTTCACCTTTAAATGGACCTGAAGCCAGCTTGTAATTTACCCTGTTATTCTTCATCCATAGCCTACAATTTAAAAATAAGAGTGCAAAAATATCATTATTTTTTTCTTCATGAAAAAATTCTGCAAAGGAACAAACATTCCAATAAAAGTCTGGCTCTTTCTTTGTAGGATAGATTTTACACCTCAGCTCATGCATATGCATAAAAAATACAGAACTGACTCTAAAGATTTTTTCCTTCAAGTTAAAAATTTGAAAAAAAAAAGAAAAAATAACATAAACATTAGTTTCTCCCTCTGTTGTTCTGCAGATGTTTCTGAGTTTGGTAAACTTCCTACAGCATTTGCAATCTTTATTGTATGGCAGTTTACTTCTTGGAGATGATGGTAACAAATGTGACTACTGTAGCAAAATACACACATGGGTGTTAAGAAAGGTAAGATTTTTCTATCAAGGTTTCACTTGAGAAATGTGCCAGTGAATTTTCTGTGAACTTTATTTCTTTCTAAGTTTAGAAAAAATATGTGGGCAAGGGAAGGCTTATATTTCTTTCTAAATATTGAAAAAATGAGTAGGCAAGGGAAGGCTTATACTTTAAATCTTATAAAATTGATACCTCCCAAGAGTTGACTTACCAGATGAGACAATATGAACAGCAAATTGTAACATGCATTGCTCTGTTAGCACTAGAATCCGATAAGCAGGGACAAGTTTGTTTTACCTCAGGAAAGAGACTGATGGTTTCCATTATTTCAGAAATTTTTTTGAGCTCAGGTGCTCAGTGTTGCTCAATGAAAAATTAGCGTGGGATTTATGAAAAACAAGCCTTCTGCTGTCCTCCATACAAAGTGTTGGGTGCAGACCTGGAAAGCAAAGGGGCTGCCTGCACTCAGGTTCCCCGTCAGGCTCAGCAGGAATCCTGTGTGCTGCTCTGATGTGTTAAGCTGGAGCAGCTCTCGAAGCTATCAAATCACTCTGCAGCCATTACCTCCTCTACAGCTGCCTACACGCCAGTTCCACCAATATGTCATAAGGCCAAGGCAGATCTATTATATCCCTGTCCAGAAGCCGTGCAGACCTTGGCCCCTTCTACTTAATGAGCCCTATAATATCTGTCCCAAGGAGAAAGGAAAGGGCATAGGAAGCATTTGTTTCTCTTAATATCCTTGCAAAGAGGTCAAGCCCAATGGTATTCTTTTTTCTCCCTCTGCTCTTCAGCCACTTACATTGTTCTCAACATAACTGCAAAAGCACTGCACTGGATACTGTAAATAGTACTGAGCATCCTTAAGTGAGGAGGATGTCTGCAGCAAGGCTTCATTGATCTCAGCCTGTAGGAGAGGGCCAGCAGAGCAGGGAGGGGTGCCTCTGTGTGTGCATGGGGGTTGGGGAGGAGAGGATGGTCTGTGCTTTATTCTTGTCCTCAGAGTCTTGCAGAGATTCTGAGCAGACAGAGAAGTCTGTGTTTGGGGGCTGTTTTGCTTTTTCTATTCCACTCTTTCACAACAGCAAGCACAGAGAACTTTAAATATATTGTTTTACTGAATGAATGTAGAGGTATCAGCATTTTTCTCCTTGTATACAGGGGCTTAGGTTTTGATAGTGATAGCCTAGAAGCATTTATACTTCCGACTTATTCTATTTATTTTGCTTTCCTACTACAACGGATATATTCTTGGAAAGCTTTGTTCACATAACCTACATTACTTCTCTAGTTTGTAATCTCATTATCTGTTTTTATTCAGTAACTTAAAACTTTTGATAAGTTATTCACATACTTTTAAGTTCTAAATCTACCCAAGATGGTTCAGCACTTTAGTTCTTTAAAAGTGTAAACGATATCTGTGTCAAGAACTGAAAGTATGAAAGGTGTAAAATGTTACACTTGCAAGAAAAGTGGAACTTACAGATATGCATGTAAAGATGAAAGGATTGACAGATCTGACTTCCCTCAGCCAGATTTGTTAACTTCATCTGACACCAAAAAAATCCCACCAAATCAGCATAGAAGAGAACCAATATTGGCATTTGTACATCATTCCTTTCCTAGAGTTAAGAAAATTCTACTGCATTGCTGTGGCATACGGCAGCCAAAAGGTTTGCTTTCCTTCATTTTCATAGTGTGTTAGGTCTTAGCCAGGAGACAGTGGTGCAATGTTTCCTCCTTGATGTTTTAAAGGCAGAAACCTTTCTAGTTGTGTTTAGCTTTTTATTTATGATTGTTTATGCAGTAAAAGTACTATCACGCTATTCTCTGCACCTCTTACAACCACCCTAGTCTTTTTCTGTTGGCCCATTTAGGTTGTTTTGTTTTGGTTTTGTGCTTCTGAATAGATCTCTTGCCTGGTAAAGGATTGTTGAGATCTTAGTTTTGCTGTGAATGGTAATTTCAAAAGTTTTGAATGTTAATTTCAAATATTTTCAAAAACTTGGCTGATTTCTGTGGATCTGAAACAAAATCTTCCTTCACTCTGAGAAAAAGATGGTTCAGATGGCTTTAGAACTTTTTAGATTAGTTTAAAATAATTGAGAGACTGGAGAAGGAATGTATCTCCCTGTCATGGTAAGCAAAACTACTTCTTAAAGTGTTTCTGTATTAAAGAGTATTCTTGAACTGACTTTGTGTCTTGGACTGTGATCTCCTTTTAACTGCATTTCTGGTCCCATAATAGTATTTAACAGAGGACAGTTGTTCAGCAGCTTTAATCACATGTGATATTGTACAATTAGCAGACTGTTCGACAAAGGCTTCAGCCTCGGCTTTTTATCATAAAATATAAAGCAGTAACACAATTTCCCTTTCCTCTCTTTGCATGAACTCACCAATTCATTACCAAACACATACAAAGAGATGTCTAATAGCTAAGAAACGTGTCTGGACACTGAAATGGACAGGACAATGAAATGATCTATCTCAGTTCTGGTAGGAAGACAATGTACAACGTACTCCCAGACTGAGAGCGACTTGTGGACCTCCTTAAACCCTCTGGAATTAAACTCAGAAAATCACTTTTCACCCCTGTTTTCCCCACTTACTTTCAGGTGTTGCCTCCACCAAGACTGTAAGATCCTTAAGACTCTTTCTCTGTGGTGTTTATACTTTGTGTTTGGCTTTGACATCCTGATCTTGGTTTGACTCTTTTCTTCACACAAAGCTCGAATGGATGCTGCTGGATGTTACTGTGTCCTTTACAGGACCACTGATGGACTTTAGGTGAAGGTTTAATGGTGTGCCTGGGAAAACACGTTTAACCAAAACCCAAACAAATTCCAACGTGCTTAAAGGGCAAAAAGAATCTGGGGCGGGGTCGATTTGTATCCGTATACAGACTAATGGGGTCACTTTGGACCTATTTAGAGAGGGTAGATGAAATTAAATACCCTTTCTTCATCTGCTTGGAAGAGAGGCATTATGTCATAAATTCCCAATTTCAGTGCTAGGAAAAAGTTTCTGGGGATTTGACTGATCGTAAAACGAAAACAGGTTACAGTAGAGTCGAAAAAGGCTCCGGAAGGAACATTTTTTAAAAAGGACATTCTAGGCAACTTTAATACAAGGATTACTTTTGTACTGCTCCGTTTACAAAGGCAGCATCTTTGTGATTGCTCATCATGCTGTAACCAGGAGGCAACGTCTTGATTTGAACCGTAAATTTAGAGGATGGAGTCGAGAGGGAAGATGTGTGCTAATGCCTTTACAAACAAGTCGATGGGGGTGTTAGCATCTTTGAAACGGGTCTTAACGTCTCTACTAACTTTGGGCAGCAGGTTTGTTGCAGAGCCCAGACAGCTTGGCTCCTGAAACAGACAAGAGGGCCTGCACAAGCCTGAGTTTCTGAACTTTGGGGTAAAATAACAGGTTCAAGAGGGGGATACAGGTTAGGCGGTTCGGGAAGGCTGTACCTTCCTAGTACCTCAGCCAATGGGGAAAGGAAAGGGACAGCATGCGGCCGGGAGTTCAGGATAAAAGGGGACTGTGCCCTCCGAAACCTCGAGAGAGAAAAGCCGGTGGGTGTGTGCCCCAGTGGCCTCTCTCCCTTTATTCGAATGAAGTTGCAGGATTCCTCTGTCTCCTTTATGGACACTGGCTTTTCATAGCGTGATTTTCCGTACAGAGTAAACCTTAGGAAGGTGAGGTTCCCAAAACAAGCTGTAACATCTCTTCTGCTACCAGCCAGGAGGAGTTCAAGGCAAACCGCCTCTGAACTTTGCAGGACCTGAGGCAAAGAGAGGAACCAAGGCAGCAGAGCGGGGGACATCCGAGCCTTCGGCCGCTCTGCCGGGGGATGCGGGACGGGGCGGGTTCGTCTCGGGGGTCCGGGCGGCGGGGGCCGCATTCCCGGTGCCGCTCCATTCCCGGTACCGCTCCAGCTTCCCCCGACTCCTGTTCTGGAAGCGTGGGCGGGAGAGGCGCCTGCGGGAGCGCAGGGGAAGGGGCGGCCGCGGGAGCCTCGGGGGGGCGGCCACCCCGCCGGACCCCCCTCCCAGCGAGGGACGGATCCACGCGGGCCGAGGAGCGGGAGGCGGCTCCGAGCGGCGATGACAATTAGCCTTTAAAAATGGCTGCTTGGAAGCTGTCAGCCGGGACGCGGAGGGGCTGCTAACCCTCCTCTCGCTGCCTCCCGCCTCCCTTCCCCGCAGGGCTAATAACGGAGCTGGGATAAGAGCTCTCCAGCCCTTTCCCCGCCCCGCCGAAGCGCGGTGCCGTAGCGGCTCCGGGGCCCGGCCGCTCTCACTTCCCAGCTGGCTGCCTGGCGAGAGGACGGCGGCCCCCGCCTCCCGCGCTCCTCCTCGCCGCCGCTGCGTGTGTGCCGCGGGCACCGGGATACAAAGGAGAAGGGGGAGCCGCGGGATACATGGTCCAGGGCGGCGTGCGCGCGGCCGTGGGGGCATATCTGGCGAGGAGAAAACACAAGGTCAAGAGGCAGCTCTCCTCCTCCATGGAAGAAGACGGGAGCGATGAGCCCTGAGGAGGACGACGAGGAGAAGGGGCGGATGGCTCAGGGCTGCCGCTGCCGGGCTTCCCCTCGGGAGTGACGGGGCGCGGAGGGCTGAAGGGGACGGAGGAGGCAGCGCTGGGGTCGGGAGGGAGGAGAGGAAGGCGAGGAGGAAGCGGGGGGTTTGAATCTCCCTGCCTGGATTATCTTCCCCCAGGGGAAGCTGCTATCGCCGCCCGGCGCCGGCCGCTCCTCGGCCCGCGGCCCCCGCGGCCAAGATGGACCTGGGCAGCGCCGGCCGGAGAGCGGCAGCTGCCCCCGCGGCCCCGGGCGCTTGGAGACCTTTCCCCTCCGCCTGCTGCTGCTGCTTCGCCTCGCTCCTGGATGTGAACAGCTGGCTGCTTTTCTACGGCTTCCTCTACCTGGCCCTCTATGCCCAGGTGTCCCAGTCTAAGTCCTGCGACAAAATCTCCTGCTTCTCGGGTCATTGTGTCAACTCCACCTGTGTCTGCGACCAGGGCTGGGTGGGAGACCAGTGCCAACACTGCCAGGGCAGGTTCAAGTAAGTCTCTGCTTATTGCGATTTTCTACTTCTCATCCTTACATCCTTTCCCTGTCACTTTCACTTGCCTTTTTTGTTTTGTTTGTTTGGGTTTGGGGTTTTTTCTGGGTTTGTTTTGTTTTGCTTGTGTCTGCTATGATTTTTTTCAGGTATGGTGGAACTATGTGGCAGAAGTTAAGGATGAAATAGGTTCCTCCAGCTCTCTAAGAGCACAGAACACAGCTCCGGCTGACTTATCGCTGAAAACAAGGCTGCTCCACTTCATGGGAACTGAGAGACGGGGAGAAATCGGCCTAAAGCTGTGTCTCTGCTGTCCCTCCTGGAAGTGTCATGGAAGTGACATGTGCATTTCATGAGGCTGCCCAGGGAGCAAAAATTAGTTGTGGATTTTAATGACTTTTTCTTTCTTAAGAGTGAAAGGTTTAGCTCCTTCCAATCTTTCTTTCTTTCAGTTGTTTGAGCGAAGTGGGCATTAGTCAGTCACATTCAAGACAACCTCAGTGCAACTGAGTGAAATGTACATCCCTGGTGACAAGGTTTGCACGACAGAGTGGGAAATGTAAAACAATAACATATTTTTGCAAAGGAATGAGTACTCAGTCAAGCTCTAACTACCTTCTCATTCTTAAAAGTCAGTGTGATACCGAGTCATTGATCAGTGAGAAGGAAGCACACCCTGACACTTGCTTTTCTATGTGGAGTGGGAAAGAAGACTTAATTTATAGGGCTGTCACTTTCCTCCCGCCCCCTTTGCTATCAGTGTAAAGACTGGTTTTGAGGAATACTGTTTGTTGTTATTTCGCTATATAATCTTGGACAGGACATCTCATTTCATTCCCTGTAAAACACCCCCTATAAGCAGGAACTCCATTTATTAAGTACGTTAAGATACATAGCTGGAAAGTGTCTTAATATGTAGCTAATAGCAATACATTGGTGAGGCTGTGTGTTAGAGGAGTCATTCTGTCTTTGGGAAACTACTTTTTATAGGTTAAATATCAATAACCGTGTATTTTAAATTTGTGTTTAAGTTCAGTTTTCCTCTCTGGAGTACTGAAATTAAGCTGTATAATTTACATCTCTATTAAACGTTTAGTACAAGGTCACTCATTCCTAAATAAACAAAAAGTAGATCCAGTAACTTGTTAGCCTGGGAAGTTAAGGAGTAGCTGAAGTCAGACATGTTGGCTGAAGTGATGTACACAGTGCAGAGAAAGAACCAGTTCACTTATGTTTGGTGGATATTGCAGCAGTAAGGTTATAACCCAGCTATAAATCTAATGCAAGGCAAATGTAATACATCTTTTCTACTTACGAACTTGATAATAAGGTTTTCAAGTTGGTCATTTGTTGCCTGTGTGTATTGGATGTTTGGGGTTTGTCCTACTCTGGAGCAATGGACTAATTTCGGAGGGATTGAGAGCGATGAGAGGAGGCCCAGGTGAATCTTTGCGTATGTGGATCTGCAGAGCTATTATTTCCTGGCTGTAAAGAGATTACTTGTATCCTTTGTCTTGGTGCCGCTCGTAACAGACCCTAATAGCGCCAGGACCGAAGCAAATTGTAGTTTCTTCGATTTCAAAGCTTGGTGTGAATGAGTATATTCTCTGAATTGTTACTGGAGCTGTTATCCCGTCCTTACAGGTATTATCTTGCTTATCTGCTAAAACATCTAGGTTTCTTTACCTCGGTTGTGTTTGTCAAGTGAGGAAGCACAGTGGTTACGTTTTCCCTTCTGGTAGAAAGTTAATAATCCATCCCCACCTAGAGGAAGTTCTGTCTGAGTGTTGGAAGGGCACCTCTTCTGAGCTGAGCTAACACAGTGTTTAATTGAAGTGCTGTTAGGGGTTTTGGTGAAATCGGAATAGATTTCTCATTAACTCCTCTATGCTTTTTCATGCTTAGCTTTAGAAATGACAGTGACACTTGCATTATGATTTTTCTCACGGGAGTAAGCTGTTGGAGACCTATTTTTTGCCGAGGACACTTTCATAGCAGTATCTTTGACAGCTCATTTTTAATCTTTATTCTTGGAAGCAAAGTATACCCTGCACTGAAAATAAGCATTCTGAGATTTAAAGCTTTTCAAGCCCTGTGAGTTGGGGATGGAGTGAAATATGTTAAACATGTCTTACACTGCTGCAAGCAGCAGCTCGGAGCGGTTGTATTTTGAATTCTGAAAATTCAGATGGGTGTGGAATGGGTGATGAATCAAGCTCCGTGTATTTCCACCTGAAGAGTTGGAAAGAGAGTGTTAGTCTGCCTGATGGCTGGGTGATTGAAGACCTTCCCGATCTCTGTGGCAACTGATGGTTTGCCTTACTGTCGCGGAACATTTGCGTTTTGCTTCCATTTGGCTGCGAAGTGCGTCTGTTTTACTCTCAAGTAGCCACGGCTGGACTTTTTGCAGCAGTGGTTTGACAGATTCTGTCGGGTGAACATCACTTCTGCAGCAGTTGCTTCTGTCGTTAAGGATTACCCTGAAGATCGTTTCAGCATGGCAAAGATTGGAAAGTGTGTTTGGCTATTAGAGCTGCATTAACAGCCAGTTCGTGGGTTGTAGATACGATCTGTAGAAATGTTAATAGAACCTTGCGTCTTACTCTAAACATTTACAGTGTTTCCAAGTCGCAGCTGTTTGAAGTGCCTACGTGTGTCCCTGTTACCCAAGATTCAAATTGAACTTTTAATGACCTAAATTGGACATGTGTAAAACCAGTCACTACAGTATTTGAAAAGACAGATTTTCAAGGGTAGGCTTAAAACACTTGAAAAGAAAAGGTTCTTTCTTTTTATTCGTGTAAGTGAGGTATGGTTATTTTTGCTCTCTGGGAATGAGTGACTTGCATTAGCAAGTACCAGGAGCATTATGGTAAGAGGAGAAATACTCTGCCTGAGGGTATCTTGGGACCATTAATTCTTTGGTGAGAGACGTGTAGTATTTTTGGCTTTGTTTTATTTCTCTTCCAAACTGAGGAACAGTAACATGGCAGAGAGACATCAAGAATAATTGATCAATCTTCATAAGCAGGTGTCAAAATTAATTGACAACACTATGGTAACCTTGCCTTTTCCTGTAGGAGAACTACTGAGTATGTAAACTGCTTTGCAAATGTTGCTGTGGACTGGATGAAAGAATTGTGGATGGGGGTGAAATGGGCAAAGAGTCTATCTTGCACCATTTTATCATTTTGTTTCTCTTATTTACCAACTTTTGAATTTACTCTTGTTATTGTAAAGCCTGTGTTAAATCATATCGAAATGCAGATGTTGCTGTTCGTCCTGCATTCACATCCATGTCAGCCACTTCTCAGAAAGATTTAGGCCCCATGTCTGCCTGAAGGTAAATTGTTTTACTCTCTGTCCAGATTGGATATCTGAATGCAGCTCTGACTTTCTGACTTACTTTCATCTTTCTTAAAACCCTTTTTATTTCTTTTCTATCCCTTCACCTCTACTCTGAAATTATGCAAAACCTTTTTTTTACGAAAATAAAATAGGGGAATTTAGTTATAAAAAAGAGAAGGGAAAAGAATTTTGCCAAGTGAAAGATAGGAAAGCCAGTGGGTGAGCAGGTTCTTTTTTTTATAGCAGGGAGCTTCAAGCAGCATAGTTCCCAAGGTACAGACTAAACCACAAACATAAAATGACAGTGTACAGTTTTGGTTCTGTTTTGTTAGGGTGATTTATTAAGGAAGTGAAACTTTTAATGCTACGTCTACCACTCTTTCTTCCCCTGTTCTATGCCTTTGAATTTGTTGGTCAGTTGCACTTTTCATGAAGATATGGGTTTAGGCAGAAGGGAGAGGGAAGGGCTGCCTAAATCAGTTCTGTGATGAGACTCCAGGGAGTTCAGGGACACAAACATTATGAATGGCCCAACTGCAGTTAAAAACTGCTGTCACAGCTTCTATGTATTTAGATGTCAAAGTCAATAGTCTTGAGATGCAGCAGTGCAGGAAAACAGGTTTCATTAGTTTTGCTACTCACGGAATGATTTCTTAGAAGAAAAAACAATTTCCTCCAGGTTGGAGCAAGAAGTTTTCCTTTCTTTAGCTCTGCTTTGCACTGGCTTGTGGAAGAGCATTTGAGAAAACTTTGTGTATGGAATTTATCTTCCTTTAAAGTTTGTGAGTGCCTGAATGACTAGAGATACCCACTGTAATATGCTGCCTTTGAAAAATTAGGTTGTGTCTTCGGATGTTTATGGTTGTTTATTTGGTAGGCATGAGTGTGATGTGTAACAAAGCAGAACAGGACAGGTGAGCACCTTTGAGGACCTACACTTCAGTTAATCTGCTTTACCTTGTCCTTGATACGCAGTTGTTATGGAGAGAGTAAGAGCAAATGGATCTCCTTGATTATTAAACCTTGCCTCCAGATGTTCTTATTGTACTTCTAAATTGCCTCCTGCACGCTCTCCTTAATTTCTAGAGCTCCTATAAAAGATTCTGCATTCTTCAAGGACAAAACAATTTCCAAGTACGAGTACATTCACAACTGAAATGTTTGAAGGGTATCAAATTTTGTTATTCCAGGCAAAATCCTTATTTCTATCTAAAACTCGGAATTCTGCTGTCTGCAGAATGACTCATGCAAGGAAAGTGTCCTTAAATTGCAGATTGTACATGAATGATAATGTTGTGTAAGAAGAGATCTTAAGAAAAGAAGTTTAGCTTTAGCTGAAGCCAGTTGAAGTTCAGAGTGCTGTGAAAGGGGGTGACTTTATCCTTCACGCTTCTCTTTGATTACAGCTTGCTTCTTCTTATGTAAGCATCAATATTCCTGCTGAGAGTTGAAAAGTATCAACAGGAACAGATCTCCCCACCTCCCAGCCAAATTTTTTTTTAGGCTAGATCAGTTTCCTTAAGTTACTTCACTTGCATAAGGCTCCTGCTGATCCAAAGGAGTTGGCAGCATCAGCAGGTGCAGATAGGAAGAAAAAAATTGTTACTTTTAGAGCTCGTCCAGACTTAGCTTTCCAGAACTTTAATGTAAAACAACATCACCATTAAACTGCAACTTCTGTTTCACAGGGTGAAATCCCTGAGTCATGCTATAAGTCTTTGTCATCGGTGTGGCCTATATCTGATCCAAGAAATAATTATTCTTATTGACATCAGTTCAATTGAGTGTGAGATTTTGCACCTGCAAATTGCCTCTTTACAACTCATCATGTGGATGTTGATAAAATTAAGCTTCTGGAAAAACATCAGTGATTATGATTTTAATCTTATAAAAAGTGGTCTTTATTTAAGTTATTTTAGTCGTGGTGCTCTGAAAAACTATTTTAATGTGATTTATTCTCTCTGTATTAAAATTTAAAAATACCATTATGGCTTATATTATAAAGATATTTCGAATTTCTAACGAATAAATTTTTTTGTAAATCCTGTTTTGAGTGTAGAAGCATAAGCCATAAAATCATACTAAATGCCTGCTAAGCTAAGCAATCTGCACTGAAAAGTGCTTTTTGAAGGGAAAGCAGTCTTTTTGCAAACTTAAATTAATTTTATTGTAATGTATTTTGCCTGTTTAATACTTGCTACATGAAATCATTCAGGCTGGAAAAGACCCTTAAAATCACAGTCCAGCCACTGACCTAACACCAATTTCACCAGTAACCATTTCAGTGTTTTATAAAGGTTTTTATAGAGATGACCAGAAATGAACTCTGGTTACTTATTCCCTCTTGCCTTATGCAGACAGTAGGGTAACTCTGAGTTAATTCTCTTGTGAGTTGAACACATGCTTTAGAAAGCATCTGTCCCCGTCTGAATACACTTCCGCTGCCTCAAAGCCCACTCTAGACTTTCAAAAATTCTTGTTATCCTCGCCATTTTCTATAACCAGAAAAACAAATGCAGAGATTGCTAATACACAGATCTAATCTACCTTACTTTTTGTCTCTCTTAGTTACCCTGTTCTTTAATGTTTTGAGTCAGGCCTTCATTGCAGAAGCTTTAGTAGGTGGAGTCTCTGTTCCCTGTGTAGGTGGAGATGTGGTCACCTCTTCCTCGCTGAGAATGGAAATTTCCTTGAGTTGTCTCAGCGTAAACCAAACTTTTCCCTGCTTGATTGCTCTCTTTGTTTACAGCCTCCCCTGTTTTATCAGTGTGTTTGAGCCATGAGTGCCAGAACTAAATGCTTTTGGTAGTGGTTGTGCTGGTGAAATGTAGATGCAGAGTAGCTTCTCCCTGCTGCCTGGGGTCCTGCTGTGCAGCTGCAGCCAGTGCTTCTCAGCTTAGCGCTGTGCTGGCAGCTCAGACCATGATTTTCTACCTCCAAATCCTCTTGGAGTTGCTGCATCCTCAGTAGCGAGGCCCTGCTTTTCTCAAACCAGTCTGTACTGAACACATCCTCCCCCATTTGGAGTGGTATGTAACTGTGGGGCTACAAACGTGCATGGGTTTGGGATGGAGCTGTGCCCTTTTAAAAACACCCCTCTTTTCCCCCAAGCAGTAGATAATTAACAATGTACAGTGCCCCTTCCTCTGTGTCAATCTGAGACCATCCATAGGAGTGAAACCAAATGCAAGTTAGGCAAGGGGCTCGTGGATTCTGGAGTCTGGTTTGTTTGCAGGGCTCGTGGATTCTGGAGTCTGGTTTGTTTGCAGGGCTGGTGGATTCCGAGTCTGGTTGGTTTGCAGGCTAAGCAGTTTGTTACTTAGGCAAAGAAGTGTGGGAACAGATGGTTGATGACCCTGCCAGCCCTTCAGACAGCATCAAAGGCTGGTTGCCATTGCTATGGGTGTGTAAAAAGCTCAGTTATATCAATGCATGCTGAAGTCGATCCATAAACAGTACATAAATAGGTTTACAAGTTATAGCATTTAATACTTATTATGTTTTAAATTTAATTTGGGAAATAAATAGTCTCAGGCTGTGTTGCTCTTAGTTCCTTTAATCAAAGCGAAGGCATGATGGTCATATTTGGGAAGGCATTACCATAGTTCATGTCATCTTTTTAAAATGAGTACGAGTAGTTTTTGAGAGCTTAGTCTATCACACTGCACTAGAAATTGATTTAATTGTATCAAAATGTAGGCAGAAGAGGTAGGAGGTAATATGAGTTATTACAGGAATACCCTGGGGATATTCTTACACATCTTAACAAATGCTGGTGAAAAAAAGATCTTATTTTGAAACATTACTACTTAGACAACAAAAATGCATTGGAAAACTCCTGCAGTACTGAAGAATAATTATCTGTCAGTGCCTATGAAATTTGTTATTAGCTGTATAGTCTAGGCTTGGAAAACATGCTACAAAGTTCATGTAAGGAGAAATAAATGATGATGATGATACCTGAAAACATGAACACTCCAGTGAATTGCAGCTGCTAGCAGTAATAAAAGAAAACCAGTAAACTATAAGCAAAGTAGATGTTTTCATGTGAGGTGAATGAGCAGTGGGAATTTTCAGACCGGTTTTAAAGGTTGTCCTCTAAAATCTTTAAAACCTAAAGAGTGGACAAAGAGTTGCATTGATTTCCTCCATGAGGACCCAGACCCTATTGAGAAATGATGGAACTAAGCTCAACACAGTTTGTTACTTAGTGTTCATTCCCAAGGTACAAGAACTGCATCTGGTTTTGAAGTTTGCTCTGGAGAGAAAAACCTCAAGGTTTTAGACCTCTGAAAAATAATTTAGCCACCAGCTATGGAATATTCTAGAGTAAACATCTGAAACTCTCTGTTAATGCAACAGCATTTAAAAAAAAAAAAAGGATTCCAATACACAATCTCTCCCAAAATTTAAGGCTTATGTTACTCATCTGTAAGAAATGGATTCTAGGATCTGTTTGAATCTGTATTTTTGTATTTCTTAGCTAAGGATGAAAATGGGCTGCTACCACCTCTGATGGCAAAATATCTACTCTGTTCATGCTAGTGATGTTTAAAAACAAGCAGGCTGTGGAATATTTCCAAGTTTTAAGCAGCACATATCTGATAACCTTGAATTGGACAGGGAGTTCTGAATCCAGGATATTCTAGGATTACCTGGCAACAGAACAAGTACTGAGTTACTTAAAGATTGGATGCAGACACATAAAATGATCACACTCAATGTCTACATTTTCTTATGGATTTCTTCCATAATTTATGTGCTTCAGTGTTTCATCTGTAAAAAGGAAATAACGCTTCCTGTAAGTTAAAAGAATTGAGGTGACCCATGAGGCACAGCTAATAAGGTAGATAAAATTTTAGAGATTGCATTTCTTCCTAGAATGTGATAAATATTTAGGGCATGAAGTACTGTTGTCCAAACTATGCTATATATCTCAGATGAGTAAAATCACTTCATTAGGTCAGATGAAGCAAAACCTTGCAGTCTGTGTTATTGCAGAATAATATTCTCTGATTATAGACTCACTGGAAAAAAATGTGCATTGGCTGTCACTGATAAGATTTGGTTTCAGAAGTAAGACCCCCCAAAAACTTAACCCCCAACCCTGGATTAAATATTACAAACAAAATATTGTGAAATGCTGCAGTACGTAAAGGGTATTTTGAAGAGTTACTACTTTACTTGTAGGAATACAGTGTTCCATATTGGACATTGCATTCCTATGCCAGTAGCAAAGAATCACACACTCCTAATTTGTGGGTTGATGGCACTGATGTTGTTACAGAATTGTGAATCTGAATTCAGTCTTTAAATGTAGATTTTTTTTTTTAATGGACATGCACTTTTATGCATAGATTTTTTTGTTCCCACGTGTTTGAGTTTTCAGCGACTTCTCTGTTATCTTGAAGGCTGATAATGTGCTTTGTATGAAAAAAATGGTTCATGTTGGGTATGCCATAGAACTACTGGGATGCAGGAGCTGGGACTGTAGAACAAACAGCAGTGTCACAAAAGGACCAGATTTTAGCTGTGTCTGTTACCAGTTGTGGCACTATAATATGAGCAGCAGTGATTTTGGTCAAAAACCTGGGAGGAGAGCTGGGGTTAGTAATGTCTTTAGATATTCTGGTGAGCTTTGCAGGAACTTGGTTCAAGGTGTAAGAAAACCACGAGGCACTGTGGAACAAGAAGACAAATGGGCTTCATTGATGGCCACCCACAGTCCTAGGACAAAGATAAATTAGTCAGAAAAATATATTTTTAGTCATGCTGCAGTTTAAAATACTTCCCTTCTTGTAATGGATAGAAGTGACTAAAATATGGTGAGCCTAATTTTCTTGTTAATCTCAGCTTTCAAAACTCAAGGAAACTTGGTTACATTCTGACTTCTATAAAGGAATACTTTGATAATTTCAGCTTCATTAGTAAACCTGAAATGCTGATTAATCCAGCTGTAGGATAATTTGCACCCTTAATTTTTTTTTTTTTAATCTATAGAGTAAGAGTGTGTGTATGTGGAAGTATGTATTTCTCACAAGGAAAATCCAAACAGAATAGCTCAGAGTCATGTTTGTGTGTGCAAGCCCAGTTGATGAAGATGCTTTGGAGGACTGTTGCTAATCAAATGTGTATGTGGTACATTCAAGGTGTCCCAAAGTAGGTGTGGGAGAGGGAAATGAACTGTGTATGTTTCATGGCAAGTGTCCCAGAGCTGCTGTAATGAAGCTGGGTGCTTTGTGCTTCTCTCATTATCAGCAGATCTGTTTTGTTTGTGTCCTCAGCCTTCTCCAGTAGGTAACTGAAACCAAAACACTGGACAGGAGCTGGAAGGTAGTCCTGAAAAATGAAAAATACTGAACAAACAAATGGCTGCTTTTGAAAACACACAGATTTCCGCTTGTGTGCACAGCCGTAATATTATATTAAGAAAAATTTGTTAGAAAATATTTTTGCAGATGTTTTCTAAACCTAATGAAATAAGTATTAAAATCAGAATACGTGTATTTAAAATCCACACCCTGTTCCCCCTCACCACCCTGGTGGTTTTAGTATTGTAGCACTCTG
Organism: Oreocharis arfaki; assembly: GCA_013398015.1. Lineage (NCBI taxonomy): Eukaryota > Metazoa > Chordata > Aves > Passeriformes > Paramythiidae > Oreocharis > Oreocharis arfaki. Next base: position 1,181,243 of record VZRR01005613.1, on the reverse strand, counting down.
TAGGAGCAAGCGTCTATTTTAAACTAAAAATGCCACCATTTTTCTGGAGTTTTTAATTTCTAAACTGCTTGTACTGTTTTATCTTTCACAAGGCTAAAAACCCCAATCTGTATTCAAGGAAGGGCTTACCTCCACCCATCTGTATCTTACTCTATCTGGATATCTTATTTAAGCACTGGGTAGCTGCTTGTCACAATGGCCTTGGGAAACAGACACTTATTTTTTGAGCTGTTTTACAGGTAGGAAACCTGAAGTTGTGTGCTTGTCCAAGGTAACACAACAAATAAGTGACTGAACCAAAATGGAAACTTGGGAGTAAATAAGATTTTCTGTAAGTCTGTATCTGCCCTCATTTTGGGAAAACTGAATTGTCTTCAATTTGTATGGTTTTTTTTCCCTGCAAATATACAATATAGTTTGAAGTTCTTTGTTTTCTCAGAGACTTCTACTGTGTAACATAATTGGACACAAGAGAGAAGATCAAGTTTATTATTCATATATATATATAAAAAAAATATATATTATTATTTCTG